>OX442352.1:33426045-33561045 GCA_949357725.1 Hyperoplus immaculatus
TACTTTACATCTACTTTTCGTTAGCCTAATAGCATAATTGCCAAAGTCCTATTGAAGGATTATAGAGTTGGGTCAAGTAGATGTAGAGTATAGTAGATGTAGAATAGAGTGGATGTAGAGTAAAAGTAGAGTAGAGTAAATATGATTTAGGCAATTATGCTATAAGGGTAATGATTTGGATTAGCTTCAGAAGAGATCATTTAGGGAGTGGAAAAGGCTACATGGAAACGTCAATGAAGAAAGCAAAAAAAAAAAAAAAAGTATTTAATGCTTTTTCCTGGCAATGTGGTAATCTTACTGTAATCTTAAGCAATAGCTCTCTAGAACAGGAAGAGCTGCAATCAACTCAGCTGGTCCATCTGAAGGACGTTTGACACACACACACACACACACACACACACACAGACACACATACACACGCACGCACACACACACACGCGCACACACACACACACACACACACACACACACACACACAGACACACACACACACACACACACACACACACACACACACACACACACACACACACACACACACACACACACACACACACACACACACACACACACACACATGCCAAAGAAATTAGAAAGGCTAGTGGACCTATACTAGATTAAAATTCAACACCATAGGAACATTTTAGCTGTTGCATTGCTATCTTCAGTCTAAAAGACTCCCCAATTTAGGTTCGGTTTTTGGCTAATGCCTTTAGTTTAGTTTGTAACAGACATGGAAAGCTAAATATTGTTCTAGGTTATCCTTGATAATGAGAAAATAAAGTTGTCATCTTGTGATACTGAGATAACAAAGCTCAATTCCACTCATTACTCATTAGAATATTATACTCAATTCACAAGTGAATCAACTCTGTAGCCTATGAGTAGAAAACTAGGGTTAACTCGATAGGCTATATAACATGATACAATTTCCTCGTGATCTCGTGACCTCGTGAGTTGCTTTTTATTCATTTTACTATTTCTTTGTTCGTTTATTATTTATCATTTAATTTTTGCCTTTTCTTAATAAATTGACTGTTTTCTATTTGTCTTCTTAAATGAATGTAAAGCACTTTGTAACTTTTAGTTTTTAAAAAAAGCGCTTCATAAATAAAGGTAGCCTATACAGCATATTTTAAGTAGGCCGCTGCCTAACGAGTGGGAATCTTTTTTTATTTTATTTTGTGAATCACAGGAAATAAAATATATCATTCCATGTCCGTCTAGGACTTCCGTAAGTTTGTAAATGAGGTGCAATTTTTTTTTCAAGGCTTTTATTTTTTAATTTCATAAAAGGAAGCATTTTAATTTGAAGGTACAGCTACAGGCGGACATACTAATCAAAGACAATTGACGGTACTAAATGTAAGAGATGAGAGTACGACCAACATGCATTTTTATAAGGATATGTGAGGCCCTATGATACAATTTATTTCCTCCTGATGTTACTATTGGGCCTTATGTTCAGGAAACCAACACAATATATGTTTTAGCACCATTAGTTTTAAAGCTAGCCTATTGCTAACTCTAATGCTGTGTGAATGGGAGATCATTGCACTAGTTGCTATGGGTCTTATTCTGTTTACAATGTCGCCACCTTCAGGCGCGGCGCTGCAACTGCACTCAAACGGTGGAGGTGGATTCATGAGTTGGCAAAAAAATAAAAAGATGAACTCAAGCAACAGCAGCAGGTCTCTTGATTCAGGAGAACTCACACTCCCAGAATCCTGTTAGCGCTGCTTCAGTTGCGTGTCGGTGTGACCCATTCCTACGTACTAGTTACGTTTCTTACGTATTCTAAGGTTATTTCTCGCTCGCTGGTCGGACTGAGTTTTATCTCACTACGCTGCGGTCTGCAGTGGGAGATGGGTGGGAGTATGCTGAAAAATGCCAGATGGGGACTGAGCAGGTAAGGATGCCTCTCTCTCTCTCTCTCTCTCTCTCTCTCTCTCTCTCTCTCTCTCTCTCTCTCTCTCTCTCTCTCTCTCTCTCTCTCTCTCTCTCTCTCTCTCTCTCTCTGTGTGTGTAGCCCTGTTTACTGTCTATGATGTAGCGGGATACTGTAGCCTGGTCACCGATTCTGATTGAGTGATGCGTTTTTCTTCTGTCTGGTGCATCCCATTGTTGCTGCTGCCTTTAATATTAGATATGCCCAAGGAGAGAGAGAGAGAGAGAGAGAGAGAGAGAGAGTGAGTGAGAGAGAGAGAGAGAGAGAGAGAGAGAGAGAGAGAGAGAGAGAGAGAGAGAGGGCTGTGCCACTGACATTAGGCTACACATCTCCCTCCAGGAATGTAACATGAGCAGCATCAGATTGTCCAGACATACATAGGTGATGATGATTAGCATTTTTACTTATATCAGTCGAGTTTGCATGCAAGATATAGTAGCCTACATTGTATAATTATTGTCCATTTCGTGTCAAGATATTTTTATAGGCTTTCTCATATACAAGAAGGTTAATGTGATGTTAGCCAATCTGTATAAGGACACAGACATGTACGCTTGATGCACACCTTTCAAAATTATAAATTTTTTTTAAAGTATGGCTGCAACATCATTTATATCATTTATAATTTTCAATAAAGCATCTCTGAAATAAAAATGTAATACTAAAAATCACGTTTACAAATGACCATAATGACACATTCAAATAGCTTGTGAGGACCGAAAATGTGTTAAACATATAAAGATCACTTAAGAGTTAAAAGTATTGTCTGCCGAAAGTCACTGTTCATTCATATATATACAATAATATAGCTTTTTATCATATATACTGACATGTTAATAACATAATACTACCTATCCAGACTAAATTGATCTGTTAAGGGGTATAGGACTGGATACGTTATTTCTCTTCCTCCTAACCCCTTTAGCATGTAGATAGTGTGTCTGTTTTTTAAATTTTCTTTTGCTTTTTGTTTTTCACTTATTCATCTATTACTATTTAACTTTGTTTTTTATTGCTTTCATGTTCGAAATAAAGACGATCAATCAATCAATCAATCAACCAATCAATCTATCTATCTGTCTGTCTGTCTGTCTGTCTATCTATCTATCTATCTATCTATCTATCTGTCTGTCTGTCTGTCTGTCTGTCTGTCTGTCTGTCTGTCTATCTATCTATCTATCTATCTATCTATCTATCTATCTATCTATCTATCTATCTATCTATCGGGATACCCAGTCCCTCAAACTAAAGAAAGAAGGAGGAAAGAACTGCAGGCATTGTTACATCAATAACTAAGCAAATAAAATAACAATGGCCACCACTATCATTTCTTTATGATGAGGTGTATGAACTTAATGACCTTGCTGGATCAGGCCCATAGTCAATAAGACCGGCCAATTGATTTTTAGACCCCTAAAAAGATTTTTACGACTACAGCGGCAGAATAGAAAAGTCGAGGTGCTTTTTTACAGCGATATTATATTCTATTATATTATACAGTAGAGTGCCTATATGGTGTTAAATAATATAATTATTTGTATTACTGCTCTTAGTGCTGCTAATACCTTTGATACTTTAACATTAAAGATGTGCCAAGCGTTGGGATGAACGTTGCTCTGATCCAACAGACTTTAGGTTACTCCAGGATATCGGCAGCTTTAAAGTTTAGATTTCTCCTGTTCAATTAGGGAAAAACATCCCTGCGTTCCAATCCCCATACTTCCCTACTATTTAGTATGCCAGAAAAAGATTTAGGATGTCCCAATACATGCATGTCAATTGTAGTATGCCTGAACATACATAAATGCCCCACTAACTCCATTAGCATTTTGGAGTGTTCGTCTTTATTCTCGACATTTCTCGAGATGATGATCTGATTTTGTCTTCTCTCCTGTGGCCCTAAAACTCTTCTGTACTTTAGTATGCAGTGTAGTAAGAAGAAAAAGTATGTGATTTGGAATGCAGGGCATGTAATATAATGCACAATTTCCTGTTGTAAAGTGATTGTAAAACTGAAAAATCCTTGTAGTCACTTTAAACTCACCCTGCGTTCCGAATTGCATAATATCTACTATTTAGTATGGTAGAAAAAAGATTTAGGATGTCCCGATTCTTCTGGCCGGATTAAGGATGGTTAGAAAATACCTGGATGTCTAGTACATCCAGCCGAGATTTTTAGTATTGAAAACAGCATACTATTTGGGCGATTCTGACCCATAATCCAGTGCGAATCTGAAGTGAGTCAAAGGTTGCGTTCCGAATCGCATACTCTTTCTTTTTTCTATTCTACATACTACATCCGACGATAAATAGAATCTAGTTAGGATGCAGTAGGCATACTATTGGGACATACTTTTCTCTCTTATTTCATCATAACATTGCGCCTTGATCTTGCCTCTTGCTTTTATATCCGTCGCATTCCCGTTTGTTTTCATATGGAGGCTTCGTCGATGTTACGTCACTTCACGTGCGCACTGGATTGTGGGTCAGAATCGCCCAAATAGGATGCACTTTTCAACACTAACAATCTTGGCCGCATGAAGTAGGACATCCGGGTACTTCTAACCATCCTAAATCTGGCCACAAGAATCGGGACATCCTAAATCTTTTTTCTAAATACTATATACTAGAAAGTATGCGATTCGGAACGCAACCAGACTCACTCACAACTCAGTATGACTGTGCCAATCCCCCACAATGCATCTCTGCGAAACCGGCCCTGCATCACTCCAGCAGGGACCGTGACAACTTGTTATTACTCAAATTGACATGTGAGAAAACATAATATGAAAATATTAATCTGATACAACCTCATCAGATGAGTGGATTTAGAAATAGCAGAGCAGCTAATGGACTTGATTCTGAAGTTGGTTTGTTCAGTGCAGTTCAATAATTCACTTTGAGGAGTTCAGGTGTGTGTGTGTGTGTGTGTGTGTGAGAGAGAGAGAGAGAGAGAGAGAGAGAAAGAGAGAGAGAGAGAGAGAAAGAGAGAGAGAGAGAGAGAGAGAGAGAGATCTGTTCTTGTTGCACTCTTCCCAAAGGCTGGTCCGTACCCCGCTTTCCTTTTATAGCCTCAGACATGTGGACGGGAGGGTAGGTGGGTGTGTGCGTGTGTGTGTGTGTGTGTGTGTGTGTGTGTGTGTGGGGGGGGGGGGGGGTGCAGCCCTCTGTGTCAAGGAGTGGCCCACTTCTACAAACATGGCGGCACCAGTGGGATGGAAGCTGTGTAAATGTGTAACAAGGTGCCTGCCCCTCCCTCAGCTGCGGTGTGTGTGTGTGTGTGTGTGGGTGTGTGTGGCAAGGAGAGAGAGGGGAGAGAGAGAGGTATTAGGGAGAGCCTCACTCCCTCTCACAACACCGTGAGAGCCACAGGACTCGTGCTGTGCTCCAGCACACACACACACCCTCCTACACACACACACGCACACACACTAGCACTGAGCAGGAGAGACAGAGCAAAGGGACGTAGCAAAGGAGATTAAAAAAAAAATACCAATATTGAAGATTTTCTCTTTCCTCCCGAGGAGCTGCGAATAACCCTCGGAGAAGGATGGCGGAAGGGGGAGAGGGAGAGGAGGAGATTCAGTTCCTGAGAACGGTGAGTCCGGCTTACTTTATGATTAAACGTTATTTTACCTTGACGGGGAGAAGGCTAACCTGCACTGGCGTATGGAGAGAAGTTTGAGAGGTGTGTGTGGGCTGGAGAAGGAATTGAGGAGTAATGCACTTTAAATTGCCTTGTGTCTGAATTGTGCTATATACAGGTATATATCAACTTGCCTTGTTTTGCCTAATGAGAACAGTCAGATAGAATAATATGATCATTTCTACTTTAGAACATTATACTCCTTCAGTCTCCACCGGTTTCAGTTTCATCGTGTCTGTCAGTTTTGCTCTTCAGGCAGTGTGATATTTAAGTCATTCGTGCAGTTGCGGTTCTCGGAGCCAAGCCATGCTGCTGTATATAGTTTATACTATTTCTGCAGCGCCCTGAATGTGCCATCATGACCCTCTTTATCAGTTGCTCTCCTTTTTAAACTTGGTAATTGATTTCTTTAATCTCCTGCGTAGAGTGTAGACATCTGGGGTTGTGCACCTACATTATTAGTCCACGTGATAATTTTTGATTTGATCAGAATACATTTTCTTGTCTAAAAAAATAAAATAATTCCATATTACTCCCAGAAGTTTCTGGGCTTAAGAATAGTTTGGGTAAAAGTGGATGTGTGCATAATGTGTGCGTGTGTGTGTGTGTGTGTGTGTGTGTGTGTGTGTGTGTGTGTGTGTGTGTGTGTGTGTGTGTGTGTTTGTGTGTGTGTGTGTGTGTGTGTGTGTGATAGACATAGATAGACAGGGGCTGGTGCATCTGTTAGCATCGTTATCTATTTATATCTTGAGGGAAAGTAGAGCTTGTCAGTGTGGGGTGAGGAGGCAGAGCAACAAGCTAGCAGGAGGCTCCAGGGGACAGCTGGCCAAAGGGCTGCATGGCGTCTTAGGAGCCCAGGAGAAGGTTTGGTGACAGGGAGGAGATACTCCAGATATCCCAATTCACAGGCTCACAGTTAGCAGTGGGATTGACCCTGAAAAATGACCTAAAACTGGGGCGCTCTGGTGGTGTAGTGGATAGAGCGCGTACCATATTGGCTCTGGCCTTCGTTGCAGTGGTCGCCGGTTCAAATCCGACCCGTGGACCTTTACTGCAGGTCATCCCCCTCTCTCTCTCTCTCTCTCTCTCTCTCTGTCTCTCTCTCTCTCTCTCTCTCTCTCTCTCTGTCTCCCCATTTCAACTCTGTACTATCTAATAAAGATTGAAAATGACAAAACATAAACTTTAATAAAAAATAAAACTGCTGACGTGGTGAAAATAGCTTTCTGGAGCTCAAAAGACAGACAGAGAGAACGAGCATGCAGTACCTGGCATGATAAGGAATTGTGCTGAATATAGAAGCTTTTCTTTAAAGACCTACTTCACCAGTGGAAATATGAAGGCGTATTGAACTCTGAGGTCCTATGTAGTATAAATGTGCAAACATTTTAGAAATCGGTTCATCCTAGCCTGAGAAAAGGCAGAAAGAGAGTTTTATGTTCTCACTGTCTAACCCTACATTTTCCCATGTGTGACATCATGCATGGGAAAATGTAGGGTTAGGATTAACAGGACAGCTGGGCCAAGGGAAGACTGAGGAAAGACTGTGGGAAGAAAAATCTCATTCATTATATTATAATAGCGATTTTATAAAGATAGAACGCCGATTCCATATGGGTGAAGTATTCCTTTAATACATTTTGTGCTGCTTTAAAGTAGGTAATTCTCAAACCTAAACTTAGCTAGGTTACTGTAAGAGGAAGTGTTTACATCTGGAGCTAGGATATGATTGAGATCCATATCAATGCAATACTTTCCAGCTATCTAAATGGAATCAAGTTCAGAATATTAGTGGTATTTTTTACTGTAGATTGATCTTCAGTGCGATACACAGTCGTCTTCTGTTACTCATTACACAACACAAGACAAAACTCTCATATAAAACACAAACCCCTAATTGTGTCAGCTTTTAAAGATGGACTCAGCGATTCTGGAGAATGTTTGTTGTTTAAAATCAGTGAATAGCTCGCAACGATTCGCTACCTCTCTGTATTGTTTGTGTGCTGGAAAGAATTTGGTTTTAATACACAGCCTAGGTTCTGTATATGGGTATGTAAACAAAGGGGGGACCACCATCGCTGGCAACATTTCAGTTTACAGAGCCTAGGCAGTGGATTCCCGAAACACTGCATTTTTTTCAGCGCACACACAGTACGTACAGATATCATATACAGGTATTCACTGATTTTGACCAAAAATGATTTTGACAACAAGCATTGACAATTGCTTTGAAAAAATATATGTACGAAAAACAAATTACACTGTTAACAATAAGATGATACACTTTTAATGAGAGCCAATACAAGTCTAGTCATTAATAGTGAATAATGGCCCGCTTGATATAGCTAAAACATCCTCAAACAGGAGACTCATCCCTGCTCACTTAATTGCTTTTTTGAAAAGAGCATCAACAAAACCCTCCACGGTAAAATGAAATGTCCCTCTGTTTAAATTCAACCCCCTTGCTTTACAACTCAACACCAAAGCTGCAACGTGTACTTGTCTGATACTTCAATGTAGCTGATGTCTTTGAAATAAATGTTCAGAGTGAAAAAGACTCGAGGACAGTGTAGCAGCACGCAGAAAAAACACAAGCATATTATACTGATGGACAGGAATCTTCTGAAGCTTGTGGCGTCAGCTCACACAGTATCACAACAACACAGCTGTTCCTTCTTACAACACTACAATATATATATCTTTGCTTCTTGAACAAGCTAATGAATTGTGAGACACTTAAAGGAATACTTCACCCATACGGAACCGGCGTTCTATCATTAAAAAATCGCTATTATAATAAAATGAATGAGGTTTTTCTTCCCTCAGTCTTTCCTCAGTCCTCCCTTGGCCCAGCTGTCCTGTTAATCCTAACCATACATTTTTACTTATTTAGGGTTAGACAGTGAAACCATAAAACACTCTTTCTGCCTTTTTCTCAGGCTAGGATGAACTGATTTCAAAAATGTTAATACTACATAGGATCTCCAAGTTCAATACACCTTCATATTCCCACCGGTGAAGTAGGTCTTTAAGCTTTGAATGGCTTCAGTGGGCCACAGTAAGGATGAAGCTATAAAACACCATCACTTGAAATGGCAAAACACAATTCAACTCTATGTGAATTATTGATGTTTTGTGTGTACTTCAATGGGGTCTATGGTTGACACTGACACTGTCGGAGGTCATGGCTTCAAACCCCACAGGATACGGGGCTAGAAATGCACTAGTAGTGGTTCTTCTGTGTAAGGATGTTTTGAGTAAAGCAACTGCCAAAATGTCTGTGTTATCAGTCTGTTAATTAGAGATCCAGTGATGGGAGGTGTTAGTGTGTGAGTCAGCAGTTTCTTTCTACTAAAGGGTTTTCCCCTTGTTTGTATTGGAGCACAGAGGAGTTCTTACCTCACCGGGACCAGATGGGGCAGCAGACTGTATTCATAATATTTGCCTAATCTCTTTATAGTGACGTTGTGTGTGTGTTTGTGCGTGTGTGTGCGTGCGTGCGTGTGTGTGTGTGTGTGTGTGTGTGTGTGTCTGTGTGCCAAGGATCACCTTACACCAGCCCCTCAAACAGACATTACATCATCTTACAATGTCTTATAGTAATTGTCCTTTCAAAATCTTTTTATTTTTATTTTTTAGTTCAAATTTAGGCATATTTTTGAGAGATGATTTTATATGCGCCTACCAAAGTTAAGTTCTGGGAAAACTAAAGCTTGGAAACAAGATGGACAAAAAGTTTGAATATGGGAATGGATGACAGAGAGCTAACACACACACACACACACACACACACACACACACACACACACACACACACACACACACACACACACACACACACACACTCCTCAGTAGGTCATTCAGTCCTTCTCTGTCAAAGTGACTGAGCATGCAGGTTTTCAGGGCAGGCTGCAGTTTGAGAAACCTATTGTTTTCTATTTGAGAAAATAATGATAGAAGTAATCCCGTTATTTGACTTACTGTCATTTGTATCCTCTGTTATTCTCATTGTTTGTCACCTCTGCTGAGAATCATCCAAAAAGCAGAAAGGCTGTGTGAATTTGTCATAATGCGAATGTTAACTGTCTGCTTTTGAGCTACTAATGTTCTGTTTTTCCCCCATGGGAGTTTTGTTTAATAGTAAGAGAAGAGATTTGATCCTTTCCATGCTGCTTCCTCCTCGGATACTCAGATGGGGTAATGCAGGAAAATGTTATGCATCATAGGCCCTCTTCAACACATCTCCAGCGATACTTTTCACATTACAAAAGGCCACACACACACACACACACACACACACACACACACACACACACACACACACACACACACACACACACACACACACACACACACACACACACACACACACACACACACACACATTGCTCAGCAGTGCTTCTCACACTATTCTATTCTGGGTTTTATATTGTGTTATTCTGATAGTCCTGTGACTCACACGGTGCTGAGTGAGCGATCCCTGTGTGTGTGTGTGTGTGTGTGTGTGTGTGGGTGTGTGTGGGTGTGTGTGTGTGTGTGTGTGTGTGTGTGTGTGTGGGTGTGTGTGTAGCTGCACACACACTGTAGTGGGTGCACTGACTCACTGGTGGGGATTAGTCATAGCACCTGATGTACAGTACAGCAGGTTACTGTAATTCTCTCTCCACTCAAACAAAGTGGACATGCTCTTTGCCACACACACACACACACACACACACACACACACACACACACACACACACACACACACACACACACACACACACACACACACACACACACACACACACACACACACACACAGTATACAGGTATATCTAGAATTCAACCTTTTCCAGGAAAAAAAATACCTCCATGCAAGCACTTCAGCAGCCCCCACATATGCTGTCAAGAGATTGGCCTATCTTGCAACAGCCAGCGGTCTTTGCTTTTCTATTTTAAAAAAGTGCCACAGAGCGCTGTAATGTATCACTGTGCCATATATACTATATACGAGCACCTTAGAATCTGCATCAGGTAACCTAGAGTTCATTCAATGTCGCCGTTTATTTGCCGGTTTAATGCTAAAGTCGGCCGTGTCCCCGTTTTGTGCTGCCCACATTTTTGTAGTTTGAATCACACAAGCGAATAGGGTTTTGAAACGGGCATCGGAGCTCCAGTCCATAACAGCAGTTTCTTTTTATAGTGTGTGCCACTATAAGCGCACAGGGAGAAACCAGAGGAGTCAGTGTCCTACTTGCCAGCATCCTTTTGGGAGATGTGTGTGTGTGTGTGTGTGTGTGTGTGTGTGTGTGTGTGTGTGTGTGTGTGTGTGTGTGTGTGTGTGTGTGTGTGTGTCAAGTGAACCCAGACCTTCTTTATTGTTGTGACATGTAATATAGCGTTTGTGACTATGTAGGTGGCTGCTCCTGTCACCAGTTTGTGGCTGCAAACAACTGTAATAACTCAGAACTGTATGAGCACATTCATGTTTCCAGCAAGCACTGCTTTGGTGATTTGCAGGTGGAAAGGGGGCTATAGTGGATAGTGGATGTCTCTCAATTTTCAGTTTAGATGTTATCTTTTGCGCTCGAAATAGACTATTAATGTCTCACTTGCTGGATATTGGATAGGCTGAGGTGAATTTTAAGATTTTTGAGGTTGTTGGAGTTTGTGCTATTTTGCGTTATTTGAGAGACAGTGGAGATAGTGAGATACAGAGAAGAATGGCACAGAGGGAGCGATGGGGATAGAGGATGTCGTGGTTGGATGGTGTGTGTCTAAACCACTCAATATTCAGATGCCAGTGACTTTTTAGTCCGTGCTTTCTAGGGATGGTTTCAAGTTCAGTTTCAAGTTCGTACAATACCCACAATTGTTAACCTTGTTTACCAAAATCTTCATCTCTTATCCCTTTTTTTCAGTCAATTAGGAGCAATTAAAACAATTTCAAAAAGCAGCTGCATAGTGTTTTTGCTTACTTTTCATTACTTAAACTTGGAAAAAGTTAAACCCTTATGTAGCGGCATACTATCATGCCTGAATTGCTTATTTTCTTCCCTGTAAGCAGTTGAGATGACACTGACGGAGGGAAACCCAAAACAATAAAATATATTTTATTTTGATTGCACTGCTTTTTATTTGTAGAGACGCAGAGTCTGAAGCAATTTTTTATTCACAAACCCCCCCCCCCTCCCTCTGTCTGTGTTCTTTTACACACACACACACACACACACACACACACACACACACACACACACACACACACACACACACTCATCCTGGTAATGTCATCTCACAGCTTCACAGCTTTCTTTGTTTACATTACAAACTGATTCTACATGAATGAGAGGACTGCATTTTAAATACCTAAGCACAACTTAAACACGGACGGACACACACACGCACACACACACGCACGCACGCACGCACGCACGCACGCACGCACGCACGCACGCACGCACGCACACACA
The DNA here is from genome assembly GCA_949357725.1 of Hyperoplus immaculatus. NCBI lineage: Eukaryota > Metazoa > Chordata > Actinopteri > Uranoscopiformes > Ammodytidae > Hyperoplus > Hyperoplus immaculatus. The sequence goes on from OX442352.1 coordinate 33,438,092, forward strand.
CACACACACACACACACACACACACACACACACAATTATAGCACCTGTTAGTCTGCTTGCTTTGAAGGCAGAAGTGTACACAATAAACAGGTGGTGTCTTCTGCTTTCCAAGCACAGGACTGAAACACAGAGAGAGAGAGAGTGAGAGAGAGATGGAGAAAGAGAGAGAGAGACAGACAGACAGACAGCCAGCCAGGCAGACAGAGAGGGGGGGGAGAGAGTCAAGGTGTTGCAAACGGACATTGCTGTTATGCAAGCTACTGTGTGTGTGTGTGTGTGTGTGTGTGTGTGTGTGTGTGAGAGGCTTATTTATCTAATTTACATAAAAGTTCCTTGTGTCATTGTCCAAGTGAGGTGGATTGTAGAAAATGAAAAATACTCAAACTTTTATAAATGTTTATCCCCCCACAATGCACCTTGGCAGAATGATGACATAATGCTCATTGTGGTACACTACAGTAAAGCAAGTTTCAAACCTTTACTTATGGATTGTCTACAGTATATTCACAAATGGATGGAAACCAGCTTTCTTGATGCAAAGTCAATGTGACTGTTAGTCAATAATACACAAAATACAAAAGCACTGATGTCTGTGTGTGGTCCTTTAAAGCTCTTTAGAAGATGCTTTTCATTTAGTTTTGTATTGTTTTTGATATGTCTAAAATATAATTAAAAAAAAAAAAAGATAGAACAGCTGAACATGTTTTGTAGCTAAACAAGTCCAACCACTGCTTACTTCCTCATTTCTCAATGAAAATGCTTTCCTTCCCAGAAAGTGTGTGTGTGTGTGTGTGTGTGTGTGTGTGTGTGTGTGTGTGTGTGTGTGTGTGCAGTCGCAAAAAAAAAACGGAGATAATGTAGTAAATATTGGATCCACAGTGCAGTCGTATATTGTTGCGAAAGCTATCCAGAAAAAAAATCGGACTTTAGGAGGATTAATTTCGTGTGATTTGTGAACTTCGAGAGAGGCTCTAGGATATTTGAATTTTAATATTTAGGGGAATTTATTTTTTAAATATTTTGACATACATACATACATACATACAGACAGACGGACAGACAGACAGACAGACAGACAGACAGACAGACAGACAGACAGTCCTTGTATTTCCACAGTGTATGCTGGATATTTCATATTCAGTATTTTCTGTCGTGTTTGCTCTGTGGAGGCTGTGGCTCATCTTGCACTATGCATCTCTCTCTCTCTCTCTGCACTTTTTTAACTCACTTCTATATTCAACATTTAGATTGCACATCTGTTTTAAACAGGTCTGCTGGCCAGGGAACATTACTTTGCCTTTACCCTTAAGGCAAACCATACTTTTTCTTCTTCTTTAAACAGAATGGATTTTGGATTCCCGCCAGCTCAGATAACTTATTTATAACATTGCTCTACTCTGAATTGCCGCTGTCTTCCAGACTTATCGTCCTTCAAAGGGCGGACGCTGCTAAATGTTTGACGTCAGAGCAGTTTAACTGAGCCAGAGGGCAATGAAGAAGTGAGTGTGTGTGTGTGTGTGTGTAGGATGGGATGTATCAATGAAATCTAACCTTGAACTGTTGAAGCATGGAGTATTGTATATATATATATATATATATATATATATATATATATATATATATATATATATATATATATATATATATATATATATATATATATATATATATATATATATATATATATATATATATATATATATATATATATAAAAATAATAGCCTACCCAGTGAAAATCATGAAATATTGAAACACATTCATTCACGCTATTTAGTAGAGGGTTGTCTAATGAACCTACCTTTTTCTCAGCGAACCAATCAAAAAGGTTTATGGATATCACATGATCAGAGGTTGAAGTTATTGGCAAGGTTTCCATTGTCCACGTAATGAATCAATCAATATCCTTTATTAAACCAGGTAACAATTATTTTTGGGCATTTTCATCTTTTATTAGACAGTTTGGAGAGACAGAGATGAAATGGGGTAGAGAGGGGAATGACATGCAGAGAACGACCACGGGTTGGATTCGAACCTGTGGTCTGCTGTGAAGAGGACTGAGCATTTTAAAGAGGAGGGAGGGGGGGGGGGGCGCTCTTACCACCACACCATGCCCCTTTAACCAGGTACATTTAATTGAGATTAAAAAAAGATTCAAGAATGACCTGGCCAAAAACGCAGCACTATGATTAAATAAGCACATTCAACACAGTCACATACAATTCTCATACACCACATTCATTCTTCCAATTACTATACAATACAAAATCAGGGATAGGAATACGGAATTTAGAAATATTTAGAGATAGAAGTAAAATGAAATAACATAAACGAGGACATCAAAGAATAAACCTGGACGTTTTCAAAAGGATACAACTTTACAAGGCCCCGTTGCCTTCCCCTGTGAGCGAGGGAGTCTTGCTCTTTCTCCAAGCGAGTATCTGCCGGTCAGCAGAAGGAGGGAATGTGATAGTGACAGGTGCAGCCACCTAAAATAGGAGAGGAGCAGAAGGGGAAGGCCCAGAGCTGACTGGGAGAAGTCATGGAATAAGGGAGAGAAAAGAGGGAAGGCAATGCACTAATATGATAACAGGTAGAGAGAGATATGAGTCCCACAAGCCCAAACTGAGATGGGAAAGACAGCTTTTATCTGCAGTGCCCTTGACTCCTAGAACAACTTACAGCAACAAATTAAAATAAATACCTTTATATCCTTTAACCAATTTAAACAAACTATCTTAAATCTGCCAAACTCTACATGTAACTTTTTTAAATAGGCCATATTGTACTTTTACCAATCTTATTTTTTGTATTTGCATTGTACTGTATATTGTGTATCTATTGCTGTTTTTGCTTTGCATTTGTTTGACTCGACGTCATTGAAAATGACCGTCACCCCTCAACTGATCTTTCGAGTATAAATAAAGGTTAAATGGGTTGCAATTAAATATAGTGCAGATAAGAGAACATTACATGAAATAGTGTGAAGTGAGAGAGAGATAGGGATAGAGAGAAAGAGAGAGAGAAAGCAGCAACAGCACATGACTGGTCTGTGAGCAGTTATGTCTGGAGACATCTTTATAAAAATCATAGATTCCACATAACATAGAAACATGCATGTTAATGCACAGCCTAGGCTCTGTAAACTGGAATGTAAACAAAGGGTAAGCCAACAAAGTGGGACACCCTAGCAAGCAACATGCAAGTTTACAGAGCCTAGGCTGTGTATTAACACACACAGGATCGCGAGGAGATATTATTAACTGATTAACAAGCGTTCTCCAGAATCACTGACTCCATCTCTAAAGAAATGGTTTGGCTGTTACAGAGGCACTGTTTCACTCACAAATGAGCCCTGACTATCTTGAAAATAACAATGAATACATTCCTTTAAATCAAGGCTCAAACCCATCTGTACTGGCTTTTCCTCCCCATTAACTATCTTACCTCTGCACTACTGTCTTTGTTTGTGTGTGGATGTCTGGGTTTTAAGTCTTTTATTTTTATTTTATTCTAATGTTGTTGTTGTTATTTTGCCTTCACAAAGTACTGAATGCACTATGGGGCGGCAGTGGCGAAGTGGGTAGGGAGTTCGCCTCTGGTGTGCAGGGTCGGAGGTTCGATCCCCCGTCTCCCCGCCACATGTCGAAGTGTCCCTGGGCAAGACACTGAACCCGAATTGCTCCCGATAGTTAGCTTAGTTAGCTTAGCACCCTAGTGCTAAGCCTACCCTGCGTGGTAGCTGCTGCTATCGGTGTATGAATGTGTGTGTGACTGGGTGAATGTGTACAAAAAACAATGTAAAGCGCTTTGAGTCTGTGATAAACGGAGATATAGCGCTATACAAGTCCATTTACCATTACCATTTACTATGTTCAGCACTTTGATCAGTGCAAACTGTTATAAATGTGCTTTTATAAATACATTGTACTTACTTTTTTTTACATAAATGTTTGAGAAACAGTCGAAATACTCGAAATGAGGAAAGTTGTTTGTGAGATTTGATTCCCATAGATATTCTATAGATAGAGGGGAAAGCACAAGGGAATGACATCACCAGGAGGCACTTTGCACCGCAGTGTGTGATGGATGATCCTGACTGTGCACCTGAACAGTCTCTTCTAGTTTTCAGAGGGAAACCCCATCACCACTCTCCCCTCTGCCTTATCGAACTGTTTCGCTCATCCTCACACACACACACACACACACACACACACACGCGCGCGCGCGCGCGCACACACACACACACACACACACACACACACACACACACACACACACACACACACACACACACACACACACACACACACACACAGTCTTTTTATGTCTGCAGAAATATAATCAATGTCCTGAGGCGGCCTGCATCAGCACACTGTGATCGGGCAGAGATCTTGCCCATAAAGAAAGAATGGAATGGATATGTTTTTTTCATTTGATTTTCATAATGATTTTCTGATGGGGAAAGTTTTCAGTGGTGTGCTTGTGGTGATTCAGAATGTGTAGTTTGAGCACGATAGGCCAAAATAGTGAATATTATTGAGATGAAAACATGAGGAAATCTCTGGTGAACTGAAATTGTTTTGAACCAGAAAAATATTGAAAATAGTTTGCTCAAAACTGCATTCAAACAACACTGTTAACTTGCAAATATACTATATAGAAAAATATGATGTGAATTTGAATGGCTGTTTATTGACTCAATGGCATAAGTATAAATCAGTTTAAAGATAATTCTACTATAAATATTGTGATATATATAGGCTATTTTCTTTTGTTCATTATTCAATTAAAATAAGAAAAGAAAATACATAAAATCCTCATAACATACCGTCTAAAATAACAATAACAATTGCCATAAATAACTACCAGAACCATATGACAAAATGTTATTCTATGTTTGTTGCTGATGATGTACCCATTTTGTTTGTGCTTCTTTATGTGGCACATTGGGCGACTGTGGCTCAGGTGGTAGAGCGGGTTGGCCGATGATCTAAAGGGTTGGAGGTTCGATCCCGCCCTGCCACCTGTGTCATAGTTGTTGTGTCCTTGGGCAAGACACTTCACCCACCTTGCCTTGTGTGAATGTCGATAGTTAGCCTGCTATCGGTGTATGAATGGGTGTGTGAATGGTAACGTGGGAAAGGGAAACAGGTCTCCCTTGCAAAAGAGTCTTCGGTCTCAATGGGATATACCTGTATAAATAAAAAGGTTTTAGGTGATCAAGAAAAATATTGTTTTTATATTTGTGTACAAAAATGTTGGTTTAGATTTAAAGCAATAAACTACATTTTTGGACACAGTCAAACAGCCCTGAACCAGCTCATAACCTCCCTGCTAGTGGAGAAGACAAACCTCCCAGTTACAGTTGAAATCAGGAGCTATAAGCTTGTATTCATCCCCCGTCATCATAGACCAGTTGAACACTGTGTATACTATATATCCAAGGCTCTGTTTCACTGTAAGAACTGTATCGTTCACAGTAATAGACTTACACCTCGGAGCCCCCCTGTGTGCCTGTTTGTCTGGATGGGGGAACCCTGGCTATCCTTTGGCCTGCGTGTGCACTGTCAGATGGGCCCTTGAGAATACACAAGGGTGTCTGCTTTCAGGCGCTATCTGTGCCCACCCGGCTGTAAATCTCTGCAGCATTAGCCACCTCTATTTGCGCACACACAGTAGTTTGTATGTTTGTTTAAAATGTCCGTCACTTTATGTCCAATTGTCTCTTTGACCCGGGACATCCACATAGCCAAGATGCTTGAGCCGGCCAAATCCCAATATGGTTTGGGCTGTAACCCTACACTTACCATGCTGACAGGGGCATCAAATCTGTATCATGTGTCTTTGCCCATTGCCTTGGTATAAGCTCTACCAGCACATAACGCCTGTCACCCATTCACACACACACACACACTCAAGGGAGATTAACAAATAATCAGGAGCTGTTGTTGGCTTACCATAATAGAGTCAGGTGCACATCCTTGCAAATCCTGATAGCTGTTTCTTCTTATTAATATAAAGGGTGAGTGTGTTGGTCTCTCTGGCAGATTTTCACATGGTCTAGAGGGGAAGTGATTCACTGTGGGACTCTTTTTGGAAGGACACAGGGGGTGGAGGGAGTAATCAGAATGGAATAACAGGTCCATGGATAGGGCAGTCAAAGTACCGTATGAGCTCAGGGCCTATTTGTTTGTCCGATATTCAAGACAGCTTGGCAGGTACCCAGGCATTTTGATCAAGCTTCTGTCTTGGGCTTAATATCATATGTAGAATGTCGAAGTGTCCCTGGGCAAGACACTGAACCCTAAATTGCTCCCGATGGTTAGCTTGCACCCTGTGTGGTAGCTGCTTCTGTCGGTGTAGAAGTGTGTGTGTGTGTGTGTGTGTGTGTGTGTGTGTGTGTGTGTGTGTGTGTGTGTGTGTGTGTGTGTGTGTGTGTGTGTGTGTGTGTGTGTGTGTGTGTGTGTGTGTATTTGTGTGAATGGGTGAATGAGACAAAAACTAAAGCATTTTGAAAAAAAAGACACTATACAACTGCAGTTCATTTAACCACATGTGAATAGTTAAGTAAGTAAAATACTCTCTAAGTTTCAGAATCAATGCTGTGGTTTTAAAGAATTAAAGTTTACATTGGTAATAATTCGTTTTTTGACGTGCAAACACCCAACACATAGCCTATGTTATTATAGGTATGGGTTTGCACAATTGTTCCCACAACCAATAAGATATGCAGTTTCCTCTGCAGTGTCAAATCAAAATCAAAATCTAGATTATATTTTTCCACAATAATAAAACATATCCCATACTCAAAATTTGATAAACCTAAACACAATGAGATAAAAAAAAAATTGCCCTGTGCCTGTTTTGGTGCTAGTCATTTCCTTTTGCCTTTTTGAAGTTGCCTACAGAGGTAGAGAGTCCCTGCGATCCAAATCACATACTCTTTCTTTTTACTACACTACATACTAAAGTACAGAAGAGTTTTAGGGCCACGGGAGAGAAAAACAAAACAGATAAGGAAGATTTGTTTTTCATTATGTCGAGAAATTTCATGAAAGAAGAGGAATACTCCAATATGCTAATTGAGTTAGTGGGGCATTTATGTATTTTCAGCATTCTACAATTGACGTGCATGTATTGGGACATTCTTAATCTTTTTTCTGGCATACTAAATAGTAGGGAAGTATGGGGATTGAAAAGCAGGGAGTGATTGAAGCAGAGCGGGGCTGCCATGTGAGACCGTGGTAATGTGGAAATAGATGGAAGCCGCTGTATAACATTGGGGAGATATATCGTGTACGCTTGACATCCGATCGCTCATCTTGTCCTGGAGCAGTGAGTCACTCGGTTACTTCAGTCTGCTTTTAGACACACACTAGCTCAAGTCCAACTCCTTAAGGGGGGACTGGGGCCTGGGACTGTATGCACTGTCCCCCAAAAACATCCCATGTTTACCTTTTAATAATAATAATAATACATTTTATTTGTAATGAACTTTATATTACTAGAATCTGAAAGTGCTACAGAGAAGTAAAATAAATACAAATAAAAAACAAGTTAATGAGACTAAAACGGAGCAGTACCTAAAGAGTACAAAACATTTATGAAAACAAAAAGTAATCATAGAACTTCTGGGTAGATAAAATAAAGATGACTGAAAACATCAACAAATAAATACACATTTCTGCAACGATTGCAACTGTGTGTTTTGGACATAACAATACATTTGAGGACGTCAATATGGGCTTTGGAAAATTTATCAAACACTTTCACCATTTTCTGACATTTTACGGACCAAAACACTAATCGATTAATAATCAATTAATCGAGAAAATAATCGACAGATTAATCGATTATCAAAATAATTGTTAGTTGCAGCCCTAAAGGTAAATATATTAAATGAGAGTTATTCAAAAACTGAATACATTTTTTTTTAGATATAATTTAAAATTGGATCAATTGTGGTAATAGAGAGAGATGGTGACTATATCCCCCCCCCCCCTTTGTTTCAACATTATCTGCTTTAATCACTGGTTTGCCACAAAGAGAGATTCACTATAGCTGAAAAGTCTTGTTTGTGTGTGTGGTTCGCCCGTGTACAGTTTTAGCACCACTTGATTATGAAGTGGTGTTGCTCATATCTGCAGTGAAGCGAGAGAGAGGGCGAGCAAGAGAGAGCGAGAGAAAGAGAGAGAGAGAGAGAGAAAGGGAGAGGGAGAGAGAGAGAGAAAGAGGGCATGAAAACGTTGCTCCACTTTTCCACAGTGTAAAGAAGGGAGTGTGAGGACAAGACAGGAGGGGACATTTCAAGGCTGAAGGAAGACAGATGATACCAACAGTCAGACACTAGAGAACTCTGGGTACAAGAGTTCATGGTAGATGTTATGAGGTCGCCATCGGCATAACTTTCAATTTTCCTGCTATGTGTCATAAACATAGACATGCATATCCATCCTGTGGTGCACTAAGCCTAGCTGTAAAGTGCCTGCCTGTTCTCCTAAATACCTAAGGTAACACGCATTGGTGGTGCCAGATAAACTGAATGAATTGAAGAATGATATGCCGACATAATTCTATATTTACTTGTTAGTTGATAAGGTATAAAAATGCATGAAAAGTACAGTAGGGAACTGTATAGCAGAGTATATGTAAGTCAGGTTAAGTGATTGATCCAGTGAGTGAGTGGCTGAGTGAGGGGAAGGAACAGCTGAGAATGTGTGTGTGTCAGGTTGTGGGTTTCAGAGGGGTGGGGGTGTGTTTATCGCCGTAGTTACCCCTTGGTCTCTGGAGGGTCCAGGCATTGATGAAGAGCAACACATTACTGTCTGTTAGCATTCGGCCCCTGGGATTGAGTTGTGTGTGTGTGTGTGTGTGTGTGTGTGTGTGTAGCCTTTGCATTGTTCCGGTCGTTAATAACAAGAGACAAAGCAGGCATACCATTTTTTGTTTGATCAAGCATTTGTCAACTTTGAGATTTTATTCTGTCTATTTTGCTTCCATAACATGTCTTCATTTCCTACTAGTATTAAGTCAAAGGTCCATTTAAAACATGAACATTTAGGTGTTTATTTTACTAAACGTTGTCTGTTTGCATCTGTATATTTCTCCTGTACGACCATCTTTAACGGTCAAGGTTATTGCAGAAGTTTGTTGTAAGAATTCCATGAGGCATTTTTTCATTTGATATAACTTCATTTGCATAACAACTGGGCAAATACCTACTGACACAACTTTGGCATAAATGTATGCAAAGTGTGCTGTAGGGACGTTCTTATTTTTAGCGCTTCTAACAAAGCATGCGAAATTAGTCATGAATATTTCTGTATTTAATTGTATATATCTGTTTGAATACAACTATACCTGCATCAGATGTCAAGTCAAGCCAGTTTTACTCAAGAACTGCTTTTTGAAAAACACAAAAACAACTTTACAATTGAAAAAGCAGGCATGGCAGGACACTAAGCAGAAAAACTATGCCTAAAAGGGGGGAAATTACTGTGTGGTTGAAAGCCCAAATCGAGTTGTGGAAGCATAAAATAACCTGCTAAAATAATGTAATTGAAAATTACGTGTCCTAAAAGTTAAATGCCGATGATTAAGTAGAATAAAATAGAATATGTGTGTTGCCATTTGCACAGGTACAAGACAGTACAGGTACATAGGGAATTCTTGTGCGAATCTACCTGAGTCAGCTTCTTCAATAAAAACAACTATATATATATATATATAAAATAGGATAGCATTATGACAAGAAAAATGTTGTCCCTAAGAGTGTGTGCTTATGTGTTTGGTTACAGGATGACCAGGTTGTACTACAGTGCACTGCCTCCGTCCTGAAGGAGCAGATCAAGCTATGTCTGTCATGCGAGGGCTTCGGCAACCGCCTCTGCTTCCTGGAGACCACATCCAATGCTCAGGTAAAAGATGCTACATGCTACAAACATGCTATACACTGTGCACTTCCTCATTTTTGAATTATTATTTTTTTTGTACTGTGTGTAACCTATTTTAGATATGTATTTTTTTTTTACCGCTGTGTGGTAGTTTAGTTTAGTTTGGTTTATTCTCAAGTCATATTCATATCATATAGAAACAATTTCATGGTACAATTTCTTGAAATGTATTATGCGTTAAAATGGTGAACCCCAAATAAGCCACTTAGAGCATTTCTGAGGGGGCGCAATCACATTAAACAAATAGAAAATCAACAGACACTTAGATACAATTCACAATTATACATAATATAGACACATACCACAAATACAGACGATCCAAGTACAAGTACCTGCACGATGAACAATCAATTATAATATGTCATTAGCATTTTTCCTTCAGATTTTTCTTAAAGATTGACACAAAATGCAACAGGGACTACAGGTGGAAAATAGCAGTTTGCTAAAACCTGGTACAAGGCATCTCTCCTTGCTCTGAACAAAGTTAATGTTTCGTTTGTACATTGTCCCTGTTTAAATAAAGTTACATTACAACAATTTCAAGTTTTCCTCAAGCTGTTTTTTTATTGTGCTGTTTGCAGAAGGTGCCTCCAGACCTGGCTATTTGCTCCTTTGTTCTGGAGCAGTCGCTGTCTGTCCGAGCTCTGCAGGAGATGTTAGCCAACAGAGTGGAGATGACCGAGGTAGGACTTCAACAATGCTTTCATACACATTTTATTTGCTGTTTTCTGATTTTATTTGCTGTTTTTCTTTTTCTGTTGTTGTTTTTTAATCTCTGTAAGGGACCTTGAGCTACTCCTCAGTATGAAAAGTGCAATACAAATGAAAATGTATTTGATTTGATGTGGATTGCAGATTGGGGCTTAAATCATAGATACAATAATAACTGCAATTTGGTTTTATTGTGTTTTTTAAAGGTGCTCTGAGGAACTTTCAGTTTTTGTGCATTCTTGCACCCCCTTTGGACTAAAGCGGTAGTGTTTTTACTACGCCAGCTGTAGTTCCTGGGTGAGTGCACCCATGACAAAGGCATTAAGAAAAACTATATATAATCAGCATTATTTGCACTGATGGTCTCATTTGCTGTTACGTCTCATTTATGATCATCAGGAAAGATTTGACTGTTTCAGAAATATTTAAAAGTTCCTCATATCACCTTTAAATACATGTATACATCCTGGTCTTTATGTGAGTGGACTGAGCACTGTGTAAATGGACTTATAGCTATTTGCTTTTACTTTATTATGATTTATTTTGTTTACTTGTTTATCTGACCCTCCCTCCTCCCCTCCGCTTCCCTTCTTGCTAACTGCCAAAGCAGGCAGTCGATTTGGACCGATGGGTATGTGTCTGTTAACACCTTTTATTTCCCGTAACATTTCCCCTGTGTCCAAAAAAACCCAACCTGGCAACCCGTCCTCGTTTCCTGTGTCCTGTTGCCCAGTGGATGTCGTACTGAATGAAATACAACCGTATCATTCACACGTCTCGATTCATGTGTGTTTTTGACTCCTCACTCTCAAGGTGTTGATGGTTTTCTACACCTGTCATTGATGGTTTAGCCTGTAGTAACTGATGGGGTCCATTGTCGTAAAGGTTAAAATGTATTACTGAGCTGCTCCTTATCTATTCAAATCTGTCTAGTTACTGGTAAACACTAAGCCTTACTTTACTGTAGAATCTGTAGTTTGAAAGCTTTTGTCAAGGCTGTAGTGAACTTTATTTTATGCACTAATTTACTAAATACTGTACATACTAAACAATACATGTTTGTAACAATTAATTTCTCATCAATTCAATTGAATTATCCAGTACACTACAAAAGGAAGCAGCTCTAGCAAGGTGTCACAATTAAGCATTCATTTGCATTCCATGCAGACATTTCACCAGCATATTATTTCCTTTACGTCTCCATCATGCATAGTATTTTGCTTGCTTGATATTGGTCCTTTTGTTCCAGCACATTGTTTGGTATTTGGTGACAGCAAGAAATATACATTTGTTTTTTTATAAAGAATGTGTTCTCAATGTGTTCAATGTGCTGCGAAAACTGACTCTTATTAGACAAGCCCCATCTAACTGGGCGTAGTTCAAAGTCACGGAAATTCATTCACAGTATAAGTTAAAAATGTAAAATCTTTGTTTGGTGATGTATCTTTTTTATTCTTAAAGAAAACTTGACAAGCATAGCAGGTGATATCTCAGAATCTGATTATTTCAACAATGTATTTAACCCTTTACAAACCTACAGCACCTTTAACCGTATCAAATGTATGGATCGTTGGGTTTTTATTGCAACTCAAATTGCTGAAAAAACCAAAACCTCTTGCCCTTATACGGTTATACCAAGTATAATCTGTACAACTAATACAACAAGAGCAAAAGCTTGACGTCCATCTACTTGGGTTTGTCAACACAGGCACAAATCACAAACTGAAAAAAAAGCAATTTTTTGGTTATCCTTCATGTTCCAGCCCACTTTGTATTCCCGATTTAAACAAAATAAAAACTTATGCACCTTCTTCTTTAAACCAAGATAAAATAACACAACAAATTGAATATTAATGTCCATCTCCCATGAATTTTACTCATGGCTTTGCTATCGAAATGTCATCTTGCCTGTAAAATAGTAAAGGCAGATTTTGTAGCTAAGAATAAATAAAGAAACCTTGTCTGGCCAGATGCTAATTAAGCTTTAAGAGAGGCTTTTTATTTTCAGCATTTTACAAGTTGCATCATTCTGGCTAGTTTGGGCCTCAGAGGAATTGTAAGATGTTGATGAGCGAGACTTTTCTAATTGTGAGCAGGAGGTTGAGAATAGCATGGCATGCAGCCCAGTGGAGGGTCCCACTTATCTGCCATGGGTGGACAGGGAAACCGAATACCCCCCCAAAGCTCTGGACAGGCATAAAGCCCTTCTAAGACACGCACGCGCACTCACTCACTCGCTCACTCACTCGCTCGCTCGCTCACTCACTCACTCACTCACTCACTCACTCACTCACTCACTCACTCACTCACTCACTCACTCACTCACTCACTCACTCACTCATTCACACATACACACAAAACCACGCACAGTCCCGCAAGTTTTTCTACCATGTGACAACCCTCAATGACATAATTTATTACCAAGGCCCCCCACCCTAATCTTAACCATTGACAACTAAATGCATGACCCCAACCCTTACTACCCAGTGGATAAAAGAAAACCAAGTCTGTGACCACCTTTAAACTCTTTTATTTTCTTGTGTTATTTGTGCCTTTATATATGTATTCTTTTTTTTAACCTGTATTTCTTTGCATGCCAGGGACAACAGATGAAATCTAGCATTTTTGCTAAAATCTGGCCTTTTTACAGCTGCAAATGTTACAGCTGTTCATGAATATGCACTGTCCCTAACAAATAAATAAAAAAATAAAAATAAATACTTCAAACTTAATTATATCCTTACCTTTAACACTAAAGTCTCACTAAAAAGTATACTGAAGACCGGCCAAAATGTCCTCACAATGCATCATTGTCCTCACTACGACTGATCACAATGATTGGTCCTCACAAATATAGGAATACCAGAATCACACACACACACACACACACACACACACACACACACACACACACACACACACACACACACACACACACACACACACACACACACACAAATGGCATTTCCCACAGCACTACCACCACCACCTGTCCTTACCAAGCCTGGCGCTAATGCAGACATGGGCTAATGGTATTCTACCACTTAACATTCTTGCCCCTGAATCTTACTAGTGGATTATGGGTACTTAACCCTTCTAACCCTACAGACAGCTTTAGCATTATTATATAGCTTACTGTTTTGGCTAATCTATTGCAGTAATTGTGTTTTCTTGTTGCATCCTTGCTGGATGTTGATATAAGGTAGGATGCTTTAATGTTAATGTTATGTTTGCCTTTGTGTGATGTCATGATCTGTGGTGACTGGATTTTGCTTTGCGTTGAGTCAAACTTTGTCAGTCACATCATCGTGATATTTTTTCTTATGATTTAAAGCAATGTCTCTATTCTCCTTTATTATTGATGTTATTCTTGTTGGGTTCATTTTTCAAATTTTAATATGAATGGACCCCAAAATGTTCTGTACTGTATTTTTTTTCCGGAAATTACTTAGCTGTTTATTTTTGTTCTTATCGTTTTTGCTGTTCTTATTCATATTTTTCTCTCCACAAAAAACCCATGAAAGTATCTTTTTTTTTAATTTGTTTTTCTTAAAAGAGCAACCCTAACCCCCTTCAACACACTCAACCATAGTAAATTGCCACACCTTTTTTTTACATGGAGTTTGCCCATCCCCTTTTATCTGTCCCATTCTAATATGAACAATTCTTACAAATCATACACACACACACACACACACACACACACAAACACACACACACACACACACACACACACACACACACACACACACACACACACACACACACACACACACACACACACACACACACACACACACACACCTAACCTGTAAATTGCCAGATATCTGGCCCAGTCAAATTGTTCCTGTATCTCCATCACTGAGAGAAGTGAGGTTGAACAAAATGCTTACTTATCATATGCAACATATACTGTAACATAATTGCATACATTCAGCTTACAGTGCCATGTTAAAAAGCAGAAGTAAATGATAGTATGTTGTGCTCCATCATTCACCTCTGGGACTCCTAATCATATGTTCTCCTGACTTCTGGACCTTTGAATGCATCCTTGTTTTTTCTCCCTGTCTGTTCACAGTGTATTTTAATTGTATAGTCCTGTCAGGGTGCTATTGTTAAACATATATCTTTCTTCTTCCATTCCAGTCGTCCCAAGGTGGAGGCCATCGTACCTTACTCTACGGTCATGCTATCCTGCTAAGGCACTACCACTCTGACATGGTAGGACTGCTTCATATTTTACTATGTTTTTCTTTTTAATTGCTCAAGGTATCCTATTAAAGGTGCAGTGTGTAAAATGACATAATCAAGAAAGTTCTGCAAAGTTCTAGAATGCAGCTCTCTCTGGGTAACCCCACCCCTTTAGAATAATAACAGAAGCTACAGTGGCCTTCAAGGACAAGAACAATTCTAAATTTTAAACAATGCACCTGATGACATTCCAACTATGACACTTTCAAGATGGCGGCACTAGGCCTTGGTCCAAGATATGCAGAAATATGGACATATATGAGACCCTTTCTAAGGGAAAAATAATAATTAAAAAAAAACATTTCAGCTATTATGCACTAAATTAAATGTACTTATGGATATTATAATTACTTTCTACAAAATCTGCTAGGAAATAAAACCCAAAATTCTACACACTGCAGGTTTAACTTAATTTGTTTTCTATTTATGTAAATTATCTATTTGTATATATTTTTTATTTTACTGAGCATTTTTTTCATCTTGCCTTTAAAGGTGTTATGTTCTAAGTGTATCTCTTGCCTGTTTTAATTTTTTGTTAAATTACAAAAAAAAAGACAGCATTAGTGCTATTAACAAAATGCTAAGCTAACTGAACAACATGTAGTTTAATTATTATTAATTTTTTAACATTTTATCAATGTTGTGAATAAAAGCCTTTTTCTCCACACAGTACCTGAGCTGTTTGACTTCGTCCCGGTCGCTCACAGACAAGCTGGCCTTTGACGTGGGCTTACAAGAAGACTCCGTGGGTAAGAGCAAACTCTGAAATCCCTTTTTCGTTATACAACAGAATGCCTTTTCTCTCATTATTGCATTAAACTGTTTACTGGAACTCATTACCCTGTGTCTAGGGGGGTTTTGTTAAATAGTTATTTTTTTGTGAGTCTGCAAAGGTTTTGTATTTTGTCGAGTTGGTCCTTCTCAAGCTATTAGCATAAATGGATTCAGCAGTGCATATCTTCCACATTTAATTAACTTTGTAATTTGGCCGAGAATAATACACATTGTCGTGATGATTGTTAATGTGGTGAGAGAGAGACATGTTGTAGGTGGACAGACAGAGGTTTCTGTTTGTTTGTTTTTTATTTAAATTATTAATTAAACTTTATATACAGTATACAGCAAAAAATATACGATAATAAAACATAAATAAAATATATAACAGGAGTAAAGAAGTCTAAGATAGACCATTGAATATGTTAACTACACAATTAAAATATAAAA
This sequence comes from Hyperoplus immaculatus, assembly GCA_949357725.1. Taxonomy (NCBI): domain Eukaryota; kingdom Metazoa; phylum Chordata; class Actinopteri; order Uranoscopiformes; family Ammodytidae; genus Hyperoplus; species Hyperoplus immaculatus. The sequence continues at coordinate 33,454,232 of OX442352.1, forward strand.
TTATACATAAGATAAAAGTAAATAATTAAAAAATAAGTAAATCAATGAATACAATAAAATTAGAAGACTGTTAAACAAGTAAAAGATAATATAACATAATACTTTGAGTGAAAAGGTAATGTAGTGCTTCGAGTAAATATATAATTTTTTATGTGACAATCTCCATGGAGAAATCAAAACATCCATGTCCCTCGAAAAATAGGTTTTTAATCTCAATGGGACTTTCCTGATTAAATAAAGGTTAAATAAAAACTATTGTTCTTCTGGTTGCAGGTGAAGACAAAGATAGACCATTAAATATGTTAAACATCGCTACACAACTAAAATATAAAACATATACTATAAGAGAAAAGTAAATAATAAAAAATCAGTAAAATAATTATATAAAATTATACTTTGAGTGAAAAAGTAATGTAGTGCTTTGAATAAATATATAATTTGTAAATGTCAATCTCCATGGATACATTTTTGTAATTGTTTGTTCATTCTTCTGGTTGCAGGTGAGGCCTGTTGGTGGACCATCCATCCAGCCTCCAAGCAGAGGTCAGAGGGTGAGAAGGTCAGAGTGGGAGACGATCTCATCCTGGTCAGTGTGTCCTCCGAGAGATACCTGGTAAGACTCCAATCACTCCATCCACTTTGCTGTTAAAACAATGGAGGCTCTAGATATACAGCATTTTATTTTTTCGAAGCACAAAATATGCTATTCGGGAAGGCCCGAATATACAGCTCAGGTAAAAATAAAGAGACCAGTCTGGATTTTTCTTGAATCTTCATCTCTACATAACTTATTGAAAATGCTCTTAATGACAATTTCTTTTTGGGAATTTGGTAGAAATGTTGTCAGTAGTTTATATTATCAAACCAAAATGTTCATTCTACTCATATATATACATACATATACCTATACATAGTCAAACGAGAGACACTGAACATTTAGAGTGGTCTCTTATTTTTTTTCAGAGCTGTATATATATACAGTATATATATGTACCATGGGCTAACCTCGATCTTCTCTCCTCTTTCCTCAGCACTTGTCATATGCCAGTGGAGACCTGATGGTAGATGCCTCCTTCATGCAGACACTGTGGAACATGAACCCCATTAGTTCAGGATGTGAACTGGCTGAAGGTACAAGCCTGAAATGATGTAATGTCAAAGGCTGTTCTAATATTTATATTTAGTTACTTTTATTATTCTTATTTATTTTGTTATTTATTTACCCTCTACTTCTTTTCTTTAGCGCAGTTTACAACGACTTTCAACCAGACTATGTACACATTCCCATTTGTTGTATATAGTCATATTATCACAAAATACACAGTAACTGTGTTGTGTATTCCTTCTCTCAGGGTTTCTGACAGGAGGCCACGTTCTCAGACTGTTCCACGGACACATGGACGAGTGTTTGGCCATTTCTACACCAGAGGAAGGAGAGGAGAAGCGCAGGTGAGGGGGAGAAGAAGCTATATAAACAATTAACGGGCCTTTTAATTAAATAAAGTATATTGAATTGAATATTATACTGTAGATCTAAATATTCTGTTGATCTGATGTCATCTAAACGTGTGTGTCTGTGCTACAGGCTGGCGGCCTATGAAGGCGGTGCTGTGTGCAGTCAGGCTCGATCACTATGGAGGTTGGAGCCTCTCAGAATCAGGTGACTGTCCCCTCTAGGCATTTACATAATTAAAATTAAATTGTTATGAATTGAATTAATCGTTATAAATTGTTATGTTATGATTAATACCTGTTTGTCCAATGTGTTAACTCTTTTTTTTAAATCAAGCTTTCAAAACAAACAATGAAAAAATATAATTATGAGCAATAATTAAAAGACTTCATTTTATTTTTATTTTTAAATATGTTGTATTTTCTGTTTTGTGCCTGCAGCTGGAGCGGTAGCCACATGAAGTGGGGCCAGTCTTTCCGTATTCGCCACATCACCACGGGCCGGTACCTGTGTCTGGATGAGGAGAAGGGTCTGCTGGTGGTCGATCCAGAGAGAGCCAACACCAAACTATCAGCTTTCTGCTTCCGCATTTCAAAGGTTAAAAAAAAAAAAACATTTGTAATTTTTTTCTGAAACTATTGCCTGCTTGTATTCTATTGATTGATTGATTTTATTTATTTCAGACATATAAAATACAAATTAAACATATCTAAAAAAGTACAAAACACAATGAAAAGCACAAAAAAATACAATAAACCAAAACGATGTTCGAAATATTTCACTAAAAGAAAACTACATATATTCAATTGATTCAATTGATAAGATATGCCTGAAAAGGAGTAGGAAGAAGTATAAAACGTATTTAATCCTACCCCTTTTCCACAGCTCAATAATACATATTTATTGACCTTTCTCTATGTTATCCTACCACCCCCTTTCTTTCCCTGGTTCCCCAACATTTGTAATTTTTTTTCTGAAACTTTTACCTGTTTGTGTTCTATGATTTATTGACCTCTCTCTATGTTATCCTCCCACCCCCTTTCTTTCCCCCCCGGTTCCCCCGAGCAGGAGAAGGTGGATGTGGCTCAAAAGCGAGACGTCGAGGGGATGGGTATTCCAGAGATAAAATACGGAGAGTCCATGTGCTTTGTCCAGCACGTCTCCACCGGCCTGTGGCTCACGTACGCAGCTCTGGACGCTAAAGCTGCTCGCTTGGGAATGATGAAGAGAAAGGTTAGGATCTACTTTGTGTTAAAGCTGGGGTGGAGGATTTGGGGAGAAAATGGCAGTTGGGATAGAGATTTGAATCCAAATACCTCAACCGCTCCACTTGTTCTCTTTGGTCCCTCCCCTATGGTCCCTCCCTGACACGCTTTACACCAACAAAGTAGTGCCAAAGTGAATGGACAGTCCCAACAGCCAATAAGAACAGAGAATCGGAGCCTCGCTCTGATTGGTCAAAGTGTACAGCTCATGTACACTTTGACCAATCAGAAATCATATACCCCAGCTTTAATACAGCAGCATAGACTGAGTTAGAACAAATAACGTGTCCAATGTTATTGCAAGTACTCCAATTTGTATTCATGCAACACTATGCTACAACGTGGTTAGAGTTTGTATACATAACATTTAGTAGTGCCCAAGCACAAAAACAGTGCAAATAATAGCTACAGTAGAGTTAGTTAAAAAAAATATATTTATTATTTGAGTGCACTTTTGAATGACATGGTGATATCATACTGTAATATGATGTTGCTGTGCGTGTCCCCAGGTGATTCTGCACCAGGAGGGTCACATGGACGACGCTCTGACCGTGTCTCGATCACAGATGGAAGAGTCACAGGCGGCTAGAATGATCTACAGCACCATGGGGCTCTTCAGGCTGTTCATCAAGTAAGTAGATACACTGTAGCCTACACAAGTTCAGCTTTTGGGTAACTCCTGTCTTTTATATGTTGCTAATTGTATCTGTTTTTTAATTGATTTTATACTTAGATGTATTTATTACTATGCTTTTATTTTCTATGCACATTGTAAAGAAAAGCGCTATATAAATACATTTTACTTACTTACTTATACAGTCCCCTCCATAAGTATCGGAACAGTGAGGCCAATTCCTTTATTTTTGCTGTAGACTGGAAACATTTGGGTTTGACACCAAAATATGAATATGAGACAATAGATCAACATTTAAGCTTTCATTTCCAGGTATTTACATCTGGATCTGATACACAATTGAGAAGATAGCATTTTTTGTAAAGGAACACCACATTTTTAGGTGAGCAAAAATATTGGAACAGATAGACTTAAAGTAAATTAAAGTGAATAAGACTAAGCAAATACTTTGCTTACAATAACAGCATCAAGCCTGTGACCCATTGACATCACAAAACTTTTGCATTCTTCTTTTGTGATGCTTTTCCAGGCTTTCACCGCAGCCTCATTCAGTTGCTGTTTGTTTTGGGGGGTTACTCCCTTCGGTCTCCTTTTTAGCAGGTAACATGCATGCTCTATAGGGTTTAAGTCTGGAGATTGACTTGGCCAGTCTAAAACCTTCCATTTCTTGCCCCTGATGAACTCCTTTGTTGTTTTTGCAGTTTTCTTTGGGTCATTACCTTGCTGCATGATGGAGGATCTTCCAATCAGTTTGGTTGCATCTTTCTTTAAATTGGCAGACCGAATGTTTCTGTAGAGTTCTAAGTTCATTTTGCTGTTGCCATCATGTGTTACTGTGTTGTTGTCAAGATGAACCTTTACCAAAGTGATGGAAAGGCTAAAGTTTGGAGAAAGAAAGGATCTGCTCATGACCCCAAGCATACAAGCTCATCTGTGAAACACGGTGGAGGCAATGTCATGGCTTGGGCTTGCATGGCTTCTTCTCGGATGGGCTCATTAATCTTCATTGATGATGTAACACATGATGGCAACAGCTAAATGAACTCAGAAGTTTAGACAAACATTTTGTCTGCCAATTTAAAGAAAGATGCAACCAAACTGATTGGAAGATCCTTCATAATGCAGCAAGATAATGACCCAAAACACACTGCAAAAACAACAAAGGAGTTCATCAGGGTCAAGAAGTGGAAGGTTTTAGACTGGTCAAGTCAATCTCCAGACTTAAACCCTATAGAGCAAGTATTTTACCTGTTAAAGAGGAGACTGAAGAGAGTAAACAAACAGCAACTGAATAGGCTGCAGTGAAAGCCTGGAAAAGCATCAAAAAGGAGGATTCAAAAGTTTTGTGATGTCAATGGGTCACAGGCTTGATGCAGTTGTTGCAAGCGAAGGCTTTGCAACAAAATATTAAATCTTATTCACTTTAATTTATTTTAAGTGTATCTGTTCCAATACTTTTGCACACCTAAAAATGTGGTGTTCCTTTACAAATAATGATATCTTCTCAGTTGTGTATCGGATCCAGATGTTAATACCTGGAAATTAAAGCTGAAATGTTGATCTATTGTCTCATATTCATATTTTGGTGTCAAACCCAAATGTTTCCAGTCTACAGCAAAAATAAAGGAATTGGCCTCACTGTTCCGATACTTTTGGAGGGGACTGTATATTCATATGAGGAGAAAATATCATCTTCATGACATGATGCAGTGATGTTTCTAAGAAAATGTCCTATGTCAATGAAAAACATTACTACTAGTATGAGTTAGATTTTGTATTAGTTATTTGTACATTTTGTTACATTTGTTTATAGTAGGCTAACCTTACCTAAAATATGAAAACTTTTATTTTTAAAACACTTTGTTTATTGAATTTTACTGTTGACAATATAGCGACAAAGATAAAGATAAGTTACAAAAGTTGGGCCGAAATATGCAAACTTTCAAGCAGGCTACAACATGTAATATTTGGTTTTACATTTGTTGCTGATTTCTTTCTCTGTGTGTGCTTCCAGGGGTTTGGACTCCCTCAGTGGGAAGATGAAGTCCCAGGCTGCGGTGTGTTCTCTGCCTCTGGAGGGAGTCATCCTCTCTCTGCAGGATCTCATCTTCTACTTCCGCCCTCCGGAGGACGAGTTGGAGCACGAGGAGAAGCAGACCAAACTACGCTCCCTACGCAACAGGCAGAACCTCTTCCAAGAGGAGGTAACACACACACCCTCAGAAACTCCAGATCTGTTTATTTTTACTGTCTGGGCTTATAACTAAGTTAAAGAGGGTATGTTAAACTGAACTTGGGGGCGACACCAGTTTGTAAACTCTGCAATACTGAGATATATAGAGAGAGTTTTGTGGAGCTGATAGGCTTAATCTACTTTGTGTCAATTTGTTTGGTGATGGCTTGACTGTAATGGGCATTCATTTGTATGAAAAAGTTACCCACTAAAGCTATAAGAATGCTATTCGCCAGACCTTCACAGTTAATTAAAAAAAAATATCACACATTTTTTACTATAACATCACACAAACGTACAAAACATGCACATATACAGCACTTGTTTTACCCTTTGTGAAAAACCTAATTCCCTGTCTTCCTTAGGGAATGATCACCATTGTGCTGGAATGTATCGACCGGCTGAATATCTACAACACGGCCGCTCACTTCTCTGAGTTCGCCGGAGAGGAAGCTGCAGAGTCCTGGAAGGAGATAGTTAACCTCCTTTACGAGCTGCTGGGTAGAGTGAATTAGACAATACTGGCTGTATAAAGTTTATTTAATTGTTTAATTATTGAAATACAATATTCTATATTTGTCATCACACTATATGTATTTCTCTCATCACAGTGTACTGAACAAATTAACATTATTTTTCTCTCTCTGTGTGTCTCATCTGAACAGCTTCTCTGATCAGGGGAAACCGTTCTAATTGTGCGTTGTTCTGTGACAACCTGGACTGGCTGGTCAGCAAGCTGGACCGTCTGGAGGCCTCTTCAGGTATCAGATGGGCCTCTCATTTATTCAGGGATATGTCCCACAAATTATTTTTTGAATTTATTGACTAATTGCATTTGAAGGTTGACCGGACATTCTGTAGTTAAGACATTTTTGATTTTTTTTCTTTATTTATACATATACAAAAATACAAACAAGACAGGGACAATAACATGGGCTATAAAATGTGGGCACACCAGTATTACTAATATGTATTAGCTACAGCTAATAAACGGTTGTGAGCTTATGAGTTCTAACAGCAAGTTAAATTACTTGTTCATTTATTCGGAAATATGGAAGGCAAAAATAAAGAATGAAATGGAGAAAAGTTTCCAAGTTCTCAGAGATATGTTTAATGAAGTGATATCACAGGACAGCTTATGCAGGTTTCAGAGACAGCCAAGAGTGAAAAAAAAAGTCCTTCTCGACAGCAAGGCATTATATTATCTCTAAACAAAGTGGCAATTTATTGTTGCCATGTGTGTTTTGGGACCATCCCCTTCTCTCCCGACGTCCTCTGCTGACCTTTAGTGACTAGGTTAAGCTTCCCAGTCTTGCTTGGTTAGAAAGGCCTTTGCATTATCAGGCCTCAGGAATGTTGCTATCTTATGGGAGAATCAGTTTTTATAGCTGTTCTACCTTCTCGTTTCCAAAGCACCAAGAATGTTGAGTGAGAACATTTATTAAAGTCAAATGTGAAGAATATATCAATTGTTTAAATGATTATATATTATACATACATACATACATCTTCAACCGCTTATCCGAAATCGGGTCGCGGGGGCAGCAGCTTGAGCAGGGAACCCCAAACTTCTCTTTCCCGGGCCACATCAACCAGCTCTGACTGGGGGATCCCGAGGCGTTCCCAGGCCAGTGTGGAGATATAATCTCTCCACCTAGTCCTGGGTCTTCCCCGAGGCCTCCTTCCAGCTGGACGCTCCTGGAACACCTCCCTAGGGAGGCGCCCTGGGGGCATCCTTACCAGATGCCCGAACCACCTCAACTGGCTCCTTTCAACGCAAAGGAGTAGCGGCTCTGCCCCGAGTTCCTCACGAATGACTGAGCTTCTCACCCTATCTCTAAGGGAGACGCCAGCCACTCTCCTGAGAAAACCCATTTCGGCCGCTTGTACCCGCGATCTCGTTCTTTCGGTCATTACCCAGCCTTCATGACCATAGGTGAGGGTAGGAACAAAGATCGACCGGTAGATCGAAAGCTTTGCCTTACGACTCAGCTCTCTTTTCGTCACAACAGTGCGGTAAAGCGTATGCAAAACCGCCCCTGCTGCTCCGATTCTCCGGCCAATCTCACGTTCCATTGTTCCCTCACTCGAAAACAAGACCCCGAGGTACTTGAACTCCTTCACTTGGGGTAAGGACTCATTCCCTACCTGTAGCAGACAATCCATCGGTTTCCTGCTGAGCACCATGGCCTCAGATTTAGAGGTGCTGATCCTCATCCCAACCGCTTCACACTCGGCTGCAAACCGATCCAATGAGAGCTGAAGGTCACAGGCCGATGATGCCATCAGAACCACATCATCCGCAAACAGCAGAGATGAGATCTTCAGACCACCAAACTGCAACCCCTCCCCACCACGACTACGCCTTGATATCCTGTCCATAAATATCACAAACAGGATTGGTGATAAAGCGCAGCCCTGGCGGAGGCCAACCCCCACCGGAAACGAGTCCGACTTACTACCGAGAACCCGTACACAGCTCTCGCTTTGAGCGTACAGAGATTGGATGGCCCTGAGAAGAGACACCCTCACCCCATACTCCCGCAGCACCCCCCACAGTATCTCCCGGGGAACCCGGTCATAAGCCTTCTCCAGATCTACAAAACACATGTAGACTGGATGAGCAAACTCCCAAGCTCCCTCTAGGATCCTTGCGAGAGTGAAGAGCTGGTCCGTTGTTCCACGGCCAGGACGGAATCCGCATTGTTCCTCTTCAATCTGAGGTTCGACTATCGGCCGAACCCTCCTTTCCAGCACCTTGGAGTAGACTTTGCCGGGGAGGCTGAGAAGTGTGATACCTCGGTAATTGGCACACACTCTCTGGTCCCCCTTTTTGAAAATAGGAACCACCACCCCGGTCTGCCACTCCTTCGGCACTGTACCCGACTTCCACGCAATGTTGAAGAGGCGTGTCATCCAAGACAGCCCCTCCACACCCATTGCTTTCAGCATTTCTGGACGGATCTCATCAACCCCCGGGGCTTTGCCACTGTGGAGTTGTTTGACTACCTCAGTGACTTCCACCAGGGAAATTGACGATGATCCCCCATCAGCCTCCAGCTCTGCCTCCAACATAGAGGGCGGGTTAATCGGATTCAGGAGTTCCTCAAAGTGCTCCTTCCACCGACCGACCACCTCCTCAGTTGAGGTCAACAGCGTCCCATCCTTACTGTACACAGCTTGGATGGTTCCCCGCTTCCCCCTCCTGAGGTGCCGGACGGTCTTCCAGAAACACTTTGGTGCCGACCGAAAGTCCTTCTCCATGGTTTCTCCGAACTTCTCCCACACCCGCTGCTTTGCCTCTGTCACGGCAGAGGCTGCAGCCCTTCGGGCCTGTCGGTACCTTGCAACTGCCTCAGGAGTCCCCCGTGATAACATATCCCGGAAGCACTCCTTCTTCAGTCGGACGGCTTCCCTGACCACCGAGGTCCACCACGGCGTTCGAGGGTTACCGCCCCTTGAGGCACCTAAGACCTTGAGACCACAGCTGCCTGCCGCGGCTTCAGCAATGGAAGTTTTGAACATCGACCACTCGGGTTCAATGCCCCCAACCTCCACAGGGATGCTAGAAAAGCTCTGCTGGAGGTGCGAATTAAAGATCTCTTGAACAGGGGCCTCCGCCAGACGTTCCCAGTTCACCCGCACTACCCGTTTGGGCTTACCAGGTCTGTCCAGAGTCTTCCCCCACCCTTTGACCCAACTCACAACCAGATGGTGATCAGTTGACAGCTCTGCCCCTCTCTTCACCCGAGTGTCCAAAACATGCGGCCTCAGATCAGATGATACGATCACGAAATCGATCATCGACCTTCGGCCTAGGGTGCTCTGGTACCATGTACACTTATGAGCATCCTTATGTTCGAACATGGTGTTCGTTATAGACAAACCATGACCAGCACAGAAGTCTAACAACAAACGACCGCTCGGGTTCAGATCGGGGAGGCCGTTCCTCCCAATCACGCCTCTCCAGGTGTCTCCATCATTGCCCACGTGCGCGTTAAAGTCTCCCAGCAGAACTATGGAGTCCCCTACCGGAGCCCCATGCAGGACTCCGTTCAGGGTCTCCAAGAAGGCCGGATACTCCGAACTGCTGTTCGGTGCATACGCACAGACAACAGTCAGAGTCTTCCCCCCCACAACCCGGAGGCGTAGGGAGGCGACCCTCTCGTCCACCGGGGTAAACTCCAACGTAGTAGCGCCCAGCCGGGGGCTCGTGAGTATCCCCACACCGGCCCGGCGCCTCACACCTTGGGCAACTCCAGAGAAAAATAGAGTCCAACCCCTGTCCAGAAGTACGGTTCCAGAACCAAGACTGTGCGTGGAGGTCAGCCCCACCAGATCTAATTGGTAGCGCTCCACCTCCCGCACCAGTTCCAGCTCCTTCCCCCACAGCGAGGTGACGTTCCACGTCCCCAAAGCCAGCCTCTGCCGCCCGGGTCTGGTCCGTCGTGGTCCCCGCCCTTCACTGCCACCCATAAGGCAGCGCACCCGACCCCAGCGGTTCCTCTGACGAGTGGTGGGCCCATCAGTTGTAGAGGGAGTTTGTGCCACGTAGCTTCTTCGGGCTGTGCCCGGCCGGGCCCCGTGGCAGACCCGGCCACCAGACGCTCGCAGGCGGGCCCCCTTTCTGGGCCTGGCTCCAGACGGGGGCCCCGGGCTTCCTCCGGGCAGGGTCACACTTCCTCTTGCTTGATCTTCCATGGGGTCTTTGTGAACCATTCTTAGTCGGGCCCCTCACTTGAGACCACTTTGCCATGGGAGACCCTACCAGGAGCACTAGGCTCCGGACAACACAGCTCTCAGGTTCACAGGGGCACACAAACCTCTCCACCACGGTAAGGTGATGGTTCCCGGAGAGGAATGATTATATATTGGTAAATGCAAATTAATGGGGGAGGGGCATAATATCATTAAAATTAGAGTTATTTTTCCTAACAGTTCCTCAGGTGCAAATCTCTATGTAAACCAATGTCTGGGCAGAAAATCGATCATGATCATCTATTATAATCCCTATTTATCAGATGTATTACTGCACCATGTTTTCCTATGAATGCAGGACGTAGTCGAAACATGTCAAGGTACAAACAAAGGAATACTAGTCTGTTTACATGAACATACAAGTTAATGCTGGGGTATATGATTTCTGATTGGTCAAAGTGAACATGAGCGGTACACTTTGACCAATCAGAGCGAGGCTCCGATTCTAAAAAACAAACAAAAAACAAACAAACAAATAAATAAACAATCTGATTCTCTGTTCTTATTGGCTGTTGGGACTGTCCATTCCCAACTGCTATTTTCTCCCTAAATCATATACCCCAGCTTTAATGCCATAGCGGTTTTATAAGAAATGCAAAGAACTGACCACACCCCTCTGTTCTACATGTAGGTATTCTGGAGGTGCTTTACTGTGTGCTGATTGAGAGCCCTGAGGTTCTGAACATCATCCAGGAGAACCACATTAAATCCATTATCTCTCTCCTGGACAAGCACGGACGGAACCATAAGGTTTGTCTTTCCTTGCTGCCAAGACCATTAAAGAGAACTAACATTAGCTGACTGCAAATACATCGAGTCCAGCTGGCAGGGGTTTGCTTGCTTTACCACACACTTTTTGTAACTTCCTGAAACCGTATTTGGCTCAGAAAAACAGTTAGGGGCCTGATTGACTAAGATCCCAAATAAAGAGTGCTTAATTGCGTTTTAGAAGTCGGCATTTTGCGAGTGATCAACTGAGAGTAATTGCGCAAATGACAACGTGTGAAAACATGGTAGAGACAGCAGTATATAAATGAGGTTTTTCCATATCGTTAGCCTCATAGCATAATTGCCTTATTCATATTTACTCTACTCTACTTCTACTCTATATCTACTCTATTCTACATCTACTCTACATCTACTTTACCCTACTCTATAACCCTTAAAATATGACTTAGGCAATTATGCTATTAGGCTAACGAAAAGTAGATGTAGAGTAGAGTAGATGTAGAATAGAGTAGATGTAGAGTAAAAGTAGAGTAGAGTAAATATGATTTAGGCAATTATACTATGAGGCTAATTATATGGTACTGGTTTTGTTCTATGGTTTTGTTGCAATTATTTGACACAATAAGTTGATATTACTGTTTGCCTCTATAGGTCCTGGATGTGTTGCGCTCTCTGTGTGTGTGTAACGGTGTTGCCGTGAGGTCCAACCAGAACCTCATCACTGAAAACCTGCTGCCGGGTCGCGACCTATTGCTGCAGACCGCCATTGTAAACTATGTCACCAGGTAACTTGAACTGCTGTTAAGTTGTTCTACAATAAAAATGTTACAAACTGTTCATTTCCAGTGTATTTTCAGTTTTTTATCTATTATTTTTCTTCCAAAATGTTTCTGTTAAGTTGTTATACAATACAATGCACTTGTACAATGTACGTTTTCAGGGTATTTTCTGTTTTTGAGAACCACATTTGTCTTGCTTTATAGACATTATAAGTAATCCACACTACACTGTGAAATGGCGTTTGTCTGTGAAAGTTAATGTCTATAATTTTTCTCTTTGTGCCCAGTGTGAGACCCAATATCTTCCTGGGAACGTGTGAAGGGTCCACGCAGTATAAGAAGTGGTACTATGAGATGATGGTGGACTTTGTGGAGCCCTTTGTGACGGCGCAGGCCACTCACCTGCGTGTGGGCTGGGCCATGACCGAGGGCTACAGCCCCTACCCTGGAGGAGGAGAGGGCTGGGGGGGCAACGGGGTGGGGGACGACCTCTACTCCTACGCCTTTGATGGGCTCTGTCTGTGGTCCGGTAAGAAGACTCCCGTAGCTTTATAACTGTATTCACGTTGTCTGTCCATGTGTTTGGGCCGTTCTTGTGAATACGATATCTCGTGAACGCTTTGCAGGATTACTTTCAAACTTCGAACAAAGGTCAACTCTGACTCAAGGATGGACTGATCAGATTATGGAGGTCATTGGTCAAAGATCCAGCTCACTGTGACCTCATGCCTCATGAGTGCAATATCGCAAGAACACTTTGAGTCATTTTTCGTCAAATTTGGAACAAACTCACATTTGGACTGGAGGGGGAACTGAATAGATTTTGGAAGTCAAAGGTTACAATGACTTTACATATTGTCATGTTGTAGTGACCTTGTACAATAGCTTCGTAGGAGCTTTACCTTCTTCAAAGCATTGCCTACCTTTCACCGCTTGGCAATTGCATACACATAACCACAAGTCGCTAGTTCTTCTTTCCCCATGATTCTGTGTCTTGTCATATGACTCCCTCCCTCCCTCTCTTGATGTGGTTCAGGTACCGTCCCCCGCGAGGTGGCTTCCCCCAGCGCTCACACTCTGGCTGCAGACGATGTGGTCAGTTGCTGTCTGGACCTGAGCGTTCCCAGCATCTCCTTCCGTATCAACGGACATCCGGTCCAGGGAATGTTTGAGAACTTCAACCTGGACGGACTCTTCTTCCCCGTTATCAGCTTCTCTGCTGGAGTCAAGTAGGGACAACATTTTTTTGAAGATTTTTTTTTTTTTGTATTTTCAAGCTTTATTAGATAGTACATAGTTGAAATGGGGAGACAGAGAGAAAGGGGGGATGAACTGCAGTGAAGGTCCACAGGTTGGATTTGAACCCGCGAGCACTGCAACGAAGGCCGGAGCCAATATGGTATGCGCCTCTTTCCACTACGCCACCAGAGCGGCACAAATCATTTGTATTTTTTGATATACATTTCTGTTTTATCAATTTGCACATTGCGGTTCTTTATCTAACGAGTAAGGCAACTTTTAAGTATTTTAGTATATTAAATGATCTCTCAAGTAACCCCAAATAATGATCTTCCTAAGTATCCCCCTAAAAACCTGCTGTGTCTTGTCTCCCTGAAGAGATTAAACGGCTGCAGTGTGTAATGATGCGTCACTGTGCTCAGACGGGGCTGGTGATGAACTGACTGATGACAGCGGGGAGGGAAACACAGGCTGAGGGAAATGGGAACAGAAATTAAATCAATGTTTGTCTATATGAGTCTTCGGGCCACTGTTGCCATATACTGTAGGTGTTAAGTTGTACATATAGTTCTCTGTCATATTCAAAATCGCCTTCTCAACCATTTTCACTGATCTATGCAGTTGCTTGTCACATCCTAAACAAGGCCTTTGTAAGGTTTCTCACTTCATATCTATCCATCTGTGCACCTCTCGTGTTATAGGCTACTTTTTGACTCATTTTAAACTGCATTTTAGGTCTAAAGTATTTTATCTCCTATCCCTCCTTTCCTTCCCCTAAGTGGCTTTTGTCGCTTGTCAGACCGCCATTGTAAAAAATAAATTGTTGTTAATGACTTGCCTGTTTAAATGAAGGTGAAATAAAATGTTTAAAAAAGTCTCCGGTGGCGTAGTGGATAGAGCGCATACCATATTGGCTCAGACCTCATTGCAGTGGGTGCGAATCAGACCTTTACTGCAAGTCATCCCCCCTCTCTCTCTGTCTGCCCATTTCAACTCTGTACTATCAAATAAAGCTTGAAATTGCCCAAAAAATAATATTAAAAAAAAAAAAGTCTGAAATAGTTGAAGACTGAGATTGGACTGACTTTGTTTCTGTCACCTGTCAGGGCTCGGTTCCTGCTCGGCGGTCGTCATGGAGACTTTAAGTTCATGCCTCCGCCCGGTTACGCTCCCTGCTCCGAGGCTCTGTTGCCTAGAGACAGGATGCGTATCGAACCCATCAAGGAATACAAGCACGACTTCCACGGTGTCCGCAACCTGCTGGGTCCAACCCTGTCCCTCACACACACCTCCTTCACCCCCTGCCCCGTAGACACTGTTCAGGTAAAACCTTTAAAATCAATGAATTTGACTGGTTCAATAACAAGAGGTGATTAAGTTTTTTTACTATTTAAAAAAATAATAATTTATTAACAATATGGCGTAATGGACATGAAGAAATTGAACTTTTTTTCTTTCTTTTTTTACGAGGTGCTTAAGTTTAAAGTGTAAATGTTTTTGACTGTCTTTGTTACTGAGGTTTGGTTGTTTTGGGGTTCATTTTGATATTATTATTTTTTATAAATGATTTGTATTTATTTAGTTTGTATGTGTTTTACTTGCATGTCTTTTTTGCTTTCATTGTAAAAAAGGATATTTGTTGAAGACTATTTGACTGAATGTGTACGAAAAGACATTAAGAAATACTGGCAAAAAAAGTAAAGTTTAAGTTATTTGTATATAAGTATTGATTTCTCTTTATTTGATGACTCTTTCCTTGTCTGTGTAGATTGTGTTGCCGCCCCACTTGGAGCGTATCCGAGAGAAACTGGCAGAGAACATTCACGAGCTCTGGGCGGTCACTCGTATAGAGCAGGGCTGGACCTATGGCAATGTGAGTGTGAAGTCAACACTGCAATACTGGAGCAACAGCATATTTAATATTGATCTGTAAACCTCATGTTTAGATGGTTTGGAGATCTTGAGTAATGCAAGAGTAATATTTTGCTACCGTATGTATTTATTTCGCTATAAAAATCAGACTGCAGTTCATTTTTTACTACAGGTCTAGGCAACACAACCACTTGGTTAGGTGAAGGAAACAATCATTATTGGGGGTTAGTAAAATTCAGTAGAGGCACCAAAGTAAACAGAAATAGGTTACTTTTGTTTAAGTAAGGTTATTAATTCATTTGACAATAGGGTGAATGCCACTAATCTCACTCCTGTTTAAAGCCGAAATAATTCTTGATGACAGAAGTTTCATAGAGGGAGTATCAACAATATCTGTGCTACACAGATTAGGGTCTGTTTAGGCAAGCATAGCCGTAAATGAGTTGGTGATTTTAACCAGTGAGTAACCTTCCATCACCTTCCTTCACAGTTCAGGGACGACAACAAGAAGCTGCATCCATGTCTGTTGAACTTCCAGAGTCTCCCCGAGCCCGAGAGGAACTACAACCTGCAGATGTCCGGAGAGACGCTCAAGTGAGTTTGTTATTTAGGTTTCAGTTTGAGAGATGTGATGTTAATTTTACGTCCTTGGTCAATGGACACAATTGTTGATGCCTGTGTCCTTGTATTTCCCCAACAGGACTCTCCTGGCGCTGGGTTGCCATGTTGGAATGGGGGATGAGAAAGCTGAAGAGAACCTGAAGAAGATCAAGCTGCCCAAGACGTATGACGACTTATACTTCTGGCTCTATAAATTCACTTTTCTAAATTATTATTATTTTTGTATATCTCAATATAAATGTGTCTGTCCTCTAGCTACGTGATGACCAATGGATTCAAGCCCGGGCCCCTTGATCTCAACCATGTCAAACTGACACCAAACCAGAACCAGCTGGTAGAAAAATTGGCAGAAAATGGGCACAATGTTTGGGCAAGGGACCGAGTACGGCAAGGTTGGACCTACAGCATTGTGCAGGTAACCTACTTCCAACTTTTTTTCCCCATCCTTATATATATATTAATAAATCCTTTATTATTATCATTTCATTTTTCCAATTCTGAATTTTATTTATTTATATTTTCTATCTTGACACTATGTCAATTTATACAAATACAATATGAGGCTGAACCATGTCTCCATTCCAATGTGTGAAAGATTTTCTTGTTAAATAGTACAAATAGTCAATCCTCTTACGTATTAATTTCTTACATTTTAAATCAAGTTTTATTCCGTTACGCTTCTCAGGACATCATGAACAAGCGAAACCCTCGTCTGGTCCCTTACAACCTGCTGGACGAGAGAACTAAGAAAACCAACCGAGACAGTGTCAACAACGCTGTCCGCACCCTCATTGGCTACGGCTACAACATTGAGCCTCCGGATCAGGAGAGCAGTAAGTCCGCTTTACACCGTTGTAACAAGTTGGTTAAAGGTGGAGTCAGCAATTCTAGAGAACGCTTTTTTTTTCAAAAAATCACTTAAAAAAATCTGCTTATATCTCCGATTATTTTTCGTATAGGACTGTGTGTGTGCACAGCCTAGGCTCTGTAGACAGGTATGTAAACAAATGGTTTGTAAACAAAGGTGGCCAACCGTAGCTAGCTAGCAACATTCTTTTGCAGAGCCTACGCTCAAGTAGCTGATCGTAAGGAGATATATTCACTGATTGGAACAAAGTGATTTCGCCTAAAAGCATTCTCCAGAGTGTCATGCAAAAGTCTTTATCCCTCTTGGGACATCTCCAAAAGTCTCCATCCAGTATCTTGTGTTTCTTTTTTTTCACAGTTTTTTTCTATTTTATTTGATTTCTTTAATGTTTTTATCAAGGATTGTGTGGGGTGGGTGTGGGTTGTGATTGTTTGTTTGTTTAGAAAAAAAAAACAATAGAAATCATTTGCGGGAATTTTTTTTAAAATCTCCATCCTAGTAGTACATTTAATTTTAATCATATATCATTTGTCATCTTTCCCCTCCCTTTGCAGCGGGCCATGGTCTTGAGAACACCCGCGGGGACAAGGTGCGAATCTTCCGGGCGGAGAAGTCGTACGCGGTCACCCAGGGGAAGTGGTACTTTGAGTTTGAGGCGATGACCACAGGGGAGATGAGAGTGGGCTGGGCGCGTCCCAGTGTCCGCTCAGACACCGAGCTGGGAGCGGACGAACTGGCCTACGTCTTTAACGGCAATAAGGTCAGTCAAGTCTTAAGCTATTAGGAAGCTGATAAACTCATTATGGTTAGATAACGAGAATGGGTGAGATTAAATAAGTTGTTCTTCTTCTCAGCCCTTTTCGAACGAGTAAAGCAATTGTTAGACAGTTTATTTTTTTTGGTGGTTTTCATTGTGTGTAAATATTACTTTGTTGAAACTGTCCACTTGTTTCATTTATTTAATTTTATTATTTGTTATTGCTTTTTTTTCTTTTTCTTTACTTGTTCGAAATAAAAACTTTTTTAATTCAAGTGAACATTTTCAGATCCACCTTAAAAGATGAATCCGTGTCAGTCCTATTTTAATTAAGGCTAAAGTAAATAAAGTGCTTATCAGTGTCAAAATTGTTTTGTTAGATTTCTTCCGAATAGATGAGATGTGAGTCAAACCCCGTCAATTCTGAAAACAAACTTTCGTGCTATCAAGTTTTTAAATTTTTTGTTTTATTTTTATTTTAATTAGTCAGGAAAAATTAGAAAAGAGAATGGAACGAATATTGGCATACATTAAAACCAAGTCCATGTAGTCAGGGAAGTTTTCTAGAGATGTATTATCGTGATTTAGATGTCTCTTACATTTTTGAATAAAAATTAGAAGTTGTGTTTTACATATCATTTTATTAATGTAACTTTTTTCGCAGGCTCAAAGATGGCATATTGGCAATGAGCCCTTCGGCCGTCAGTGGCTGTCTGGTGATGTGGTCGGCTGTATGATCGACCTGACTGAGATGAACATCATGTTCACACTGAATGGAGAAATGTTGATCAGTGACTCGGGGTCGGAGATGGCGTTCAAAGACATCGAAATTGGGGAAGGTAAGAAGAGTTTTGTGTTATTTTATTTTATGTGATCAGGGTTTGTTGCAGTTACAGAAAGGGTGGTTTCTCTTAATATGAAACTTATTTGGCATAAATTGTTACTTTACAATTTACTTTACAGTTTTTTACTTCACTCTACAACTAATAAAAGGTGGGGTCAGCCATTCTGGAGAACGCTTGTTGTCAAAATCACTTTTTGTCAAAATGAGTGGATGTCACCTCAGGATCCGCTATCTGTCCGTATCTTGTGTGTGATCCAAAAAACACAGGGGTAATACACAGACTAAGCTCTTTAAACTGGCATGTAAACAAAGGGTATGTAAACAAAGGGTTTACAGAACCTAGGCTGTGTATATGAACACCTGATTTCTTTCAGCACGCACACAGTATGTACAAGTTGCAGATCCGGAGGAGGTGTTCACTGATTTTGATAAAAAGTTATTTGACAACAAGCATTCTCCAGAATCACTTCAGACTCCACCTTTAAGACAACTGTAACATCACATCAATCATAAAAATACTCTTAAACAATTATTTCTTGTCTTAGGTTTTATCCCAGTGTGCACTCTGGGCCTGGGCCAGGTTGGAAGGATCAACCTAGGTCAGAATGTCAGCAGCCTGCGTTACTTTGCCATCTGTGGCCTTCAGGAAGGATTCGAACCCTTTGCCATCAATATGAAGCGAGACATCACCATGTGGTTCAGTAAAAGTTTGCCTCAGTTTGGGCCTGTACCCCCTGAACATAATCATATTGAGGTAATTATTTGGTGACAATTATAATATAAATTGAAACTTTAACTCCAAAACTAGATAATGTATTATTATTATTATTATTATTATTATTATTATTATTATTATTATTATTATTATTATTATTATTATTATTATTATTAATAATTAAATGTATTATCTATTTTATATTAATTTTAATTTAACGCTATTATTCAAAATAAATTCTATTAATTTTAGATCCATTTATCTTGTTATTTATCTATTTGTAATAGATACTATTTCTAATATTTCTATTTCTAATACTAATATTTATATAATTTCTATTTTTAAGTATTTCTCTTCTTAAAAAATGTATAAACTGAAAATCATATTTACATGTTGAGCTGTATAATGATATTTAATCCCAAAAATCAAACCAAAAAGCCAACAACTACATAATGTATTAATCTTTCTAACATGATATCTCCCAGGTGTCGCGTGTGGATGGCACAGTGGACAGCGCCCCCTGTCTGAAACTCACTCACAAGACATTTGGCTCTCAGAACGCCAACACTGACATGCTGTTCCTCAGACTGAGCATGCCCGTTCAGTTTCACGAGACCTTTAAGGTCACCGCGGGAACCACGCCCCTCACCCGCGCCCTCACCATCCCAGAGGACGAGGTGGTCGTCATAGAACCAGACTCGGAGTTTGAAGTTCTGAAGAAGTCGGCCAGTCGCAAGGAGCAGGAGGAGGACAAGAAGGAGCCCTCCGTAGCCAAGGATACGTCTATGGAGAACGAGAAAGACACAGTGTCAGAGAAGGGCAAGAAAAAAGGGTAAGTCTTGCAGGTTGGGTTTGTTGGTGAAAGGGAACGAGCATGCAGAGTTCTTGGTCCAGATTAGTATGTAAATAATTTGTCTTATCATTTAGGTTTAAAACAAAACATCTTCTTTGCACATTAGGTTCTTCTTCATGGCCAAGAAGGCGGCTGCCATGACGCCCCTCGGCCCTCCTCCGGCCCCTCCAATGGTACCGCGTTTGGTGGAAGACGTTGTCCCAGACGACAGAGATGACCCTGAGATTATCCTGAATACCACCACAGTGAGCTGCATTTATATAATGCTAGATTGACAGCACATGCCAAATATGATCCCTCCAGTTTGTGCAAAGTCAATGGATCAGGCTGGCATGATTTGCTAAGCCTGCTTATCTGAGCTTGTTAGAGTTGCATTATCTAACTTATTATATTGTCTAGTTTATAGAGAATTCGAGTTTATTGAACATGTTAGAAAAATATAAAACAAATACAAACTAAAACTCACAGGCATGAAAAAAGGGATCTTCAGCAACATGCAGCAAATAAGGAATCTCTACATAATCAAATATGATTGCTTATACATTTCTTCTCTCATATGTCTTCTTGTAACAATCATATTTTATTCTTTATTTCCTTTTCAGTATTACTATTCTGTGAGGATATTTGCGGGACAGGAGCCGTCTGGCGTGTGGATTGGTTGGGTCACCCCTGACTACCACCAGTATGATCCCAGCTTTGACCTCTCCAAAGTGCGCAGTGTCACTGTTACTGTTGGAGACGACAGAGGCAACATACACGACAGGTTTGTCCTTCACACATTTTAATGGTATTTTATTAGGAGCAATGCCAGTACTTCTTAATGGTAGGCGGATACAGTATGTATGTTAGTGTTTATTCAATCTTGGTTCAAACTGTTATTGATATGATTAAGGCTAGCTGTTTATTTTACACATTGAAGAAATTGACAAATAGCACTAAGAAATTACAAAAATATTTTTTTCTTTTATTAAATATTTATTGAAGTGTAACTGAATGTCAAGGAGTTAAGAAGTTTAATGTTTCTAACCCCTGACCCTAACTGCTTGTCATTCATTTTAAACCTTCTTAAATGTTTTTCTCTTAAAGTACCTAATCCTTATACCCAGTGGTGTCCCCCAGGGCTCAATACTTGGTCCCCTTCTTTTTTCCATTTACAACTTGTATATAATTTTATTTAATTTTTAAATAATTTATGTTTTCAAATTATCAAAAGATACCTTCCGCCCTAATACAAACCCATATATTAACATATTAGCAAAAAAATATTATTCTTTCGATAGTCATTCCTACATTACATTGAAGCTTGTTGTGTTGGCTTGAAATGTGTACCCCTCACTTGTTCTATCTTATTGTAATAAAGAAGAAATTAATCATCAAAGACACCCTTACACATTGTGACAATCAACCCCATCAAAGGGTCGGTTGTCATCCACTATGGGGTTGTTTGTCACAATGTTATCTTAATGGGAATAATCTTGAAAAGAAGGAAAGGAAGTATAACTAAATTTGAAAATGCAATTGCATTGTCAAGTTGACAAATAGGCCTATATAACTTACTGTAGCCTTGGCAGCTTGTCTAGTTTGGGATGCACTGGGTTGTTTTGATTTTGTTGCCCTTTTTTCCTTTGCATGCTAGCTGCCTTTTCCTGCTCTATTCTATCCTTCTCTGGGGTGTCAGTGAGGATACAGCTTGACAATTTATTTTGTTATTGGGTTCCTTTTCTGGCTGTAGCCTTTGGATAACTTGTGACAACCAACCCCCCCAAAAATGTGACGACCAACCCCAACTTGAATTTTTTGCTAGCATCAAGGCCAACAACCATCTGACAACGAATTAGCTTGCTAACCACAATCTAAACTATAGTTTACCCTTCACACTTTTTATGGGTAACACGTGTTTTGTTATAAACCCATTCTGTAAAAGCCTAGAAGAAAAATACTGAGGAGCTAAATATTTTCAATTTGACATGAAAAACACAAACAGTCCTCTCACCTCAAATTCAGCAGTCTAACTCCAAGGAAGACTATGTAGGTGACCTATGATCCCAATTCTGGATATTTACATAGCAAAATTTCACAGACAGCGCCTTCTGGTTCCGAGATATAACGATTGTGACAACCAACCCGTGTGACAAATTACCCCGTTCTCTCCTATAGGCATATGTTTGAGTAGAATGAACATTTTGGTTTTATATTATAAACTACTGACAACATTTCTACCAAATCCCCCCCCCCAAAAAAAAAATTGTCATTAAGAGCATTTCCATTAAGTAATCTAGAGATGGAGATTTAAGAAAAATCCAGACTGGTCTCGTAATTTTTCCGGAGCTGTATATATAAAAAAATATACTTTTTAAATATTTTTTTTTCTCCAAATTATCAAAAGATACCTTCCGGCCTAAAACAAACCTATATTAGCTTATTTTATATTTTTATCCAGATTGTTACTGTATAAATGTACTGAGGAACACTTGGTTTGCTGTCTCTCCGCAGTATGAAGCACAGTAACTGTTACATGGTGTGGGGAGGTGACCTGGTCAGTAACCACCAGACGCGCTTCAGCCAGGAGGACATGGTGGTTGGCTGCTTGGTCGACCTGGCAACGGGCCTCATGACCTTCACAGCCAATGGGAAGGAATTCAACACCTTCTACCAGGTAAAAAAAACGCTACACTTTTAACCTGTAATTTGTATTTTATTTAAATGTTTTATTTCTTTTATTTACATTTTTTATTTGTCATTCACTTTTCTAATGTGTATTCTATTCTTGATGTATTATTAATCTTGCCCCTTTGAAGCACTTTGAATGGCCTTGTGTCTGAATTGTGCTATAGAAATAAACTTGCCTTGCCTTACACACTATCGGTTGTGTGTGAATTTTGTGACTAGACTGTTGAGTAATGATCAGTATATGCAGTAAAACCAGAGTGTGTGTGTTTTTATTCTAGGTGGAGCCCAACACTAAGCTGTTTCCTGCTGTGTTCGTCCAGCCATCCAATCAGAACATGGTGCAACTGGAGCTGGGAAAACTCAAGGTTAGAAACTACTTTTGCTCAAACACTATATTTATATTGTGTGTAACTGTTTTTGCTGTTCTCACACTCCTGCCCCCCTTTTGACCTCGGTGAAACACGAGGGACCATTTCTATCCATTCTCCATTAAGACAAAATGAATGAGTTTGTATTGATTTTAGATGTCATTTAACCTTCACCCTGAAAAGAGAAAGATAAGTCCATAATGGAAATGTTTGTAATTATAAAAGACTTTCCGCAACGTCATTGGAACTACACTGCTGACTAGAGTCTCTGCTTATCTCCTGTGTTTGCTAAAAACAGTCTTGTTTTCTCATTCAAACGCTGCTATCCTTTGCTTTTTCACCCCTTTCTTAAGTGTCATTATGTTTCTTGGACGGGATGTAACTGGTAATTCCGTTGCTCTGTACTTGTGACATGTGCAATGACAATAACGTCTATTCATTCATTATTTGTTTTTTTTCTCTCAGAACATCATGCCCATCTCGGCAGCCATGTTCCGCAGTGAGCGTAACAACCCGGTGCCCCAGTGCCCTCCCAGGCTGGACGTCCAGATGCTGACCCCAGTCATCTGGAGCCGAATGCCCAATCACTTCCTCAACCCGGAGGTGGGCAAAGTGAGCGAGAGGTTGGGCTGGATGGTGGAGTGCACCGAACCCCTCATCATGATGGCTCTGCACATCCCAGAGGAGAACAGGTCAGTAGCCTCAGTAGACAGTCTGCAAGTCTCTAACTGGTTACCAGTTATTGTATTTAAATGTTCTATTTCTATTCATTAACTTTTAAATGTTTTATTTCTATTCATTCGCTTTTCTAATGTGTATTGTGTATTTTAATCTTGCCCCTGTAAAGCACTTTGAATGGCCTTGTGTCTGAATTGTGCTATAGAAATAAACTTGCCTAGCCTTGCCCTGCCTTGCTTACCAATGTTTCCTGCGGTGCACTGCAATGTAATGCAATTTTTTTAAATATGAAAGTAGGATGTAGGAAGATAATTTATATTATATGGATTTTTAATTTTTTTTTATTTACTTTATCGTAGGATCATAGGGGAGAACGGGGTAATCTGAGCCACTTTTTACATATGCTCCCCTCTAAGCGAGCTAAAATGATTTATCACTCAAATTAACACATTTCCCATTAATTCAAGATGTTTCCTAGAAATGGGCTTTAGCAGAATTTTTTCAAGACAAAGGGCAGTGAAAATATGATTTAAAAAAAGTTGTCATGTGGCTCACTTTACCCCAGCTTTGGGGTAAACTGAGACAGACCAGAAAAATCAAGGGGGTAAACTGATCCACTTAATTTTTTCACTCTGAAACTACCATAACAACACATATTGTAACAGTAAGAATCCTGAAAGCTAGCCACACATTCCAGAACTAATGTTGGACTCGTAAAATAATGATGGGGTTTGGTCAATTAAGCAAAGCAAATTTTCTAAACACTTGAAAGTAACTCTGAACAAAATCAAATACAACATATTATAATTCAAAAGGTTTTAATAAGATTCAAATGAAAGATAGAATCAATTAGATTAGAACACAGTCTGGGGGTCAGAACACAGGGCCCTTAGAGCCAGCTTGTGTCTGGGGGTCAAAGCATAGGAAAATCAGAACCAGCGAGAACAGCCTGGGACTCAGAACACAGGAGAAGACCCAACTGGATTATAACATCAGCCTGTCATACTCTACAACTAGGCCTACTCTACATTCCAGCCCTGAAGGTTACAGGGAAAGATGAGAAGGTGCTCTTTCCGTGTGGTTGCACCAGGTCGTCTTCCTGGTGTATTTCCTTGGCATGATGGCTTTTCTAAAATGTGTATGACATTAACATAAAACACATGTTATGTAATATTACATTAAAATATGTTTAAGGCTAAACTTAACTTGTGCCTCATGGGTGGGGAAAGTGAGACAGTGCCTCACTTTCCCCCACCACCACAATTTGAGAAAAACTACCTCTCTTAGCATTTCAGGCTAGTCTTTAGCTAATATCATCACATGGTTTTTATATGTTGGTAGTTCATCAACACGTATGATAAAACTTTTTCTACGTGAACACATTTGCTTTGGCACAACAGTTGATTAAGTTGACTGCAAGAAATTTTACTTTTACATGCAAAATACCTATTTTGGTGAAAAAAAAAATGCTTACCACAGCACCATGAGGTCCTCTCTTTCAGGGCCATGGGGAAATGAGAGGGGCTTGAAAACATATATCTCACATGACCAAAAATGTTTTCCGTTGCCTAGATACAGGGGGTGGCTCACATTACCCGATGCCTCAGATTCCCCCATTCTCCCCTATATGAGTCTGAGTTATTTTTTACATTTACAACATCCTACATTTTTTTTTCTTATTATATGGATTTAAAGGGTGTCCCCGACTAAAAAAATAATAACTTGTGTTTTTGTTTTGTATTCTCATTTGTGACATTGGCTTTCACTTCTTCCACACCAAACAAAGGAGTTGAAAAACCCGATTGCAGTTTGTCTTCTTAACTTGACATATGAATTAATTTGATTGCAACAGAAGACCATTCCTGCACACAATGGATATTGATTATAAGCCCATGATTTATTTTTGATTTTTTATTAACATTAAGAAGGCAGATTTTCATATCACAATAGGCGATTTATTTAATTTTATTTGGAGAAACTAAGCAATTTCATATAAAAAACAGAAATTCTTCAACACTCCCCTATAGCTGAAATAGAATGATCCTTGATTCATAAACAAATTTTACATCTATTAGACTCTGAGAAAGTCAGTCAAATCGGACTCCTTCAATCGAATCTTGTTATAGTCAACTATCCCTGGTAACCCCTAATGGATTCATGTAGATGTGTTACTAAATTTTCCCTTTTCAGGATTAAGATTATTTCATCTCTGCGTCTACTTAGTATTTAGAATGTTTCTTATGTAAATATTGTTTATGTTTATCTTATTTAACTCTATATTTATTTTATTTTATCGTTCCAATTGCACTGTGGGCCAGAGATAAACGCCATTTTGATTCTCATGTGTGTCTTGCATATATATCAGAACTGACAATAAAAGACTTTGACTTTGACTGTGTTTGTTTTTCTCAGGTGTATTGACGTGCTGGAGCTGTCTGAGCGTCAGGATCTGATGAAGTTCCACTACCACACCCTCATGCTGTACTGCGCCGTGTGTGCGCTGGGCAACAACCGTGTAGCTCACGCCCTGTGCAGTCACGTGGATGAATCTCAGCTCTTCTACTCCACCGAGAACACCTACCTGCCTGGTCCCCTCCGCAGCGGCTACTACGACCTGCTCATCAGCATTCACCTGGAGTCGGCCAAACGGGCTCGTCTGGGCACCAACAGGGAGTTTATTGTCCCAATGACCGAAGAGACCCTGACCATTCACCTCTATCCTGATAAAAAAGGGGCCCACTCCCTCCCCGGCGTGGGACTCACCACCTGCCTACGCCCCAAGCTGCATTTCTCATCCATCAACTTTGTCGGCACAGACCCTGACCTCTACACCCTCAGTCCCGTTTTCCCCTTGCAGGTAAAAGATCTTTTTATTCCTTTTATGCTGTTTATGCTGTATTTTATTGAACTTGCTCGTATGTATTTTGTTAAAGCACTTTGTAAACCATTGTTTTTTAAGGTGCTATATAAATGAAGATATTATTATTATTATTATTATTATTATTATTATTATTATTATTATTATTATTATTATTATTATTATTATTATTATTATTATTATTATAATAAGATACAGGGTTATGGAGTTATATTAATATATTCAGTTAATTCAAGAGCGTGGTCTTTTTGCTTTCCTCAAGCTCTGCCCTCGCACACAAATTCCTCCTGTTACCACTCAGACTCACTGCTGAAACAATGTCTGTATTTTTTCTGCTTATATTGATCCATATTGTCATTTGCGACAGTGGCTTCCATCAAGACCTGAGATGCAATTACAGTTTATTTTCTTGACATGGCATAAGAATGTATTTTATTGCAACTTATTTTACCATGGTGATTTGCTCATGTAGGAGATTGACTAAAAGTATACAAGTTATTTCAAAATATTTATCAACAGTATGATAAGCGAGTGGGAAGCAGGAGAAATTTGAGAGCCAGGGCAGAGTTTGAG
Organism: Hyperoplus immaculatus; assembly: GCA_949357725.1. Classification (NCBI taxonomy): domain Eukaryota; kingdom Metazoa; phylum Chordata; class Actinopteri; order Uranoscopiformes; family Ammodytidae; genus Hyperoplus; species Hyperoplus immaculatus. Next base: position 33,481,019 of record OX442352.1, read on the forward strand.
GAAAATAATTACAAAATCCGAACGTGAAATCAACACATCATGCTCTACAATAAAAAGACCACGCTCTTGAATAACGATAGGAGGTTGCACTGATCAAAGCCAAGTCAAAGTCAAAGTTTTTTATTGTCAGTTCTGATATATGCAGAGCCGGCCCGAGGCATAAGCATCTCGGAGGAAATCCGAAATTATCTGATCATGTCACGTTCACATCCATGCACAGTGTGTATTGAGTTTATTTAAAAAACAATTGGAAATGGGGCTGCCCTCAGTTGCCCATGCACTGTGTATAGTATATAGTCTATGTCAGCCTTGTCTGTGGAAAAAAAGATACAGTAGCTGGATAACAGAGTTCTTCTGCTTCGTTCCTCACACTGCATTTAAATGCATTCACTATATTACAGAGAAATATGTCCCGTAAAAGAAAAAGAGCTCCAAGCCCAACCCATAATATTTTATTTTATATTAATATTTTTATGGAAAATCCATGTGTCCTTCTTCAATAGCTTCTAATTCATCTGACCCAGTGTCTCCAAATTATTTGTTCACACAAGATTTCTCAGATTTAGCCTCTTAATTTTCCTCTCAAAGTGCACCAGATTCATGCATTTCACTTTAAAAAGGTTAAAAAAATCTCCCGGGGGGGCATACCCCCGGACCCCCCTAAGAGGGTCTGAATCTCGGCTGTCTAATATTTTCGCACAGCCACACAGTGGAGGCACTAGCGGAAAACACTGGGTGTGTGAATGGTATTTAACAAAGATCTATAGTTTCAGCAGCGCTAACATTGGAGAGGGGCCCCCTAATCATATTTCGCTTAGGGCCCCCTGAACGCTTCGGCTGGCTCTGGATATATGCCAGACATACATCAGAATTGAAATGGTGTTTATCACTGACCCACGGTGCAATAGGAACGATAGAAAAAAATATATATAGAGTAGAACAAGATAAACATAACCTAAACAATATTTACAGTAGATACATTCTAAAATACTAAGTCGTGCAAAGGTTTTTTTTCTACCATATAAAACAGTATGTATATAATAGAATAGAAAGTAAAAAGTAGATAAGTTAAATTGAAATGTGCAATGTGTTGAAAAATATTTACAATATCCGCATAACATGTAAGGCAAGGCAAGGCAAGGCAAGGCAAGTTTATTTATATAGCACAATTCAGACACAAGGCCATTCAAAGTGCTTTACAGGGGCAAGATTAGAATACATAAAACACATTATAAAACATTTAAAAGCAAATAAAAGAAGCAAATAAAAAAAAAACGAAAACTCGATTTAAAAACATTTAAAAGCAAATAAAAGAAGCAAATAAAATGAAAATTGCAGGTTAAAATGGAAACAAAAAAGTCTTCAGACTCGATTTAAAAGAACTGAGAGTTGCAGCAGACCTCAAGTTCTCTGGGAGTTTGAACATGATAACACTACCATTATTATCCCCTTTTAGGCTCTGAAGACCCGGGCTATCAGCATGTTGACAGAGGCGGTGCTGGATGGTAGCCAGGCCATGAGGGATCCGGTGGGAGGCAGCGTGGAGTTCCACTTCGTCCCCATCCTGAAGCTCATCAGCACTCTGCTCATCATGGGAATCTTCAACGACGAAGACACCAAGCACATCCTCAAGATGATCGACCCTAATGTTTTCAGCGGGAAGGAAGAAGAGGTTTGTATAATGTGTTTTAATTGTAATTTTTTAATGACATTACATATTGTTATACTTTATTGTAGGATCATATATTAATCGGATAATTATTTTTTACATTTACAACATCCTACACATTTTTTCTTTTGCAAACAATTAAAAAAAAAGAAAAAAATCTATATATTTGATATGAGCATATTAATGATAAATGTGTATTTTGTAAGACATTGATAATGGGTAATTAGCACTTAATATATACAGTATATATAGGAAAGCTTGAGTAAGTTATCATTGTGAGGTTTATATATAAGGAAGCTAGACCATTTATCAACAATGGCTTATGGAGCAGGGGTTAGATTCATAAATACTATACTTCTTTAGGCTCCTTTTCAGATATGTAATCCAAATGAGCACAGAAAGATCAAAATATCATAACCTTTCTGGTTCTTTTTTTACTAAATTAATCAAATCAAAATTCCTAGGAGGAAGTGGAAGCTGTGGAGGAGGGAGCGACGGAGGGAAAGAGTGAGGAGGAGGAAGAGAAAGAGGAAGATGAAGAAGACGAGGAGCTGTCTGAGGCCGAGGACGAAGGTGTCGGTGACGAAGAGGAAATAGAACTGAAGGATTTGGACAAAGACGAGCTGGACGAGGGAACGACAGAACCAAAGGAGGAAGCAGCGGAGGAAGAGAAAGAGGAAGAGGAGGGAGGGAAGGTGGAGGGAGAGAAGGCTGAGGAGGAGAAGGAAGAGGCAGAGGCAGTGGAGCCCGAACCCAAAGAGGAAGAGGAGGGGCTGGATGAAGGGCTGCTGCAGATGAAACTGCCCGAGTCCGTCAAACTGCAGGTCATTCTAAAATTCATTTAATTTTCATTTATTGACGGCTCTTGACCATATTACCATGGTATGGAGCACAAAACATTCAAATAATAACAGAACAAAGCAATGGTGTACACTACAGCATGGACACGCTACTTAGACAAGTAGGACATTTTTCAGATAGGCACCTGTTTTAACAATAACTTCTGAAAGGCAAAATCAATTTAACAATTCAAACACTGTCATTTGGTGTTTGTGTGGAGCCTAAACATTATATCCTATGTCCTAAAAAAGGTGGAGTCAGCGAAACTGCTTGTTTTCAAAGTCACTTTTTGTCAAAATCATAATTTTCCAAAATCTTGATTGAAAAAGTGATTTTGTCAACAAGCATTCTCCATAATCGCGACCCCACTTTTAAACATGCACAATCTGCACAATATATTGGAAATGTATAGTTATTGCAAATGTTGATATCGCGGAATACATATCGGAAAGACTGCCTGAACTGTGATAAATTTTAGCCTAATACATGTGCCATGCATTCACACTCTGCATGTCAATATATTTGGTCAATCAAATGAAGCCTACTGTTCTAGTGCCCTGGCCCTCATGTATTTGCTACTCACTGAAGTGTTACTGTAAAGCACATGGATGTGAAAATATAGTTATTTGAGTATGTGTTAGCCAGCAGCTAGGATTAACATTAATACTATTAATCACCACAGAATTCCTTAAATTATAACATGTAATATACTCACATTACAATATTCAAGGTTATCTCATATTTTATGGGATATCGTGCAGCCCCTACTTTAAATATCTCTTTTAAGTCTTTTTAAATAACCCGTTGTATCTAAAAAGAATGGTTTCTGTCGCCTTGTCTTGAACCCTGTAGTTATGCAACAAGCTAGAAATATATAAATAAACCTTGAACTATTTCTCTACAATATCTATACCATGTCTGAAACTCCTTTTCCCTATTGCATCTCCCTCTCTCTCAGATGTGCACTCTGCTGCAGTACTTCTGTGACTGTGAGCTGCGTCACAGAGTGGAAGGCATCGTGGCGTACTCGGACCAGTTTGTGGAGAATGTTCAGAGCAACCAGCGGGTCAGATACAACCTGCTGATGAGAGCCTTCAGCATGTCGGCCGCCGAGACCGCACGCAGGACCCGCGAGTTCCGCTCACCGCCACAGGACCAGGTAACGACCATTACTTTTTTTTTAGATAATTTTTGGGCATTTTTAAGCTTTATTAGACAGTACAGAGTTGAAATGGGGAGACAAAGAGAGAGAGGGGGGATGACCTGCAGTAAAGGTCCACGGGTCAGATTTTTGAGTTCCGCTAACCACCACAGGACCAGGTACCGACCATTACTGCCATCGGTGTATGAGTGTAAAGGCAAGGCAAGGCAAGTTTATTTATATAGCACAATTCAGACACAAGGCCACTCAAAGTGCTTTACACGGGCAAGATTAGAATACATAAAACACATTATAAAACATTTAAAAGCGAATAAAAGAAGCAAATAAAAAAAAATTAAAACTCGGTTTAAAAACATTTAAAAGCAAATAAAAGAAGCAAATAAAATGAAAATTGCAGGTTAAAATAGAAACAAAAAAGTCTTCAGACTCGATTTAAAAGAACTGAGAGTTGCAGCAGACCTCAAGTTCTCTAAGAGTTTGTTCCAGAGATTTGGTGCATAATAACTAAAAGCTGCTTCTCCTTGTTTAGTCCTAACTCTGGGGACTGTAAGTAGACCTGTCCCAGACGACCTAAGGGCTCTGGACGGTTCATAACGTATCAGCATATCAGTAATGTATTTTGGCCCTAAACCATTTAGTGCTTTATAAACCAACATCAGTATTTTGAAATCAATTATTTGAGTGACAGGTAGCCAGTGCCAGACCTCAGAACTGGGGTAATGTGATCTACTTTTTTGGTCCTAGTGAGGACTCGGGCAGCAGCGTTCTGAATTAGCTGAAGCTGTCTGATAGATTTTTTTGGAAGGCCAGCAAGGACACTGTTACAGTAGTCAAGTCTACTAAAGATAAATGCATGGACAAGTTTTTCTAAATCTTGCTGAGACATAAGCCCTTTAATTCTTGATATGTTTTTTAGGTGGTAGTAGGCTGATTTATTAATTGATTTTATGTGTTTCTTGAAATTCAAGTCGGAGTCTATAACAACACCAAGATTTCTGGCTTGGGGTGTGGTTTCTAACATAATGGATGTGAGCTGTGCGCTGACTTTTAATTGTTCATCTTTGGCACCAAAGACAATTACTTCAAAGTAAAGCGCTTTGGGGCTGAGAAAATCGGCTAAAAAGCGTTATATAAGTCAAGTCCATTTACTATTACTTTGATGAATGAATGGTTGTGTTACTGTGTTCCCCTTCAAGGTTCTTCTGCTGACCAACTTTAAGCATCTAGAGGAGGACGACTGTCCGGTGCCGGAGGAGGTGCGCGACACTCTAGGAGAGTTTCACAAGGACCTCCTGCTTCACTGCGGTGAGAAGCCCCTTCAAAATAAAATGATCTGCATTTGTTTACTGTTCAAACATGAATTACCCTAATCCTTTGGTGATTATAAATAACCTATAAAAACAAATGAGAAAATCACAGCAAACAACGCTATTTTTATAAAGTTATTGTTAATGTCCTCGCAAAAACTCAGGTAAATTGATAGTTTGAAGGGCAGACAGGGAAACCCTGTTTTTGCCCAAACAGTACTGTGCTATCTCTCTTCCAAAACAAATGCGCGCTGCCGGCACCTTCATACAGTAGCAAAGATCTTTTGGCCAGTGGGAGGTGCTTGTGTTGTAAATCACTACTGCTTATGTCCAAAGGGGGCACTAGACTCAACAAACAAAGGGTGAATGTTGCTCGTTGTCACTTCTGTATTAGCATTGTACACTTAGGTATACATATCCGCTTTTGTACAACTGCATGTGTGTTACAGATGTAGAAGGGGTGAGCGAAAATATAATTTCGATGACCGTGTGTCACTTACCTTGCATGTGTGTTCATTGACAAAATAAAGACTTAACTTAACTTAAATAACCATTGTACACTCAGGTATAAATATTGAGGAGGAGGAAGAGGAGAAGCAGGTGGATACCACGCTGGGAGGAAGACTCCTCAGTCTGGTGGAGAAGGTCAAGAGTTTACGTCAGAACAAAGAGGACGAGAAACCGGAGGTCGACGAGGAAGTAAAACCCAGTAAGAAAAAAAAACATCCAAATCACCTGAACATATATGAAGGAATCATTTTAAGGTGGAGTCAGTGATTCTTCAGAATAATTGTTGTCAATATCACAGTGAATACAAACCACAAAGCAACAATCGTTCTTCAGAATCACTGACTCCACCTTTTAAGTCCATAAATAGCTAAATCGAACTTTTATAAATCTTAACAAATGATATAACACAAGAGACATACTGAGATACTATACTGATATATCCACTATATCCACTCCACCCAGACACCCTCCAGGAGCTGATCTCCCACACCATGATCCACTGGGCCCAGGAGTCTTTCATCCAGAACCCTGAGTTGGTGCGTCTGATGTTCAGCCTGCTGCACAGACAGTATGACGGCCTGGGAGAGCTGATCCGCGCGCTGCCCAAAGCCTACTCCATCAACGCAGTGTCTGTGCAGGACACCATGGACCTGCTGGAGTGTCTGGGACAGATACGTTCGCTGCTCATCGTCCAGATGGGACCAGAGGAGGAGCGGCTCATGATCCAGAGTATAGGGTCAGTGGGGGACTAAAGATATGAAGAATAGGCCTATGTAGGGGAGAACGGGGTTGGTAGGCACACTTTTTACTCTAGTGTGATTTGCTCATCACCAAAACAAAACTCCGCTCCAAGGAGGACTACGTAGGTGACCTCTGATCCCAACTCTGGATATTTCCATACCAAAATTTCACATACAGCGCCTTCTGTTGTTGAGATATAACGATTGTGACAACCGACCCGTGTGACATATAACCCCGTTCTCCCCTACTTTTTATGTGTCTGTAGTCATGTTAAAAGTGGGAGATGTGAAATTGAGTTCAATCTTTACCTCATATTGTGATATTTTCGGAACAGTTGAGAAAGTGTTGGATGATGCCATCTTTAGTAACTAGCTTCTTGTCCTTGAAGGCCAGCATAGCTTCTGTAAAATCTCATAAAGGGAGAGGTTAGAAAGGGAGCATTGCAATCTAGAATCTAACCACAAGATGCCGCTAAATGCTGCTATTACACACTGTACATTTAAATTATGTGAGCAAAGAAATGTAATGTGTAGGTTTGACCTTTGTATTTTTTTTCAGGAACATCATGAACAACAAGGTGTTCTACCAACACCCCAATCTGATGAGAGCTCTCGGTATGCACGAGACCGTCATGGAGGTTATGGTCAACGTGTTGGGCGGAGGAGGAGACTCCAAGGTAACTGAGATTCCTTTCAGTTAGTTTGTGTATCTTATTTACCCTGCGTTCCAAATCACATCCCTTTTCTTTTAACTACACTACATACTTAAAGTACAGAAGAAAAGGATAAGGAATATTTTTTTTCATTATGTCGAGAAATGTCAAGAATAAAGATGAATACTCCAAAATGCTATTGGAGTTAGTGGGGGCATTTATGTATTTTCAGCATACTAAAATTGACGTGCATGTCTTAGGACGTCCTAAATCTTTTTCTGGCATACTAAATAGTAGGGAAGTATGGGGATTGGAAAGCAGGGTTAGTCTTACCCAAGCTTATCAGTCAACTTTTCTGACACATGACTTCATTGTTGGACCGTGCACCATCCCCATACATATGTATCTTTTCGACCTTTTTTTCTCCAGGAGATTCGATTCCCCCAGATGGTGACCAACTGCTGTCGTTTCCTGTGTTACTTCTGTCGCATCAGCCGACAGAACCAGCGCTCCATGTTCGACCATCTGAGCTACCTGCTGCAGAACAGTGGCATCGGCCTGGGTCAGTGTCTGCCACCTAGCACACTGTATTTGCTCTACTGTAAAATCCATATAAATATATATGGCTCCGGAAAAAAATTAAAGAGACCAGTCTGTATTTTTCTTAAATCTTCATCTCCTACATTACATTACTTATTGAAAATACTCTTAATGACAATTTTTTTGGGGGGGAATTTGGTAGAAATGTTGTCAGTAGTTTATATTATAAAACCAACATGTTCATTCCACTCAAACCTATGCCTATAAATAGTAAAACGAGAGACACTGAACATTTGGTGTGGTCCCTTAATATGTATGTTTACTGTATATTGATGCACTGCATTTATTTCACATTTGCAGGCATGCGTGGGTCCACTCCTCTGGATGTGGCTGCAGCTTCCTGTATTGACAACAATGAGCTGGCTTTGGCCCTACAAGAGCAGGACCTGGAAATGGTTTGAGAATCTAAAATAATAATAGTTTAAAAACAAAAACTTCGCATTCTAGAGTAAACTTGTCATCTTATAATCTCTCTTGGTGTCCCTGACATGTGTGGTGATATTAGGTGGTGACATATCTGGCGGGCTGCGGACTGCGGATGTGTTCCATGCTCCTTTCAAAGGGCTACCCTGACATCGGCTGGAACCCCTGTGGAGGAGAGAGATACCTGGACTTCCTCCGCTTTGCCGTATTTGTTAATGGTCAGCATTCCCCCTCATACAACGATTACATTTGTAGTTTTGGAGTTTGTTTAATGAGCAACTGTGACTTAAACTCCTTTCACACATGAATTCCAAGTCCGGACAATATCCAGAGATTTTCTGTGCAAGACTTGTTCATACATGCAGACATTTTTGGTTATTTTTGTTTAAATGACTCTCCTTCTTCAGCATAGGATATTTGTATTTTGTCACATGCCAGTTTCACGGCTTGAACATCGATTTTAACGTCATTGAAATTCCCATCCCCCTTAAGAATTGGGGGCCGCCAGGGTTTAATCTGGTTAGAATAATCTGGACATGTGTGTTCACATTTACAGCTCACCTGGGTAAACTCAAGATAAATTCAGAGTCTCAGTGCATGTGTGAAAGGGACTTAACATTAGTGCTCCCTGCCCTTCACAGGAGAGAGCGTGGAGGAGAATGCCAACGTTGTGGTGCGTCTGTTGATCCGTCGTCCGGAGTGCTTTGGCCCGGCCCTGAGGGGAGAGGGGGGTAACGGTCTGCTGGCTGCCATGGAGGAAGCCATCAAGATCTCAGAAGACCCGGCCAGGGACGGACCCACTGTCAAGAAAGACAGACGCTTCATGTCAGTGACGCAGTAGGTTTGATATTTAAAGGTGCAGTATGCAGTTTGAGGGAAAAAGGGGGATTTGTTTACATTTGCAGAGCCTGCAGTTAGTTTACAATAGATATTTACTCTATATGTAATTTTTTAGGCTTCAATAATTCATAATCATCATGAATCAAAAAATTGTTTGAGCCACGTAAGACTATTATATGTTTGTAAACAAAATTGTGGGCCCTGCTTTTTGCAACCAAAAAAACAGTATCTTTTTAAACTTCAAACCGTGTTCCAGGGGATCTAATTTCCCTGTGAGTAAAGTTTGTTTTATTAAAATATGAGAATATACCTTAAAAATGTTCACTCCTCCAAAGTTACATATTGCACCTTTAAGCATACAGCCTTATTAACCTTTAAGTCTGCATTGACAAAAATTGCATGAAGCTGTTCTGTTTAACAACAACATGATAAAAAATGTAGTCAAATTAATGAATAGACTTTGTTGTTGATTGTCAGGTTCGGTGGTGAGGAATCGCACGAGGAGAACCGTGTACATCTTGGAAACGCCATCATGTCTTTCTACTCGGCCCTCATTGATCTGCTCGGTCGCTGTGCACCTGAGATGCATGTGAGTGAGACAGGCTTTTATTTTTTTTTACTTTTATTTTTGTGGTTTTACATATTTTTACACATATGGACAAAAAAAACTGAATAAGTAGACACATACAATACTTACACAACCCCTCCGTCTCCCTCACATACAAAGACAAGACAGAAAAAATAACAATAATAATAATAAATAAACACTACCTGGATGTTCAAATAAGTAGCAAACAAAGTAACAATCAGACAAGACACACAGCAGACCATAAATAAATAAATCAGACACAACGATTAAGAAAATTCGCTATAAATGAATAAAAAATGAAAGAAAACTGGGGCAAATGTATCATGTCCCTTATAATAGTCTCTCCGCTTCAGGATTGGAACAGGCTTCTTCACACCCATTGATTTGTCCTTTTTTTCCCCCTCAAGCCTCCACGCACATTTTCTGTGTGTGGTTGATTAACATTGGTTTTGTCTCATACAGTTTGTCTCAAATATTCATATCTACAGCTGATCCAAGCGGGCAAAGGCGAGGCTCTGAGGATCCGCGCCATCCTGAGGTCTCTGGTGCCCATAGAAGACCTGGTGGGAGTCATCAGCCTGTCGGTGCAGATTCCTGCCTATGGGAAAGGTTAGATACTTTAAGTTGGAATTGTGTCTAGAAATACAATGTGAAGGTTCTATCTATCTATCTATCTATCTATCTATCTATCTATCTATCTATCTATCTATCTATCTATCTATCTATCTATCTATCTATCTATCTATCTATCTATCTATCTATCTATCAGAATATCAATGAACAGTTAATTTTTTTTCCGTAATTGAAATCAAAAAGTGACGCTTTAACATATTATCGATTCATTAGACATAAAGTGAAGTGAATCAAGGATTAACATACTTTTCAGATGGTCGACATTTGGGATTGGTTTTTATATAATATTCATACATTTTGAGATAGTTGATCCTTCTCAATAATCTCATTGATTGAAATGCACCTGAATTTGGCCATACTATTTGGCATTACTATTCTCATACGCTTTCCTCCTCTGTCACACCCACAGACGGTCAGCTTATCGAGCCAAAGATGTCGGCCAGCTTTGTGCCCGACCACAAGGCCTCCATGGTGCTGTTCCTGGACAGAGTGTACGGCATCGACAACCAGGACTTCTTGCTTCACGTGCTGGAGGTCGGCTTCCTGCCCGACATGAGAGCGGCCGCCTCTCTAGACACCGTGAGTGGGAAAAGACAAAGACGTAAAAAAAATAAATAAATAAAGTCAAATTATTTCTACAGCACATTTAAAAACATCATCAGTTGACCAAAGTGCTGTACAAGATACAAAACAACATATACAGTATCTCACAAAAGTGAGTACACCCCTAACATTTCTTCAAATATTTCATTATATCTTTCCATGCGACAACACTGAATAAATGACACTTTGATACAATGTCAAGTAGTCAGTGTACAGCTTGTATAACAGTGTAAATTTACTGTCCCCTCAAAATAACTCGACACACAGCCATTAATGTCTAAACTGCTGGCAACAAAAGTGAGTACACCCCTAAGAAAAAATGTCCAAATTGGGCCCAAAGTGTCAATATTTTGTTTTGCCATCATTATTTTCTAGCACTGCCTTAACCCTCTTGGGCATGTAGTTCACTAGAGCTTCACAGGTTGCAACTGGAACCCTCTTCTACCCATTCATGACGACATCAAGGAGCTGGTGGATATTAGAGTCCTTGCGCTCCTCCATCTCCCGTTTTAGGATGCCCCAAAGATGCTCAATAGGGTTTAAGACTGGAGACATGCTTGGCCAGTCCATAACCTTTACCCTCAGCTTCTTTAACAAGCCAGTGGTCGTTCGGAGGGGTGTTTGGGGTCGTTATCATGTTGCAGTACTGCCCTGCGGCCCAGTTTATGAAGGGAGGGGATCATGCTCTGCTTCAGTATGTCACAGTACATGTTAGAATTCAATGAACTGTAGATCCCCAGTGCTGGCAGCACTCATGCAGCCCCAGACCATGACACTCCAACCACCATGCTTGACTCTAGGCAAGACACACTTGTCTTTGTACTCCTCACCTGGTTGCCGCTCCACACTCTTAACACCATCTGAACCAAATAAATGTATTTTGGTCTCATCAGACCACAGGACATGGTTGCAGTAATCCATGTCCGTAGTCTGTTTGTCTTCAGCAAACTTTTTGTGGGGTTTCTTGTGCATCATCTTTAGAATAGGCTTCCTTCTGGGATGACAACCATGCAGACCAGTATGATGCAGAGTGCGGCGTATGGTCTGAGCACTGACAGGTTGACCCTCCACCCCTTCAAGCCCTTCAGCAATGCTGGCAGCACTCATACGTCTATTTTCCAAAGCCAACCTCTGTGTACGACGCTGACCATGTGCACTCAACCTTCGTAAACTGGGCCGCAGGGTGGTATTGCAACATGATAACGACCCCAAACACACCTCCAAGACGACCAGTGGCTTGCTAAAAAAGCTGAGGGTAAAGGTTATGGCCTGGCCAAGCATGTCTCCAGACCTAAACCCTATTGAGCATCTTTGGGGCATCCTCAAATGGAAGGTGGAGGAACGCAAGGTCTTTAATATCCACCAGCTCTGTGATGCTGTCATAAATGGGTGGAAGAGGGTTCCAGTTGCAACCTGTGAAGCTCTAGTGAACTACATGCCCAAGAAGGTTAAGGCAGTGCTGGAAAATAATGGTGGCCACACAAAATATTTACACTTTGGGCCCAATTTGTAAATTTTTTCTAAGGGGTGTACTCACTTTTGTTGCCAGCAGTTTAGACATTAATGGTTGTGTGTCGAGTTATTTTGAGGGGACAGTAAATTTTCACTGTTATACAAGCTGTACACTGACTACTTTACATTGTATTAAAGTGTCATTTATTCAGTGTTGTCCCATGGAAAGATATAAAGAAAAATGTGAAGAAATGTGAGGGGTGTACTCACTTTTGTGAGATACTGTAAGATACATGAAAAAAGGGAGTAGTGGCAAAGTCTCAACTTTTGTTAAAGGCCAATGCAAAAAGAGTGAGTCTGAAGTCAACAACTAAGACAAGTAAAAGGAAAAAAAAGTGTGTTGCATAAAAAGGACACCGATATTTTGTCAAGATTCTTCTTGCTGCCCCATAAAGGCCATTACTAAGAACTTTTATTTTGTTTTATTAATTAGTGTGCCTTTATTTAACCAAGCAGGTCATTAAGAATAAATTTCAGAAACAGTTTTCCTTGAATTCCCTTACTTTACATATTTTCTCTATCTATCTCTTTCTCTCTCTCTCTCTCTCTCGCTCTCTCTCTCTCTCTTTCATTCTTTCTGTAACTACTCTCTTCAAAGAAAGCGATAAAAGAAAGCTTAATTTTTTTTTTATAATAACAGAAATTTCCCCATCTGTCAACTCCCGTGAACCCTATGTCCATGTGATTTTATCCACAATAAGGCCCTTCAAAAACTCTCTCTTATCTCCCTCCCTGATAATAACAGTTGGCGTTCAGTACCACTGAAATGGCCCTGGCCCTGAACCGCTACCTGTGTTCTGCGGTGCTGCCTCTGCTGACTAAGTGTGCCCCGCTGTTTGCTGGGACGGACCACCGAGCCATCATGATCGACTCCATGCTCCACACCATCTACCGCCTGTCCCGCGGCCGAGCCCTCACCAAGGCCCAGCGCGACGTCATCGAGGAATGCCTCATGTCGCTCTGCAAGTCAGTACTCACCCTTAAGTCTCTATTTAGAAAAATGTAGATAATAATAATAATAATAATAATAATAATAATAATAATAATAATAATAATAATAATAATAATAATAATAATAATAATAATAATAATAGTAATAATAATAATGATTTGGCATCTGAATGATGATGTAATAAAAAAAATCCCTTAAAGCTTAATATTATTTATCATTTACATATCTTTCAAAGGTTTTTATTACTGTACAATGGAATATATATTGTTCCCCCTTTTCTTAATAATTTACAGTATTTATATTTAATCTGAACTTTTCTTCAGAATTATTTAGAATAGAAAATGATTTAACAGGAAAATACAGACACATGTGGACCACAATGCGTGATAATAAAGAAACAAATGTCCCATGATAAACTGTCACATTGGTCATGACTCCCACAGGTACCTTCGCCCCTCCATGCTGCAGCATCTGCTCCGACGGCTGGTATTTGATGTGCCCATCCTCAATGAATACGCCAAGATGCCGCTCAAGGTTTGCCTGCTATTTTTTTTTTCTTTGTAACCTATGTTGACACGATCTTCAATTGCTAATACAAAACAATTGCTATGTGGGAGTTCCGTATATATTAAAAATGAATAATGTCTTCGTTTTAGCTGCTGACCAACCACTACGAGCGCTGTTGGAAGTACTACTGCCTGCCTAACGGATGGGCGAACTTTGGGGTGTCCTCAGAGGAGGAGCTACATCTGTCCCGTAAACTCATTTGGGGAATCTTTGAGTCTTTGGCACACAAGGTGAAAGATGAGTCCACCTGCAATGTCTATACTGCACTTTATGTGTGTTAATACTGACTCCTGGAACAAGTTACAGCAACAAATTAAAATGAATACCTTCATATCCTTTAATCAATTTAAACATACTATCTTAAATCTACCAAACTCTACCTTTAACTCTTTTAATTAGGCTATATTGTACTTTTACCAATTTAATTTTAATTCCAGTCATTTTACACCTCTGTCTAAATGTTTCAATTGTTTTTTTCTCTTTACCAGTTGTTGTGTATTTGATGTATTTGCATTGTATATATATATTTTTTTTTTTTCTCGACATCATTGCAAATGAGGGTCCCCCCTCAATCGATACCTCGAGTATAAATAAAGGTTAAATAAATAAAAATAAATACTGTGGAAATACACAGGGTTACAGCTCCCCTATCATCATCATCATTTATGTGACTTTTATTTTTTTTGTGTGCTCCGAAACTGTAGAAATATGACGCAGAGCTTTTCAAGATCGCCATGCCGTGCCTGTGTGCTATAGGCGGGGCCATCCCTCCAGACTACGTGGACGCCAGCTACTCCTCTCACATGGAGAAGAAAGCCTCCGTGGACGCTGAAGGAAACTTTGACCCCAAACCAGTCGAGACCGCCAAGTGAGCTGGAAAATATTATTATTAAGTCTTTATTGGACATGTTAAAAATAATACAAACAAAATAAAAACTAATGCAAAATAAATAAATTATAATAAAAAAATACACACCAGTACAAAGATATTTAACTGGGGAATAGAGTAAAAAAATACTATAAGTAAATATATAAAAGTGTAGTATACATACTATTTTTTGTTCTTTAATGCACAAGGCACATTTCTTTATATATCACATTGTGTTGGTATACCTTTAGTGCTTTTGGAAGTTGCTTGATTAGTGTCTGTGAATGTTAAGCAACTTGTCAATCATCAAGTTGTAGTTTAGTTTTAGATATTGGACTTGGAATTATTTTGCGATGTTTATTATATGATTTTATTTTACTTTTGAGTGTTGTGAAGTATGAACATTACATCAACATCTCTGACAAAAAATCTCTCACTTTGAAGACAATATGTGAGGCGACATATGACCTAAGTACTAACAGGGAATTTCCAGTGTAATATCTATACAAAATTCCCAGGTTACTACAAGCTTATTAGGGCCTAAGTAAATATAAATTGGTAAGAATGCTAATCACAACCTGTGCGCTATTAAAATACGAGTTAATCTGTTCACAGCACCATCATCCCAGAGAGGCTGGATGTTTTCATCAACAAGTTTGCAGAGCTGACTCATGACAAATGGGCCTTTGAAAAGGTTGGTTATTATGAGCAATGTCAATAAACACATGTAACTAATTCCCTATGTGTCATTTGAAACAGTGAGTAGTTTGTATTTATTTATTTTAACGGTTAAATGCATTTTCAGATTCAGAACAACTGGACCTATGGCGAGATCTTGGACGAGAATGCGAAGACTCACCCGATGCTGCGGCCGTACAAAACCTTCTCTGAAAAGGTAAATATTCATAAGGTCCTGCCTAGACTTAATATCCATAATCTCCACTCAGGTACTCAACTATAAATACGTTTATTTTTTAGCCCAAATGTTGTTTTTTAGCCCAAAACTGTTTTAGAAAATATTTAAAAATTCTGGTAGCACTTTTAAAGGCTCCTTGTTTATTTTTACATCCTCTTCTCTGTGTGTTTGTGTGTGTGTGTGTGTGTCTGTGTCTGTGTGTTTTAGGATAAGGAGATTTACCGTTGGCCCATCAAAGAGTCGGTCAAAGCCATGCTGGCCTGGGAGTGGACTCTGGAGAAGGCACGTGACGGGGAGGCAGCCGTGGAGCAGAAGGCCGCTACTCGCAAGATCTCCCAAACTGCTCAGGTACAAGAGAGAAAAGTGAAAAAAAAAACATCAGTATAATTGTGACTTTTTAATTTTGTGTTGCCTTGATATAAAGTATATACAGTATGTACACATGAGCATTGGGATGTATTTCCCACGCATGTAGACATGATATTCACATTATAAATACACTGTATCAGTTCAAAATTATATTTATGATTTCACCTTTTCCTTTAGTAGAGACATAGCATTTATTGTCTCGGCCTTTGACCCTTGTGCTCTTCCTTTTGATAATTCTACAGAACAAACATTATAGAAATGATAATCATAATATGATCATAGATAGTAAATAATATGGATGTAGCATCCGGGCTGACCTCAGTTATTCACACGGCATCCAATAATCCTGGTTTGTGCCCGTCGCCATTTTGTGAGGGGGAGGGAGATAGCTGACGAATGCCTCCGAGGCAAAATGAGGGACAACGGGCGGAGAGCTGTCACTCAGGAGATCGCGCCAATACATTTTAACCTCCGATAAAATAAAAACTAGCGTGGTCCGAAAAAATTCACCCCCCTCAGTGTTGTCATGGAGATATGACCTAAACATACAGACTAAAATGGTTTTGTGGCCCAGGCTGTAAATAGGTTTAATAAGACTTTGAAAACGGCCTATCTAACAAGTGAGTCTAAGAAAAACTGCTCGGTCTTGGCACCACCCCCCTAGTGGCACTTCCGGTTACTACAGTTGTGGTCACTTCCTTATTGGATGCTGGTAAAAATCGCTGAGGTTGGGGCTTGAATATGATGAATTTTCTGTCTTCAGGCCACTTATGATCCCAGTCACGGCTACAACCCTCAGCCCATAGACATCGGTGGAATGACCCTGTCCAGAGAGCTGCAGGTATGTATCTTTCCGTTAATATGTTCGACATATAGATATAGATATTGGGGATATACAAATAAAACTGATTTGATTTGATCTCCATGCAGTCTATGGCTGAGCAACTGGCTGAGAACTATCACAACACCTGGGGAAGAAAGAAGAAGATGGAGCTTCAATCTAAAGGCAAGAGGGGTTTTTCTATTACACATAATCAACTGAGACTGTAGCTCTTAGTCTGTTTGGTCTAAACACCACTTGCCCCTGTGTCAGGCGGTGGCAGTCATCCTCTGCTTGTGCCTTATGACACCCTGACGGCTAAGGAGAAGGCTCGGGACAGGGAGAAGGCCCAGGACCTGCTCAAGTTCCTCCAACTCAATGGATACGCTGTGACAAGGTACAGTGTTCAAAACCATTTCACTGCAGATGAATAGGGAACACATTTTAACATATACTATACGTAGATCATCAGGAAACTTTTCCAGTTCTTTACCAACTTTGATACAGTTACTTCTTGTATTAGATTTTATTTCTGAATAGTGCTCAGAATAAGTATGGAGAGTTTAGTCAATGTAAGTGCCTTAGAAGTTGAGATTGAATTGAAAAAAACTAATGTTGAGATAATGGCTGTTAAAGATGGAGGGCGTATAGGAGAAATATACCAGATAAGGATAGAAATAAAAGGTTGTATGTGTAAATCTTGGAACTTTTATTCATAGTAGTATGGAAAAAGACATGTAATGGAAGCAAAATAGCCAAACATCTCAAAATGTATCAGTACTTTAAAAAAAAAACAATATTTTTTTGCCTCTAGTGATTTACCTTTAGATAAATCTGTTCATCTCTCTCCCTCTCTCTCTCCTTCCTTGATTTTCACTCCCTCTTCTCTCCATCCTTAGGGGCATGAAGGACATGGAGCAGGACATTTCCTCCATTGAGAAGCGCTTTGCTTACGGCTTCCTCCAGAAGCTCCTCAAGTGGATGGACATCGCTCAGGAGTTCATCGCTCATCTTGGTACTGTGCTTTGACGGACAAACAAAAGGATGTAGCAGTTTTCTTAGAATAGAATAGAATAGAATAGAATAGAAAGTTTTAATTGTCATTATACACAGTAGTGCACACAGTTATCACAGTATCACAATGAAAAAAAGTTTAAATACACACTAAAGAACCACAAACAGACAACAACAAAAACATATAATGATAAACATAGCATATGTCAGTGGAAATATGTACGTCAGTGCAGTTGTATGAGAGTGTATTGTCTTGCACACCTTTTGACCGAGAGCTGACATATGTTTAATTTCTGTTCTTAACAGAGGCTGTGGTGAGCAGTGGTAGAGTGGAGAAGTCCCCACATGAACAAGAGATCAAGTTCTTTGCCAAGGTGAGCTGTTCGAAGAGTTGTTCAAAAAATACATTAATCAAGGAATGGTTAATGGTTAAAATAAGCTAAAAATATATTTTTTAACTAGTCCTTTAATGAGCACAATGAGATGAGGGCTATTTATTGGCATTATACTCTATTTTTTTTCTTCTTTTTATATAATGCATATTTAATCTTTTTTATAGATCCTCTTACCCTTGGTGAATCAGTACTTCAAGAACCACTGCCTCTACTTCCTGTCCACTCCGGCTAAAGTCCTGGGTAGTGGCGGCCATTCCTCCAATAAGGAGAAGGAGATGATTGCAAGGTATGTGCAATAAAATCTTAGAAAAAGTATATTCAAAAGACTAGTTCATTCTCTGTAATAAATTACTTGAACTTTCTATCATTTAACTTTCTTCAGGACAGTGTGACAATCTGTCCTTTCCCTTTCCCACGTCTCTGTCTCCTATCTCTCTCCGATTGTGCAAAAAAAAACCTTTAAATCCCTGACCTCCTTTTTGCTTTTCCTGTGTGTTTTTAAACCACCTTAACCCTCCTACCTCCCTCTCCCATGCTTTCCTCTCTCTCTCCCTCCCACCTCAGTATCTTCTGTAAGTTGGCTGCTTTGGTGAGGCACAGAGTTTCCCTCTTTGGTAAGGAATCTGCATGGTTGACATCATGCCCCTCCACCATCCCTCCCTATGCCATTGTTTCCTTGTCTGTTTTTTTCTATTTGTCCGATTCCTCTTCCTTCTTATCTCACCATTAAAGGTGGAGTCAGCCATTCTGGGGAAAGGCTTGTTGTCAAAATCACTTTTTGTTCAAAATTGGGGAACATCTTCCTGACAAAAAAGTGATTTTGAACAACAAGCTTTCTCCAGAATCGCTGACTCCACCTTTCACAGTCAGACTGCTCATTCTCATTCTCCTCCACCATATATCTATAATAGTCAGTCCCTCTTATGTAACCAGCGACCACTAGACACCCACAGACACTTCACACTTCACACTGAGCCTGTGCCCTTTAGCTTGGCCCGACAGTAAAACATGATACATGATGGTCAAAGTGCTCCACTGTAACTGATCCACCACTTAAAATGTACTCTAGTCAAACGGCAAAATGGTGGTATCTCATTATTAGGACATCAGTTTTTCACAGAACAAGTAGCACAATATAGCAGTATAGGGTTAACCCGTTCCATTAATACTCAGTTATTTAATATATGAGTCAAAATTAGTGGTTTTAATGATATTTTGAGTTTGATCTATGTTTTTGTAACATTCTCTACAGCAAATTTGTGCTCCATTTTCTGCATTTAAAAAAATATAACTTCTCTATTATGAATAAATAAAGAGCACTTAGATAGCTCTAGATCTGATCAAATACAGTAGTAGGGCAGCTCTGATAACACATCTTCATTGTTTCTTTCCAGGCACTGATGCAAGTGCAGTGATAAACTGTCTACACATCCTCTCACGATCGCTGGATGCCAGGTAACAAATCACAAATATATTCATACAGCCATGGAAAAAATTAAGAGACCACTCCAAATGTTCAGTGTCTCTTGTTTTACTATTTATAGGCATATGTTTGAGTAAAATGAACATTTTGGTTTTATTTTATAAACTACTGACAACATTTCTACCAAATTCACAGTAAGAATATTGTCATTAAGAGCATTTCCATGAAGTAATGTAGAGATGAAGATTTAAGAAAAATCCAGACGGGTCTCTTAATTTTTTCCGCGGCTGTATATTCACATCTCCCTAGCATATCGCCCAGGGCAGAAAGAACCATACATACCATCTATCTATGACATGATGTGTGTAATTATTATTTTGTGTCCTTCTTTTTTCTAAGGACTGTCATGAAGTCTGGTCCTGAGATTGTTAAGGCCGGTCTGCGTCAGTTCTTTGAGAGCGCTGCCGATGACATTGAGAAGATGGTGGAGAATCTGAAACTGGGCAAAATGTCCAGTAGGAACCAGGTCAGTTTTAGCAATAACACACTCCATATTATATTATATATGTTATATTGCAATATTCTTCAGTCTTGCTAATTATTGCTTTTATTGTCATTATATTGAAGGCAAGACAAAAATACGAAAAAGAAAAAGTAGTTAGTGAGCTAATATCTCAATTTCTATATACTGTGTGTGTGTGTGTGTGTGTGTTTGTGTGTGTGTGTGTGTGTGTGTGTGTGTGTGTGTGTGTGTGTGTGTGTGTGTGTGTGTGTGTGTGTAGGTGAAGGGTGTAGCCCAGAACATCAACTACACCACCACTGCTCTGCTGCCAGTCCTCACGTCGCTGTTCGACCACATCGCACAGCATCAGTTTGGAGATGACGTCATGCGTGAGTCAAGTTCTTCATTGTAGTTCAATCTTGACTTAGTGACACAAAGGAATCATGAATGTGCTGTTTACCTTATTTGCCCAGTAGAGCAAACTAACAAATTGGGTATTAGTTTAACCTACTAATCCTACCACTGAATTGTCCTGTTTTTCTTTTCTTTCTCTCTGTTTCTCAGTGTTTTTATATAGCAAATGTTTCCATTGTATATTTGTCATTTGTATTGTAACATCAACCTGCCTAATGGACTACAGATGGAAATTAGCACCCGGGCTACAATCCAGCATATTTACGTGTACTGCTGTACATGTTCATTAATGTGCATTGTCCTGAAATAAATAATTAATTAATTGATGAATGCTAATGCTATGCCTACACTCTACTCAGTGGACGACTTGCAGATCTCCTGCTATCGCCTGATGTGCAGTATCTACTCCTTGGGAACGGTGAAGACTCCACATGCTGAGAAGTGAGTAGTAGAGACTGTATGAAAGTATATGCGCATGTCATTACAAATATTCCTTCCCTTTGTTTCTATTCACATGGGAAGAGAAAATAAAGTCAAAAAGTTATTTTAATATGTATCCCAAAATCAGAAGTTTTGTACAACATGCATTATCATCTATCCTTAAAACCCAATGATTAACAGGACAAAAATCCATAAAGAGCCTTAGAGCAGAGAAGAAAATGGTATCCTCAAAGATGAATGTTGTGTACATATTTATTTTGTGTACTTAATAAGGCATTTCACTTTCTCCTGTGCAGACAGCGACCAGCTCTGGGCGAGTGTCTGGCCCACTTAGCAGCTGCTATGCCCGTGGCCTTCCTGGAGCCAGAACTGAACGAGTACAATGCGTTTACTGTCTACACCACCAAGACGCCCAGAGAACGATCCAGTAGGTTTCAAATATGTTGCTTGACTTTTACTCCCTAGTACAACATAAGCATTTTTATTTTTGATTCAAAGGTGGAGTCAGCGATTCTGGAGGACACTTGTTGTCAAAATCACTTTTTGTCATGTCAATGATTATGTCATGATCCGCTACCTGTCTGTACAGTACTGTGTGCACACTGAAAAAAAATCCAGCGGTAATACACAGCCTACAGGCATGTTGCTAGCTATGGTGGGTCCCTTTGTTTACATTTAAGTTAACGGAGCCTAGGCTGTGTATTAACACCAACTTTTTCAAGCGCAAACACAGTACAGACAGGTAGCGGATCGTGAGGAGATATTACCTGATTTTGAAAAAAAGTGATTTTGACTACAAGCATTCCAGAATTGCTTACTCCACCATTAACTCATCATAGACATATCAACAATCCTAGGCTGTGTATTAACACCAGAATAGTTTTTCAATGCACATACAGCACGCACAGTTTAGGGGTCAATCACATTCACTGATTTTGACCAAATTCTTTTTTTGTCAACCAACATTCTCCAGAATTGCAGACTCCATCTTTTAAAATGTGTTACCAATCTACTCTCTCTCTCCCTCCCCAGTCCTGGGTCTTCCTAGCCAAGTGGAGGAGCTGTGCACGGACATCCCAGAGCTGGACATCCTGATGAAAGAGATCCACGACCTGGCCGAGTCCGGGGCTCGCTACACGGAGATGCCCCACGTCATCGAGATCACTCTGCCCATGCTGTGTAACTACCTGCCTCGCTGGTGGGAGAGGGGGCTGGAGAACTTCCCCGATCTAGAGGGTCAGATCTGCACCTCCGTCACCTCCGAACATCTCAACCAGCTGCTGGGAAGCATTATGAAGATAGTGGTGAACAACCTGGGCATAGACGAGGCCTCCTGGATGAAGAGATTGGCAGGTGAGTGGGCACAAGCTGTTGCAAAATCAATATTTTTTTTGTATTTAATTTTTTTTTATTGTATTGTATTATAATTTTCACATGTTTTTGGATGTGTTTTTTTAATACAAGCGCGTGCATATTTCTGCTGCACCCACACGTGTACTTAAATGTTTTATTACTATGTGTTTTTATATGGTTTGTATGTGAAATAAAACTAAACTAAACTAAACGGTAGCCACAAGGTTTTCATGTGAGGGATCCTCTGGCCAACATAGTGTGTTTTTTTTTCAAATAAGACTACTTATGATCCTTTCTTTCATTAATGGCTGAAAAATGTATGTGGTGATCTTTAATTTGCAAACTACCTACATATGCCTTCATAGGGATGTATAACTTTTCTTGTAAGCAGTGTAGATTATGTACGTCTCATATTTGGCGAAAAGAATGATCATTCTTTATACTATAGCTACTGCTGACAACGGTCGAAACGTAATTTTCGATTCCTCTGGCACATGTTTTTTTTTTCCCCAATATATTTATTGCAGTTTTTCTTTTTTTACAACACACAAACAAACAAACACTTGCACCATCACAACATGTCTTAAAAAAAAACATAAAAACAAGACAAACAGAAACAAAATAAAAATAAAAGGCTAATCTATCCTATGTTTGTCAGGCACATGTTGCAAAAAAAATGACAATACAGTTGACTTTGCCTTTGATTTGATCCCTGTGTACCCTGTGCCAGTGTTCGCCCAGCCCATTGTCAGCAGGGCCAAACCAGAGATGCTGAAGTCCCACTTCATCCCCACCATGGAGAAGCTGAAGAAACGCTGTGGCAAGGTGGTGGCCGAGGAGGACCAGCTGCGCATGGAGGGCAAGACGGAGGTGGACAGTGAGAACGGAACCATCCGGGATGAGTTCGCTGTGCTGTGTCGGGACCTCTACGCTCTCTACCCACTGCTCATCCGCTACGTGGACAATAACAGGTAGCTAGATGTACACATACACTAAGTTACTTTATAAGTCAGTGGTTGGTTACATTCAAATTTGTCTTTTCGCATATCCCCTCTCAAGTTACCACACTTCGGAGGTTGCAAATGCTGTTGACTGTGTTGTTTGCAAAACTGATAGTAAAAGATTGTCTGGAAAAAAATGTACCCAGTTTGGTCAGTAATAATAAAACACAGGCTTGGCTAGTTAAGTACTTGAGTCAATCCGTTGCTGTCTTTGTCTTTAGGGCGCGGTGGTTGACGTGTCCCGACCCAGATGCAGAAGAGCTGTTCAGGATGGTTGGAGAGGTGTTCATCTTCTGGTCCAAATCCCACGTGAGTCATAACAGTATAACCAAACCAGTATGACTGTGTGTAAATGAATGGAACCTGGATCCCTGTAAAGTTGACCAGTTTAAAACATTGCTAAAGACTCACTTTTTTTTTGCATTGGCCTTTGACACATGTTGAGACTTTGACACTCCTCCCTTTTTTTTCTTTATGTATCTTACACGTTGCTTTGAATTGAATTTTGAACAGCACTTTGGTCAACTGATGCTGTTTTTAAATGTGCTATAGAAATAATTTTGCCTTTGACTTTGACAGAACTTTAAGCGTGAGGAGCAGAACTTTGTGGTGATGAACGAGATCAACAATATGTCTTTCCTGACCGCCGACAGCAAGAGCAAGATGAGCAAGGTGAGAGTGGACACACAGACAAAATGGCAGAATAATAAAACACAGCCTGTTCATTCATTTGATGTTTTAATTTGCTTCTATCCATATATTGAACTGTCACTCATTAAGAAACTAAACTCTGAAAAATTCATATTTCACTTAACACCATCCATTCCAAGCTGAGAAGGATTTAAAAAGGAAACTCCCTTTGATCTGTTCTCAGCTCTTATTATTTCCATTTAAGTTATAGGGATAAGAATGCCAGGTAAATGATTATTCTGTTTAAAAATGATAATAGAAAAAAGTAAGTCTAATGATTTTTATTTTATTTTATTTTATTTTATTTTATTTTATTTTATTTTATTTTATTTTATTTTATTTTATTTTATTTTATTTTATTTTATTTTATTTTATTTTATTTTATTTTATTTTATTTTATTTTATTACATCTTTGCCATTACAATGTAAGTGGCAGTGTATTGAGGCAGTAGCAGGAGTGTTTCGCTAACTGTGTTTTCTCCTTCTATCCTGTGTCCTGTGGTGGTTGGATGCTGGGCCACTAGGCCGGAGATGGAGAGGTTAGACTGTGTGTGTGCACGAGAGCTGTGCTGACCGCATGGCACCGTGAACAGCATCAAAACTTTCTCAAGGATTACCACACTTCTATTAATCAACCTCATGCACACACACAGACAGAGTCAAACACATAGTGACTGTAGATTTTATTTGACATGGACATGACAATATCATTGGAAGAACCAGATGCATTGTTTTCAGGATATTAGCCTAAATGCTAGTTTTCAACACCTGTCCACAGGAGGCTTTTTAAAAACAACAAAAAAACTAAACAAGATAGAAATAAGATCAAAAACTGATCATTAAAAGAATAAAAATGCAGTATACAATGGAGTAGAGAACAGCAATATAATATAGTACTTAGTTATTAACTACAATACACATGGATTTGAGGGTCTAACTGGAGTGTTGAGAAAACTTGTCCAGTTTCTTTTTCAAACCTTAAAGTAAGTTGAATGTACATTGCGGTGATGATAGCTGTGCTTCTAAATAAATACACAGACAAAAAAACAATAGCCTACCTTTTCAAGCAAATGGTAAATAAACATATACTTCTTAACAATATTTAACAAATAAAATCAAAGATTAACTTTTAGATCAATTCTTAAACAAATCATAATCCCAATAAGTATAAAGATGCTTGCTGACATTAATACCAATGTTATAAAGACGCATATCTCTGGGTCAAATCATATCATATAACGTAGATCTAGGAAGGTCAAATCAAATCAAATCAGTTTTATTTGTATAGTCCCTCAGTGGGCTTTACATTCCATACAGTATGACACCCTGCCCTTAGCTCGGCTGAGAAAAAACTCCCAGTAAAAACCCTTTATCGGGATTAAGATTGCTAATATTAAAATGTTAAAATGTTTTCTGTGAGTGGGACATTTTTGGGTTAGCATAATGTGTGTGTGTGTGTGTGTGTGTGTGTGTGTGTGTGAGTAGGGGTCTGGAGCGGCTTGTTTCAAAGCTCTTTGCTGTAGATGGCAGTGACCTGACAGTGAGGTTTCATGGCGCGCGGTCCAGCGGTTGTGTACAGTATGTAATTCGGATTATGTGCACATCTGCCACCGAGCGCCATCACCCTATGTTTTCTTTTCAAAAGTTTGTCTTTATTAGACCGCCCCCTTGTTGGATACAGTTGTGGAGCCCATGCTCCTGTACCAATCTGTGATTTTTGTAATTGACGCTTGGATTTTTCTTTCAGCTTTTAGTGGTCAAGATTCCTGCGCCCGGTTGGACTCTTCTCTTTACAATAGTATCACTGGCTGTGTATTCGATACTTGTTACACCATAAATAGCCATACAGTCTCTTGCTGTCACCATGATATTCGCTTGGTACATCCGCATATCTTTAGCCTCATAGCATAATTGCCTAAATCACATTTACTCTTCATCTACTCTATTCTACATCTACATCTGCTCTACTCTACATCTACTTTACCCTACTCTATAAACCTTAAAATATGACTTAGGCAATTATGCTATGAGGCTAACGAAAAGTAGATGTAAAGTAGAGTAGATGTAGAATAGAGTAGATGTAGAGTAAAAGTAGAGTAGAGTAAATGTGATTTAGGCAATTATGCTATGAGGCTAGCTGGGTCTGTCTGAGGAAACTGAAGCTAGCTACACTATCACTGTCATCATATTTACTAACTGGACTCGTCCCTCCTCCATGTCTAATTCATTTTGCCATTTAATTGTTAGATCATGGAATATCTCATCGCTGTTTGGTTTTTATTAGTGATTGCTGTGCGATAAAATATGAAGAACCTCCTCTCCTTGGCTGTCACATGAGCATTACTGTTATGAGCTTCTGTTACCTGATCATCACAACGCCTCTCTCTGCCCCAAAAAGCCTTTTTAAAAACATGTAGGGATGGCTATTCTTAGTCATTTATTGACACTTATATGAATACTGATATTGTTTATTGATCCTAATACATATCCACTCATATTGATAATACTCTCCATAGTTTGGTACATGACATGAAAAGATTCATTCATTTATATCTCTGCCAGATTTTTTTAAAGATGTCAAACACACTGCATGTCAAACGCACTCTTTTACACACAACTTAATATCGCATTTAGCTGCCTTTTATTAAATATAGTAAAGTGAGTCCACACGTTTAAAATAAAAAGTTATACAAAATCAAACGTAATGTCATCTTGACACCGGCAGCTTCATCATCATAAAGTGAAGAATTTGAAAATGCCGCTATGTTAAAAGGAATTAAGTTAGCTTAAACATCAATAGCATTAATGTTTTTTTTTATCGATATTTTAAATACTGACCAGCTTGGAACCAACCAATACCAAATTAGCATGGTGTACACACACACACGCCATACACACTGCGGGCAGAGGGGGCGCTATAAGGCCAGACAACAGTCAGTAATGAGCATTGGCAGCTTGAGGACAGGAGTGTGTGAGAAGAGCTCCAATCGCGAAACGGAGCTGACCCCCTGTAGACTTTGCTGTTCTTGTGTGCAGTCTACTAGACAGGGTTTTGCATTGTGTGGCCACTGCTCTACTAACAGTGAGGCTGCATTGTGTGTATCCACTGTAGCTGACGCAACCATGATGCACCTGAAACTCCACTAGAAAATTGAATTTTTTTTTCAAGATAATTTTTGTTGTGGTCTGATAGCAAGCAGCTGAAAAAGTACTTTTACTCGGATATTGATTTTTTTTTCTTTCTCAGCATGTTGTGATAGTGTGAAAAACCCTTAGTCGGTTAGTAGTTGGTTCTTGCCATTTCATTGTATCCATCCATTGCTGTTACGGTATGTTGTAAAAACTAGTCTTCATAATTTTTTTGTTAAATATTCCATAAAAATTCAGATATCTCATATCTTGAAAAGGAGATTTTTTTGGTTGGTGGGGGCGTGCAAATGAAAACTGTTGTATGGGTCTGAGGTGTTATGTCTGTCTTAAGGCTGGAGGCTCGGAGCAGGAGCGTACCAAGAAGAAGCGTCGCGGGGATCGCTACTCGGTGCAGACCTCGCTCATCGTGGCGGCTCTGAAGAAGCTGCTTCCCATCGGCCTCAACATGTGCTCACCTGCTGACCAAGAGCTCATCAACCTGGCCAAGATCAGATACTCACTGGTAGCCGACTTTGTTAAATGTGGTTAAATGGGCCAAATGGGTTAAATCTCCATGGGTCACTTGACAAGAAAATTGTCCGAGACATTCGAAATTGTGAATTTGAAAATGTTCTCATAGAAATGTATTGGGTCTTTTCCATAATTTTTTTAATTTTTTTATTTTTTGTCTCTGGCAATTTTCTTAGTAGCCTACTTTGTTAAATGTGGTTAAATTGAAGACTTTCCTCTGTCCATTTCAACATAGCGGCTAAGGGCTTATTTTTTTTGTCAAAATTGATGATACTAGCGTGACAATTGGTATGATCCTCCATGGGTCACTTGACAAAAAAATTGTCCGAGACCATTTGAAATTGTGAATTTGAACATTTCTCCTAGTATTGGGTTTTTTCATAAACATTTATTTTTTTAATTTTTTGTCTCGGACAATCTTCTTGTCAAGTGACCCATGGAAACTGCTCATGCCAATTTTCACGCTTTTATCACAAATTTAAAGATTTTAGCACTTAGCCGCTCCACTAACATCAGTTCTTTGACTTTATAATTTTCAATCAAAATATCAACAAAACAAATAATTTCCAAAGTTGCTTCTGTTATTTTCCTTTTTTCATTTGGAATCTGTAAAGGGGCTGAAATCCATGTACTGTGTTGTATACTGTTCTTTAAATCGTATTGGGTAAACTGAGAAATGATCGATGTCCTGGTCTCTTCCATTGTAGAAAGACACAGATGAAGAGGTGAGGGAGTTCCTGCACAACAACCTGCATCTGCAAGGCAAGGTGAGCTGCAGTCTTTTTAATTGTCCATTTACAAAAAAAAATATTAATTTTGAAATTCCCTTATAAATGTATTTTACATGCATTATACATATCCGACCCTTTGATTCCAGGTGGAGGACCCGTCTATGCGCTGGCAGATGTCTCTTTATAAGGAGATGTCTGGGAAGGCTGAGGATGCAGAGGAGCCCGACAAGGTGGTGAAAAGGGTTCAAGAGGTGTCTTCTGTTCTGTACCACATCGAGGTGGTGAGTACAGACACAAGAAAAAAAACGCACATGACGAGGTGTAAGCATTATTTTGTTGCCATTGACAGTGAAAGTGCAGGAGGTATTCTATTTGTTTTTAGAGAAAGACATGTATGAAGTGATATCTTGTGTGGGTGTGGGTCTGAACAAAACTGTGGACCATATTTCTGAAGTTTTATCAAGCTTTTTGTCCTTTGGTACATATATGCATTCCTTTATTGTTAGAAAAGCAAATATTCAAGAAGTTGTTCAGCAGATGTTTGTTTTTCTTAAATTCTTGATTTAGACTGAGCATCCCTTCAAGTCAAAGAAAATGGTGTGGCACAAGCTGTTGTCTAAGCAGCGTCGCAGGGCGGTGGTGGCCTGTTTCAGGATGACGCCCCTATACAACGTGCCCAGGTAAATACTCCTTTCATAATACATGTAAAATTATGTATTAAAACTAAATAAGAATTGTTTACTTGAGCCATGAGATTGAATTTGGACTGCGTATTGGCAAGGACTTTAAGATACGATACGCACAACGATACATGGGTCATGATATGATATATACTATTGCGCTATTCCAAATATATTTAGTAATAACTTCACTTATTCACTGAAAATATAAAAAAGAGAGCTGAAATACAAGCTGCTGTGTACCATCTGGTGGTCTTAATGCATTACCTCACATTATATTGATAATTTACTGGACAAATTCAGTCAAAACAATGGAATGCAAAACTTTAATTCAAGTTCAAAACCTGGCAACCGAGGCAATTGGCCGCATTGTGACAACTACAGGAGTAAAGGTTGTAGAACACAAACCATTTAGAATGCATTTTATTTCTTCTTCATTTGTCAAAAAAATGGAAAACTCAATAAACGCATTGTTAAAGTAAAGTAAAAAAAAAAATGCGCTTTTTTCTAAACCTAATTTTAATTATTGCAGCTGACGTTATGATACATATATCACAAAAATAAATATCACAATATATTGCCGTATCGCTATTTCAGCACAGCCCTAGCGATGACCTTTTTCCTCTCACAGGCACAGGGCTACCAACATGTTCTTGGACGCCTACAAGCGCAACTGGTTAGAGACGGAAGGTTACCAATTTGAGGACAACATGATTGACGACTTATCGGTAAGTCATCCTCCCATTTATCCCTAGACAATCAATGGCATTTTGTCCACAGTGTTTTTACTACAGCCTTATGTCATGATAACCAATGTTATCTACAATAATGACATTAGAAAGCCCTGGAGGAAGGAGACGAGGAAGAGGAAGAGGAGACTGAGACGAAGCCTGACCCCCTTCATCAGCTGATTCTACATTTCAGCCGCACGGCGCTCACAGAAAAGACGTAAGAGAATCCAGCTTCAATACAAACAAACTTTATTAGTTCCACTATAGGCGCAACCCTTGAACTCAACTCTGTGACCGGTTGCTCCGTGAGATTCATTGATTCCTGTTTTTTGCGTTGTCTCATTTCAGTAAACTTGACATTGACCATCTCTATATGTCTTATGCTGATATTATGGCAAAGGTAAGACACTCCACCCAGCAGCATCTTTATAGCACAATGCCTTGAGATTCAAGTTTTGTATTTTGCATGATAGAAATGCTTTAGATGTAAGCCTTAAAAAGACAATGAAATTGCACAGCGGATCGGAAAATCCTGTGCTAAATCAAAGATTACTTTGTTTTTCACCATCGCATTGCTTCCTGCGGTCTATTTTTTTTACTTACTTCCAATACAAATGCACACACCACCAAACAGTACCGCTTTTGACCTAAGGGGGGGCGCTAGAATAAAGAAAAACTGAAAGTTCCTCATAGTCACTTTAAGTACAGTATACATGTATATCTCATGTAAAATGTGAATATATTTTTTTTGCCTCTTCACAAAACTGTGATAAACTGTGTTGTAATCTGGAAGAAAGGATATGACACATGACCCAACCCATACCACACCTGATTCTATTCCAAACCTCATTTTGAATTTTTCTGTATTTTGTTTTTCCTGGTTTTCCTTTTTTTCATGTATGTTTCTCTGTGATGTAAAGTGTCTTTGAGTGACCTCCAAAAATTGCGCTATATACGTAAATCCTACCAATTAACTATTCTTAGGTGTGAAAGTTGTACTCGGTCAGTGACTTGTTCTCTCCCCCCCCAGAGCTGCCACATTGGTGAGGAGGACGAAGGGGGAGAGCAGGAGGGTGACGAGCCATCCTTTGAGGTGCATCAGACAGAATTGGTATGGGGGGACCAGGGGGAGGGACACAGGGCGAGCCAACGAGGAGCTCCCCTACAAACTGAGTGACCACACCATCACACATCACACCCGGCATAACCCCCCCACCTTACACACTATTCCACTTTTCTCTCTCTTCCCTGTCTCTCTCGTTCACTCACACCACGTGTCTATTTTTCCTGCTATGATGGACTGACCTGTGCATGCCTTTGCTGGACTCTGCCAACCAGCCCGCATCAATGTCGCGGACTAAACTCAACTTGTCTCAACTCTCTCAATTAGTTTTTTTTCATTATCTCCTAATAAAATATGAAACTGCATGACTCGAGTGCAGAGAGATGGTGCAGCTATAAAGACAACAAAATGAAACCCATGGTCAAATCAAACCACTGAGTCTTAAGTAAGCTTTTTTTATTTTCAGAATCACAGTTTCCAAGCCTGGAATTTTTAAGTATTGAATCACTACAGCAGCAGTTAAATATAAAGAAGTTAAATAAATAGACACTTGCCATATAATTTTATATAATATCACAATGATTTGTGTTTTGAGTCTAAAGCCAGGTTTGAACACTGTGATGTTGTAGTATTAGAGATCCATGGCTTTTTTGTCCTGGACGGTAGCATTACACCCTTTTGGCACTGCAACTCCGTTAAAGGTGGAGTCATCAATTCTAGAGAACGCTTGTTGTTAAAATCAATGATAATCTCCTCACTATCCTCTACCAGTCCGTACTGTGTGTGCGCTTAAAAAAAAAATCTGGTGTTAATATGCAGCCTTGTCTCTGTACAGGGCATGGGCTGTGTATGAGCACTGGATTGTTTTTCAGTGCACACACACACACACACACACACACACACACACACACACACACACACACACACACACACACACACACATTTTTTACAAATATTAATTTAGACAACAAGCATTCTCCAGAATCGCCGACTCCACCTTTATTGTACTGTTAGAAGCCCATTCCTTAGCTCAATATTGATTCTTATTTAGGTGTAATACCATCAACTGAACATCATTTCTATTTCCTTTTGGCACCTTCTATGTGCTCAGAATTGTGATGCTTCCATTCAAGACATAATTGAGCAGCTATAATATTTGGGAACGTCTGATACCAGTTACAAGCCATGGAGTGTTGGAGACCCTCCTGGGAACTGACTCTCTTGTGCTTGTCTGTGGTCAGTCGCTCCCAAAACATGCACCAACCCTTTTCCTGACTCTTACATCCTCCTGTACTCACCTGCTAATTGGGCTGTGTTCTACCCGATAACTCTAGTTTGAAATCTAACAAACTGACACTTAACTGATTTTGATTGTCTTTACTTTGAATTGGACAACGTTAACAAGTCTACGGAGTTATTGTTTTACTATCTTTGTTCGAGAGCGTGGTCTTCTGGTTTGAGAGCGTGATTTATTGATTTATTTTTCGCAATCAGATTTTGTCATTCTTTCCCTCAAACTCAAATAGTTCCTGCCTGCTCGGAGATATACTCTGCTTGTGCTCAGACTGTAGCCTCTATGCTCGCAGATATAGTGTTGCTCGAAACAGATTTCCTGGTTCCAGCTTCAGCCCTTCAATAAGAAGAAATAAAGGGAAAAGAAAAGAGAAAAGCTGAAACTAGAGCTACAAAATATGTTCAAGCAACAATATAGTGTATTTGAGGGCGAGCTACAGATCTAATAGAAGCAATATATCTGAGCTCAAGCAGAGTAAATCTGATTGCATTATCAATATTATATCTATTTGAGTGCAGGCGTCTCCCTTAGAGATAGGGTGAGTCATTCGTGAGGAACTCTGTGCAGAGCCGCTACTCCTTTGCATCGAAAGGAGCCAGTTGAGGTGGTTCGGGCATGCCCCCGGGGCGCCTCCCCAGGGAGGTGTTTCAGGAGCGTCCAGCTGGAAGGAAGCCTCGGGGAAGACCCAGGAAAAGTTGGAGAGATTATATCTCCACACTGGCCTGGGAGCGCCTCGGGATCCCCCAGTCAGAGCTGGTCAATGTGGTCTAGGAAAGAGAAGTTTGAAGATGATCTATTTGAGTGCAAGGACAGAGATTGAAGGACATAATTACAAAATCTGAAAAGTGAAATCAGTAAAATCATGCTCTGAAAGCAAAAGACCACGCTCTTGAATAAAGATAGTCCCCCTCTCTGTGCTCAAACAAGGACTACAGTAAAAGCCTGCACAGTCAGCCGTACATACATATACTGGCCCAAACCCAAACACACACTCATGCAAGCAGACACTGAAACACTTACAGAGACACAACAAACACTCACACACACACACACAAACACACACACACTCGCACACACACACACACACACACACACACACACACACACACACACACACACTCACACACACTCTCTCATGAAAGACATAATTTGCTCAACTGATGAACGGAGCCTCTGTAACCAGAGAAAAGTTCCTACATACATAGTTTTTCAAAAACAGTCAGGCTTACGAGGGAGGGGGGCGGAGGGAAGGGTAGATCCAGTGTGGGGTGCTTTGGGTGGGGCTATGTGCATGGTGTGCAGTGGGTGGGTCAAGTCTAACTCCTTGTGTCAACAGGACGGTTTGTATTAGTTGAGTGATATTATTTAGTATAAAGTTAATTATTAATTAAGGAGAAGGACAGTCAAGAAGTACAGAGTATTTTGAAGTCCTAAAAAGGTGTCCATAATAAATAATCAAAGTATCTAATTAATTTAATGGAGAGATGGATAATTGGAAAAATACACAGCAAATTCAATTTTAGATAAAATATCAATTTTCTTCAAATATATCAAAATTGTTATCTTACAGAAGTCCAAAACTAATCATTTAATGATACTTATAGTGATATTTTGTAAATGCATTTGCTTTTTAATTTTGGCTGAAGTTGACAGGCTTACTGTTAGTGACAGGAACCACATGATGCTTTTTTTATGTAGCATAGTAGTAGCGGTATGTAGCATAACTTAGTAGTAGCGGTATGTAGCATAACTTAGTAGTAGCGGTATGTAGCATAACTTAGTAGTAGCGGTATGTAGCATAACTTAGTAGTAGCGGTATGTAGCATAACTTAGTAGCAGCGGTATGTAGTATAACTTAGTAGCAGCGGTATGTAGCATAACTCGTTATACTGTGGGGTTTTGCATGCTGTGTATTACTCAGATAACTACTGTGCTTCCTCGTACGAATGTGTGAAATGTGTGTTTTGCTCTGGGAGGAAATGTTTGCTGCCTCTGGAGGATGTCAAGACCCGGAATAACTGTCTCCTTCTCTAATACACATAAGAGAGAGTGTATGTGTGTGTGTGTGTGTGCCATTGTATTTCTATCATTGTGAAAATGAATGAGTTTTAGTCCTTTTAGATTTGGCCTGGGCTGTAGCCAGCCCCCGAGCCAGTCATAAATGAATCAGGATATTTCCATCATTAAGACAGGCTTTCTTTCTTTATTTTTATATTGTTCATTTCTAAAATGAATAGTTAAACATTTGGTAAAATACAGTTGTGCGTGAGTGAGTGAGTGTGCAAGTGAATGAGTGAGTATGCAAGTGAGTGAGTGAGCGAGCGAGTGTACAAGTGAGTGAGTGACTGAGTGTGTGACTGAGTAAGTTAGTGTGTGTGTGATAGCGAGTGTGCAAGTGAGTGAGTGAGTGCGGGGGGCAGTGCAGTGGCGGTTGGCAGGGTTACAGCGTTGTCCCCTCCTGCTCTGCTCCCTCAGGATAAGGAGATGGAGAAACAGAGGCTTCTGTACCAGCAGTCCCGTCTGCACAACCGAGGAGCAGCTGAGATGGTGCTGCAGATGATCAGCGCCTGCAAAGGTAGCTGCTCTTACCCCTACGACCACACACACACACACACACACACACACATATGAATACCCCCCCCCACACACACACACACACACACACACACACACACACATACACACACACACGCACACACACACACACACACACACACACACACGGAAGACATAATTTTTTTTATCACTTGTGAGGACAATATGTTGATTTGAATGTGTTCACTTTAGTCTACACTTATCTAAGTTGTGTAGCTGAGATGTAAGTGATACAAGCATTATTGCCCATTATTGAAAAACAGCCTATCTAGGCCCATCTGCAACTAATATGTGAAGTAGTTTGTTTTTGAAACTAGTATCGTTCCCCCAAACAGATTTTTCCAGGTGTTCAATAAATGTGTAACATTATGAGCCAGTTCAGTTTGAAAAAAAAAATATATAATTTCAATACTTTCTGAAATCAAAAAGTTGTTGTGACGCGGGACATTATTAATCTGCCCTTTGATTGCATTGTTGGTTTAAAATGTGTTGCACACCACTGATGTTTCTGCTTGTTTCAGGCGAACCTGGAGTCATGGTTTCTTCAACTCTTAAACTGGGCATCTCCATCCTCAATGGAGGCAACGCTGATGTACAGCAGGTAAACACACAGAGAGTTTTCAGAATCAGAATACTAGAATAAACAGCTGAAAGTAATGTATCTATGTCTTATAGTCTTACAGATTGTAAGTCATGTTTTTTTTTTTTTTTTGTTTTACAATATTCTGTTTTATTATCTATTGTATTTTAGATATATTATCATTTATTCCTATATTTTCCTTGCAATATTTATATCTCACATTATCTTTATACATTTTTTTCTTCTTCTTTAAGTTACTCTGTTGGCTCAGTAATTCTTGTGCATATGACCAACATATGAGCTTGAGCATGCGAAGATTTTTGTTGTCATTGAAAGTGTTCTTGCCTGTGTGCAGAGAATGTTGGACTATCTGAAGGATAAAAAGGATGTTGGATTCTTCCTGAGTTGTCAGGCTCTGATGCAAACATGCAGGTCAGTTATGTGTGTTGTTAAAGGTGAAGTAAGCTGTTTATTTATGTTAATATAAGTGTTAAATCGCTCTTTATTCATACAGTGAACACTTATATAGTGTGCGCGTTTCATAAAGCCGATCTCTCAGTCACCCGCTCTGCATATAATCGGCAAAAAAACTTTCCGGGGATCCCACCCGTCTCATTGCCGGTGCACGTGCAGAGCGACAGATGGGTGAATGTTTATGTGCCTACAATGGTGGAGCAGGTAAAAATCCTTCCCAATGTCTGTTTCGATGGTTTTCATCATGTTTTATCACACTTACGGATCTGAGATGATGCTAGATAACTCGCTGCTTGAAGACCGCAGTGCATTAATGTGGTGACGTGGGGACGAGCGAGGGGACTGCTAACTGCAGTAACAGACAGGAAGTTAGCTAAACTGACCATTCCGCTTACTGAACCTTTAATACTGTAGTTTCTGATTGGTTTATAGGTTTAGAAGACTGTTGCACTGTACACATTCTTAAAGGTACAGTGTGTAGAATGTACAGTATTTGCATTTTTCATCACACACTTCTCACAAATTCTCACCAGTAGATGCAGCTTAATACTACAATATTACACACTGTATCTTTACTTTTTTGCTTGGAATGTGTGTTGTTAAACTAACTGAGTATTTCGTATTGACAGTGTTTTGGACCTGAATGCTTTTGAGAGACAGAACAAGGCGGAGGGACTTGGGATGGTTTCAGAGGAAGGCACAAGTGAGTATGGTTTACAGGTTCACACACACACACACACACACACTCTCACACACACACACACACACACACACACACACACACACACACACACACACAAACACACACACACACACACACACACACACACACACACACACACACACACACACACACACACACACACACACACATTTGGTATCCTACTTAATTTAGCAATAAGTTGTTATACAACCAGTTGTTTCTAGCCCCAGTCAGTAGTTCGTTGTTGTATGCATTTGTGTGTGTGTCTGAATGTGCCTGTTTGTGAATGCAGGTTTGCAGGTATGTTTCATGTTAGCTTTTCAGAAGCCTTGACACTTGTATTAGTGACAGCATTTTGACTGTAGATGCACTCTATGTTTTACAATCTGTTTATCATTCACTGATAATCATGAGATTTCTGGACTCACTGCATCTCTCTCTCTCTATGTCTCTCTCTCTCCCACATCTCACTCACTGTACCTATTCCAACCCTTTACCCCTCATACTCAACAATTTGCTGCTCTCAGATAAGAAACTAGAACGTGGTAAATACAAATTTGCTCATTTATTTCCTCTCTCTCTCCTCCTCTCCTCTGTCTCTCTGTCTCTTTTAGCTCTCTATCCATCACCACTTGACTATTTTTTTTTTACTTGCTGTGAACTTAATATGCATTTCATTTCACACTCAAGGACCCAGACTAATCAAACTTTACAGTCACTTCAAGCCCCTCTAAACCGTAAATTCACAAACTCCTTTTAACTATGTAATGTGGGGAGTATGTCTGTTGCATTATAGTAAGCACCTGAAAAGAGGTAGGCATATTTATCAATCAGAATGAAATAAATAAATATATTGTCAGTAAACTTTACAGAAATAAGGTTAAGATGAGGCGGGCTATGCACTGCTTCTAATTACACAATAAGTATTTGGAACCAATCATACCAGTTCTCTGCCCTAACGTTCTATAAAATAAATGACTGTTCTGATGGTGACCCTTTGATATGGCCACGCCCACACAGTCCTGTCAGCGGGTGTACTGTAGACAGTATTTTTCAACTTAAATTTTATAATATTTACAAACATTTATTTTCAATCGGATTTTCATAAAAGCTTCTTGAGACAGCCAACTTTGATATCATACATTGATTTTGAATATTTTAGCCCAGGTTTCCAGGGGCTTTAATAACAGTTGTTACATTGATTGATTGATTGATTGTCTTTATTTCGAACATGCAAGCAATAACAAAGACAAGTTTGAATAGTAGTAGATGAATAAAAAAAATAAATGAAAAAATAAAAAACGTAAACATCTCAAAGATCTTCTTGAAGTAATGTTAAGGTTTGGTTCTTGTCCTTGAGTGTTCTATCACAGATCTACTGTAACTCCAAACCTCTCAGTTCTGAGACTGATCAGTGGGAAAGGACAGCAGTAACCTCATTCATTCCTGTCCCACTCAGTTCTCTATAGTAGATCATAGTGACCCTGTGTCCTACAAACTCTGAAATGAATTGCAGCAACAGTGGAGACTCTCTAAGCCCTGTATCCCTCTTATTCACATCATTGGTTCACTCCCCTATACTATATACTATACCTCTATAATACATGTTGATAAGTATTATTAAACTTAGTTAAAACAATTTATACTGCCTACACCCTCTGACAGGACTGTGTAGGTGTGGCCATATCAAAGGGTCACCATTATGTATGTTGTTCTCCTAACCTGTTAACTCTGTTGTCTGTGATCCCACCCAGTTGCTTGCTACAGATACTGGATTATTTAGAAATAATCATTATGATTGAAGGATTCACTTTCCAGCACTGTGTCCACCTTATGAAAATATCAAACCCAGCAGCACCACAAGTATATTTTGTTTTAAGTAACATCATGGTTAAATCTGAGCATGCTTAATTTTTTGTTTAGATAACCCAATTGCATGCTAATAGATAGCTCTCAAATGTGCATTTTGTAAGGGATGGTATTTATTTATAAAATGCAATATTTGAATAAACAGTGAGTTTACTCACATATAAAGCTACTTACTTGCTGTTGGAAGATTAGTTGGGATTATTTATTTCAACCCTGACAACAACATCTATTAACTTGCCAATCCTGCATTTTCCAGCAATAGACATATATATACATATACATCATCCGCATTCATTGCTTACTGGAGTTTGCAGAGTTCAGTAGATCTGTCCCGCATGCTGGTGTGCCCTGAAGTAATCTCTGTATATCTCTGTATGTGTTCATATTGTCAATATTTGTGTCATTTTTTTTTTGTCTCAGATGGTGTACATTTTTTTCCATGGTGTCTTGTCTCCATTTATCTGTATAGTCCATGTCCATGTCCATTTCAATGTGATGTGATGTGACAAGTGTTTGATCTGTTGTCCATTTGAGTTTTGTTGATTAGGTGTTGTCTGTAAAAAGTGTCTGCAGTGCTAAAGAGAGGTAAAGTTTGGTGGGAGTGAGCAGCAGAAAAAGTCAGTATGGTATAACATGTGCTGTTGACAAAACGAGCGGAGACTGGGAGGTTGTTTTTTTTACTAACATATTCTAATGAAAAAATATTGGGGAATGATTTGAGGTGATGGTACGATTGCATTGCAAGAGTATACACACTTGAGGACCTACTTCACCGATGGAAATATGAAGGTGTATTGAACTCTGAGATGTAGTATAAATGTGCAACATTTTTAGAAATCGGTTCACCGTAGCCTGAGAAAAGGCAGAAAGAGTGTTTTGAGGAGCTCACTGTCTAACCCTACATTTTCCCATGCCTGACATCACACATGGTAAACTGTAGGGTTAGGATTAAAAGGACAGCTGGGCCAAGGGAAGACTGAGGGAAGAAAAACTTAATTCACTATATTATAATAGTGATTTTATAATGATAGAACGCCGGTTCCGTATGGGTGAAGTATACCTTTAAACACAGACACTTTGCATAGAAACATGCATTCAGCTTATATACTGTTCAATACAAATACACCAATCAGTGTCATCACACAAACACACACTCTGCTTACATTTTATCTCTTGATTTTTACTGCTAAATCTGACACTACAGAGCAGCATTTTGCAGTGTTTGGTGTGCTGTAATAAATAATGTATTAGATAACATAATCACCATTGAACCACTGAAGATTTTGAATTAACTCAATCGATGGTTAACCTATAAGCCTATTGGTCTGTGTGTCTTAACCAGTTTTTTGGTTTCAAAATGTTGACAAAACTCTGGGGTATTCCGATCCTAGTGCAGTGATTTTCTCCTTGGAAAAGCTTTTCCAAACAGGGTAAGACATATGACTGCACTAGTTTTTAATAGAATAGTTGTATTCTATTTATCTTGAAGCTGGTGAAATAAATGTGCCTGATAATTTATCTAAAAATTTAATCTTAAAACTAGATAAAATACTTGTTAAGACAGAGATACTGTATTCACCACCAGTGTATACAGTTATCTTGTCACTGTTTTAACAATAACTGAATAACTAAAAAAGCCATGAAAAATCAAATTTTTAGGAAAAGTGTGTGTGTTGGTGAAATGGTAAAATGGTGGGTAAAATACACTTATACCTTTATACTTCTTCTATTTTGCAAGTGTTTATTCTAACAGTATAACACAGCAGTATTACAGTTTTAACATACACTCTGTACTCAGGCTGATTAAGCTTGTATTTTCCACTCATTCATTTTGCCTTTGCTGTGTCCCTCTGTCCCAGATGAGAAAGTGATGGCAGACGATGAATTTACGTGTGACCTCTTCCGCTTCCTGCAGCTGCTTTGTGAGGGCCACAATCATGGTGAGTCCATTTAATACTCAACACAGAGGTGGTTTATTCTATAACATACAGTGAGTATTCTATCTCGTCTACATTTAATGTTGCTGTTAATATTCAAATGCTTCCTATTAAACTGCACTTTTGTTGAACGTTGAAATTGTTGATAAAACTCAAATTGAAGTGCATCTTGTTTGCATTGTCTTTTTTCTTCAGATTTCCAGAACTATCTAAGAACTCAGACTGGCAGCACCACCACCATCAATATAATCATCTGCACCGTGGATTACCTGCTGAGACTACAGGTCACATATCCTCATAGTTGTTTCTCTGATCTTTGTCCCATTGACTTTAGATCAATACTCTTTATACATTGAACAAATACAATTAAAATATCAAATGGAAAAAATAATAATAATACAATTAAACTATAATATATACAGTATATATATATGTAGGTATTTTTTAAGTTTAGATTTAGTAAAGCACGATTTTAGTCACGTAAACATAAATTACATTGTATAAATTTACTACATTTCTAGCATATCTATGCCCAACTAAAATAGTTAGTACACAAAGAATCGAATATGCATACGTATTCTGCTATAGATATAAATATGCCTTTGGTTAATAATAAATATATGTGTAATTATAGAACATATTGTGTATATCTAGTAAGATACACTTTAAAAGTGACATCATTTTCTTCTCAACACAGGAGTCGATCAGTGACTTTTACTGGTACTACTCTGGGAAAGACTTAATAGACGACCCTGGGAAAAGGAACTTCTCCAAAGCAATGACCGTGGCCAAGCAGGTCTTCAACAGCTTGACTGAGTACATCCAGGTAAGAACGTTTGATAAAATAGCTTTCTAATTTACAGACAGATTTTTTTTTTCTCAGAACATTTACTTTGAAAGATAAGACAATGTTAAAAGATATACAGTATCTCATAATTTACCACGAGAAACTGGAATATCATTACACATTTGTGTGTGTGTGTGTGTGTGTGTGTGTACAGGGCCCCTGTACGGGTAACCAGCAGTCCCTGGCCCACAGTAGGTTGTGGGACGCGGTGGTCGGCTTCCTGCACGTCTTTGCTCACATGATGATGAAACTCGCTCAGGTAAATATATGACAAATATATCTAAATTTTTGCTTTTTTGTTTTCTAGCATTACTATTTATTTCCTGCGCTAGTTTAGTGGTTTTTATTGATCATTTATGTAGTCAACAGAAATGACTATGTACATTAAATGATCCAATAACGTGCTTGTTGCTTCACAGTTGTCCAAAAGATGTATGAATCAAAGCAATATGGAAATCTAAATTGTCTACATTGCATTTCCATATTTCAATTAATTTCTCCACTTTGAGTGTATACTAATTCTGTGAACTGTTTTTCTCACGGTTCCTGCAGGCTAAAGTATGTATTTATTTGATTATTCTTTTTGTTTAATGAGTTGGTTTTAATATCTCAACTAGCCTTTTCCCCATCTTTTCCTTACAGTCAGATTGTTTCTGCCACTTTACTGAGACATTTATGTTGAAGAAGAGACTCTTGACTTTTTTATTTCTATTTGAACTTTATTTTTCCAGATAAAACATTAAGAACAGTTTATTATTTACAATATGATGATTATTTACAATGATCTGGTCCAAGAGGCCCCACCAGGAATAAAGGTACAAATAACAAATACACAAGTGTGACTCATATACAACGGATATACAAATGCACAGCCTCTGTACAGAAAGAGGACTTGACGATAACTGTACCTGAGAATGCACCATGTCAAAACTAAACACAGAATTGAGGGTTTATGTTACATTTTATCTACAATATAAAGGAATAATACAGTTTATTTTTGATGCTGTGGGTTGGAGCCCCTATTTGAAACCTGAAGTGCAATGCAAGTGTAATCTAGTGAAATAGGACATTGCACATGATGTCCTCATTTTTTAAATAATATTATGATGCAACTCTATTTGTTTCATGATGTTCCATATCTATATAATGTGTCACTGAATTTAATATTGATTTAAGTTGATCAGATTCAGATTCTTGAAAACATGAATTCAAGTCAAGATGGCAGAAACAATTTGAAGAAAAACAGAACCTCTCTTTTCTCTTTAATCTTCCCTTCTTGATTCTATGTAATACAGTTAATCTAAACTCTCCTCAGTTTATATTTCCATTTCCCAATACTGACCAATGCTTTGGTAAAACTTCTGTCTTCTTTTTAATAATGTGTGTCTGCAGTGTGTTCTACTCTGGCCTAATCCTGTGTGACGGTGTTGTTTGCTATCGTTGCTATTGTTTCAAATACATTTTAACTCAAATTCTCACATTTTAATAGAATGTTTTACTCTAGATCTCCACCAGCCTGGCAAACCCCTGTAGACTGTCAGAAATATTTGTGGTTCTTGTGATCTGTTGGTGCAGGTCTTCAAGAGTGCTAAAATCAGCGTCTGGAAATATGTTTATGTCTTTCTTGCTCCCATTCTGCAGAATTTTTTTTTTTTCAGATAAAGGGTAAAGGCAGTGCTGTCTCTTCGTAAACCTGCCTATCCCTGCATTCCAAATCACATACTTTTTTTTTATTACATACTATAATATGATGGGCATGCATACTACAAAATGCAATTGGATGTATTATGGAATCTGGATATTTTTCAGCATACTGCATTTGTATGGGGAAGTCCTAAATATTATTTTTTTACCATACTAAATAGCAGGCAAGTATGTACGGGTATTGGAACGCAGCCAATGTTTCCGGGATCTGTCTTGCTTTCCATTACATTGAGTGCACTGTTTGTGATTTTAAAAATGTGTATTCTCTATTTAAAAATGCAAACCAAGGATCATTTTTGGACTAAAGCACAACTTGAGGTAGTATCTCTCGTCGTTTTTACGTCTCAAAAAGAAGCACATATCCTCTCAAATTAAGCTGTATCATCAAAATGACAAGTTTCAGTCAGTAAACGTTAATAATATTGTCTTGTTTGATTGTGTTTGGCTGTATATTTTGGCTTTTTTTGCAGGACTCCAGTCAGATTGGGCTGTTGAAGGAGCTGTTGGATCTGCAGAAGGACATGGTAGTGATGCTTCTGTCTCTTCTTGAAGGTATGATGTCCATCCCAGGATTGTCCTTTTTATTCTCTGTCACATACTTTAATAAGGTTGGGCTAAATAGTCGCTATAACAACATATCGTGATATTTATTTTCGTGATATCTGTATGAATTTCCAGATCCGAAAACCAATATTTAAAAAAAATTAAAAAATGTTGTAGGGGTGCTCCATAGCATAGTGGGAAGAGTGTGTACCATATAGGCTCAGTACTTGTCGCAGTGGTCGCGGGTTCGGATCTGACCCGTGCCATTTACTGCATGTCATCCCCCCTTTGTATCATGTATTGTATAGTGA
Organism: Hyperoplus immaculatus; assembly: GCA_949357725.1. Lineage (NCBI taxonomy): Eukaryota > Metazoa > Chordata > Actinopteri > Uranoscopiformes > Ammodytidae > Hyperoplus > Hyperoplus immaculatus. The sequence goes on from OX442352.1 coordinate 33,524,547, forward strand.
AGTTCTTGCCAATACCCAGCCCTATCCATTCAATATATTTCTAATTTTCTCTCTTCTTGGGTTGTTACTAGGCAACGTGGTGAATGGCACCATTGCCCGGCAGATGGTTGACATGCTGGTGGAATCCTCCAGCAATGTGGAGATGATCCTCAAGTTCTTCGACATGTTCCTCAAGCTCAAGGACATCGTGGCGTCCGACGCCTTCCGAGACTACGTGACCGACCCGCGCGGGCTGATCTCCAAGAAGGACTTCTTCAAGGCCATGGACAGCCAGAAGCAATACTCGCCCTCGGAGATCCAGTTCCTGCTCTCTTGCTCCGAGGCCGATGAGAACGAGATGATCAACTTCGAGGAGTTTTCCGAACGCTTCCAGGAGCCCGCCAAAGACATCGGCTTCAACATCGCCGTTCTGCTCACCAACCTGTCGGAGCACGTGCCCCACGACCTGCGCCTACAGAACTTCCTGGAGCAGGCCGAGAGCGTCATCAACTACTTCCGCCCGTACCTCGGCCGCATCGAGATCATGGGCGCCAGCCGCAAGATCGAGCGGATCTACTTTGAGATCAGCGAGGCCAACCGCAACCAGTGGGAGATGCCGCAGGTCCGGGAGTCCAAGCGGCAGTTCATTTTCGACGTGGTCAACGAGGGCGGCGAGAGCGAGAAGATGGAGATGTTCGTGAACTTCTGCGAGGACACCATCTTTGAGATGAACATCGCCGCGTCGATCTCGGAGTGCGAGGGAGACGGAGAGGAAGAGGAAGACGATGAGGAAGAGGAGGAGGGAGGGGCGGAGGCGGCCGTGGAGTCTGGAGAAGGAGAAGAAGGGAACGGAGAAGGAGAAGCTCCGGAATCCAAATCGGCCATGGCGGAGTTCCTGAAGGGCATTGTGGACTTCTTTAACATGTTCACCTTCCGGAACCTGCGGCGAAAATACCGCAAGCTGAGAAAGATGACCATAAAGGAGATGGTGGTTGGCCTGGCTACGTTTATCTACACCGTTTTGATGGGTATACTGATGTTCGTTTACAGCATATGCAAGGGCTTCTTCACGCTCATATGGAAGGTGCTGTTCGGCGGAGGCTTAGTGGAGGGTGCCAAGAAGATCACGGTGACGGAGATATTAGCCAGTATGCCTGATCCCACGCAGGACGAGGTCCACGGAGACCTGCCGCCCGAACCGGGGGTCAGAGAGGTCCAAGATGCGGACGGCGGGGCGGACATGTTGGATGACGTTGGACAAGGGGAGGAAGAGGAGAGCAGTGAGGACAGAGAGGGTGGACGACTGCCTGGGTTCAATGCTCCCGGAGGACTCGGAGACTTTGGGGAGACCACAACGGAGGAGCCTCCGACCCCAGAGGGAACCCCACTGCTCAAGAGGAAATTGGTGAGGTCTTTTCTGTCTGATTTTTGCTTTTACGTGTCTTTAGGATGTTTTGGATGTAATGTATTTTACTTATTTTACTGTACAGCACTTTGGTCCGCCCTCGGCTGTTATAAATGTGCTATATACAGCCGTGGAAAAAATTAAGAGACCACTCCAAATATTCAGCGTCTCTCGTTTTACTATGTATAGGCATATGTTTGAGTAGAATGAACATTTTGGTTTTATTGTATAACCTACTGACAACATTTCTACCAAATTCACAATAAAACTTTTGTCATTAAGAGCATTTCCATGAAGTAATGTAGAGATGAAGATTGAAGAAAAATCCAGACTGGTCTCTTAATATTTTCCGCGGCTCTAAATAAAGTTGACTTGACTTGACAGTTGTTGACTGTATTGTAATGTGTGTAAAAATTTCCATTAATCAGTTAATCAACCAAATAAACTAAATTGTTGGAACAGTTCGAAGCCGCCGGAGGAACAGAAGAGGAAGTGAAACCCGCTGAACAAACAGAAGAAGCCCCTGTGGAGACTGAGAAAGCAGAGTGAGTCTAAACTGAGACACTTTTAAAGATAATGTGTCCTTTGGGCTGAGATTAAAGCCACTACGAGTAAGATAGCACGTTGGCGTCCCCTTTGGACAAAAGCGGTAGTATTTTTACGACGCCCGCTGTCGCAAAGCTGTTTTCTAACTCGTGCCAGGCGCGCGAGTGTGAACTGAGAAGGGAGCAATATAGTGCATGTCCGTGTGTTGAAAGTGTGAGGACTCTTTTCGGCTCCGTGAGAGTGGTTTTGACACTGCATCAACTAATGCCAGTCACTGCCACACACACCTGATTGCAATGAGTTGATGCAGCAGTGTCACCTAACTACTCTCTCACGGAGCTGAAAGATTACGTGTCCGACTCCTCACAGAAAGCGAATGAACGAGAGACGGCAGTTAGTATGGATCACGATGAGGTAATGTGTTTATGTTGTTGTAAATAATGACTATTTCAGATAATGGTTATTTGATGATGGTGAAGCAAAGCAAACTTTGTGTTAGTATCAACCGCTCATTCATTTAGGAGTAAACACTGCAGTCTAGTTTCGCTCTCGTGAAATTGTATACACGTTGCTTGGCAACGCCCTGGTCCCGCCCGTAGCCTATATCACTCTCCCTTTTAGCTTTTCTTCATTGCATTTTTTCTTTGATGGTTCAGCCCCGTTATCAGTCATTATGACGACAAATAACTGTCTCAAACAAAGCTCCCGCTCCCCTTCCCTCACCTGGAGGGATAGGCTTCTCAATTCACGTTGCTGCGCCACACTGAAATCTGCGACCAATACGGATATGTGACCATAGGGCCTGCATGAGCGAACCGAAAATCGGACTGGGTGTGCGACCAGACCAAAAGCAGTAATAAAAACTATTTAAAAACGTCTTTCTTTGCACTGATGGTCTCGTTTGCTGTTAAAGGTAATTTATGATTATCAGAGGAAACATGAAAGATATTTAAATGTTACTCGTAGCCGCTTTAATGATGCAGTGTGTAAAGGGAATTGGCGTTTTTCAAGACAGACTTGATAGAAATGGAATGTGTGTGTGTGTGTGTGCGCGTGTGTGCGTGTGTGTGTGTGTGTTTGTCAGCACTGAGAATGGAGAGAAGACGGAGAAGGCCGAGCCTGAGCCGGAGGAATCAGAGGAAGAACCTCAGTTTAAAGACGAAACGACCGCGAAAACAAAGTCCAAGAAGGAGAAGAAGACCGCGGAGGAAGGGTTTGAGCTGTGGAATGAGCTGGAGGTTCAGAGGATCAAATGCATGGTGAGTAGCTTAAAGGCCAGGACACACTGGTCCGACTATCCGAAATTGGAGACTGCCGTTTCAGGCAGCTGCCTGTATGAATGTGTGAATGGTAACGTGTAAATGGAAACAGGTCTCCCTTGAAAAAGAGTCTCCGGTCTCAATGGGATTTACTTCTATATAAAAAAATTAGAAAACATGTTATTGAATGAATGTTTTAATGTTAGATATCAACTTGCCCCGTAGTGTTGACATGTGCTGTGACACATGATATACTGGTGAATTATTTGTTTTTTCCTGGTTGATTGGCATTTTTACTTGAAGCAATATTTTTACAATGGCTCTATCCCTGTATACAATATACTATAAACTTTCCTCTGTATTATTAACCCATTGAAATGTATTAGCAACTACAAGACAGAAGGGGTTTAGCTCCTATGCATTATTCTACTCATTCAAAATTTCCAAGCAGCTTTATAACAATGAAAGTATAATTTTCACTCCTGAGACAGTATTATTTTTTTATCTACAAACATTTTCAATTTGTTGATGGCCTTACAATGTTTTTTTTGTGCCTTGCTAGGAATATACTTGTGTTCATTGAGAATGAGGGTCACCCCTCAACTGATCTGTGGAGTATAATTAAAGGTTAAATGAAATGAATGAAATATATTCATGTCTTATGGACTTCTTTATCCCCTCCCCCTTCTAGAACTACCTTTCTCGCAACTTCTACAACCTTCGATTCCTGGCCCTGTTCATTGCCTTCGCTCTCAATTTCATCCTGCTCTTCTACAAGGTCTGTGCCTTCCTACATACAGAAACATACAATATAACTTTATTGAGGATTGACCGGTGCACAAAAAGAGTACTTCAATCTAACCATGTAAAATTATGGAACCCTGTTTATCTCACATAACAAAGTGTCCTCACCGTTCAGAACGTAGTTGGGGTCATACGTTGTTGACCATCCTAAGTATGTTTTAATGGTATAGGCTCATTCATACAGTTTCTGAATTGGTTGACCTACAATCTCTGAGCAGATTTTGCAATATTCTTGGAGTCGTTTTGATTTGGAAGTAGCAGACAAACTCCTTCATTTAGTTTAGAAGATTCATACATACATACAGTATGAATTCGGAGAAAAATCGACAGAAATCTACTGGTGCTTCACTTGATTGTACGCTTAAAGACCTACTTCACCGGTGGAAATATGAATGTGTATTGAACTCTGAGATCCTTTGTAGTATAAATGTGCAAACATTTTAGAAATCGGTTCATCCTAGCCTGAGAAAAGGCAGAAAGAGTGTTTTATGGTCTCACTGTCTTACCCTACATTTTCCCATGTGTGACATCACGCATGGGAAAATGTAAAATTAGGATTAACAGGACAGCTGGGCCAAGGGAAGACTGAGGGAAGACTGAGAGAAGAAAAAAAGTATTCATTATATTATAATAGTGATTTTATAAGGATAGAACGCCGGTTCTGTATGGGTGAAGTATTCCTTTAAAACACTTACATGACTTGCAGAGCTCATTTCGTGTGTGTGTGTGTGTGTGTGTGTGCGTGCGTGTGACCCTTCCCAGGTGTCTGACACTCCTCGAGGAGTTGTTGACGACGACTTTGGTGGTGAGGGTTCTGGGTTCTTCGAGGGTTCCGGCATGTTTGAAGGTTCCGGTGGTGGTGGTGATGAGGATGGGTCTGGTATGGATGACGGAGGAGAAGATGATGATGAAGAAGGTCCCATGTACTACTTCCTGGAAGAGAGCACGGGCTACATGGAACCAGCCATGGCCTTCTTTGGTATCGTGCACACCATCCTCTCTTTCATCTGCATCATTGGCTACAACTGTCTCAAGGTATGTGCTGTGTTGTGCTGTTTTTGCAGTTTTTTTTTTCTTTCTTTGCTCCACAAAATTCAGGGTTCATATGTCTGGAAAGTTTGGGAAATGCTTGATTTTCAAATGAACACATTACTGGTTGATTTTCTCCATATTGACCAAATTGAATTAGGGATTGCCAGTCAAGTACTGTCTAATTTAACTTCATGCAAACTTATTATTGAAAATGAAATTGGTCTCAAGTAGCACACTCATTTTGCTTTGCTACACAAAAACCCACCCAGTTTTAGTTTGTTTAGTGCCTGCAGTTTTCATGCATTGTGTCTTGTGTCTGGTGTGTGTTCAGGTCCCGCTGGTTATCTTCAAGAGAGAGAAGGAGCTGGCCAGGAAGCTGGAGTTTGACGGTCTGTACGTCACCGAGCAACCAGAGGACGACGACATCAAGGGCCAATGGGACAGAATGGTGCTCAACACTCCGTAAGAGACATGTGACATGGGTGGATGGGTGGATGGATGGATGGAGGGTGGGAGGGAGGAAAGGAGGGAGGGAGGGAGGGATAGATGGATTGAATGGATGGATGGGAGGGAGGGATAGATGGGTGGATGGATGGGTGGGTGGATGGATGGATGGATGGGTGGGTGGATGGGTGGATGGATGGATGGGAGGGAGGGAGGGAGGGAGGGATGCATGGATGGATGGGTGGGTAGGTGGAGGGAGGGAGGGATGGGTGGGTGGGTGGGTGGATGGATGGATGGAGGGAGGGAGGGAGGGATGGATGGATGGATGGATGGATGGATGGAAATTGCATAATTTAACAAGCCTAACATTTCTGCCAAACCCTGCGCCCTACACTCAATACATAAAAAGATAACAGTGAGAGTACATAAAGAATACAAGTCAGTAATCAATAGTGTGCTGTAACTTCAAGTTATATGCTCTTTAGTGTTTAATTTTAGTTTGAAAGATTGCATAGTTTGTACTTCCTGTTAGAACCACAGAAGAAGAAGTAAACAGGAAGGGATCTTTAGTTCATTAGTTGAAAATTGTATTTTTTTATTGTTTTTTTTTATAATCTTTATTGAATCTTTATGATACAAAACACAACAAAACAAGTCATTAATACATATTAAACATCTCAGTAAAAATATATATAGCCAGGGAGCATTTCAAACAAATATAGAGCACAATTGCACAGTTTTAGCAGCTTTCTTGTTTTTAGAATCAATGGGATGGCATCCATAACAATTGCAAACTCTTTTGGGGTGATTGGAATGCCAAAAGTGTGAAGGAATTCTGAATAATTCAGCAATGTTCCATAATCATTTAGTAATTGGGACACTATATTTATGTTATTATTGAACCAGGTTTCGTAAAATAAAGATTTATTTTTGTACGTAATAAGCCGATTATTCCAGATGAAGCACCTATGTGGGGAGAAATTATGTTTGTAAATTAACGACCATGCTAAGAGCATTTGTTTGTGGAATTTAGATTAAGGGAATTTTTTCTATTTTATAGTCACACAGAAGTAAATATTCTAGACCTCCAACCTTAGAGAAAATATAGTTAGGTATAAAATTCCATATAGATGTGGGACTTTTTTGGAAAATGTTTTGTCCAATTTATTTTAAAGGTATTATTCAGAGTTGTAAAATCAAGAAAGTTCAGACCACCACGATCAAAGGTGTTCATAATAACAGATTTTTTTACATAATGCGTCTTATTTTTCCAAATAAATTTGAAAAGTAATTTATCAATGGAATTACAGAGCTTTTTGTTGACAAACAAGGGAATAGCAGTTGACAATCGGACATGTTGCAGTATCAGAGCATGCAGAGACAATCCACTGCCATCCTTCACGCTGATGGAGAACAGAACAATTAAACAAAGATTTTCATTTTAGTTAAACAGTGAAACCGGGACACTGACTATTTGTTGTTGGCTTTTACTTGTTTCCAGAGCTGTATCTCTTAGGAATCAGAACATGGACTATTCATGTTTAGATTAGAAATGCCTCTTATCAGCTTGAACGTGTTGCATGCGAGTAAGGCTGCAGACCTGTAATTTACAGTATTTGAAATTGATATTACTACCATTGTTGTTTCTCTTGATGTTTCTCCTTCAATGCAGATCTTTCCCCAACAACTACTGGGACAAGTTTGTAAAAAGAAAGGTGAGTTTTTCCTCCGTTCAAAATGTCAGTTCAAATGTTAAGGGATGTTTCTTGCAATTGAAATAACGTGTGTGTGATTTCCAGGTGCTGGACAAATATGGTGACATCTACGGCAGGGAGAGGATTGCAGAGTTGCTGGGAATGGACCTGGCTTCTCTGGACGTCAGTGCCATGACGCATGAAAAGAAGCCCGAACCAGATACCTCAATGTTCAGCTGGTATGTACTGTGCTGTGTGTACTCTTTAAAGGAGGAGTCAGCAATTATGGAGAACGCTTGTTGTCAAAACAATTTTTTTGTTAAAATCAGTGAATATCTCCTCAGGATCCACTACTAAAAAAATCAGTGTTAATATACAGCCTAGGCTCTGTAAACCGGTATGTAAACAAAAGGGGCCCACTGTACTTAGCATCATGCCCATTTACAGAGCAGAGCCTGAGCTGGGTTTTAGCATTGGATTTGTTTTCAGAGAACACACAGTACTGACAAGTTGAGGATCGAGGGGTGAATCACTGATTTTGACAAAAAGTCATTTTAACTACATGCTGGTATCTCCAGAATGGCTGACTCCACTTTTAACACACTCAGCTTCATAGTACATAATGACAGAGAACAAAATGTCCTTCTCTCTGTATAGGATCACTTCTATCGACATCAAGTATCAGATCTGGAAGTTCGGTGTCGTCTTCACTGACAATGTAAGTGTCCCTCACCTAATGCTGTGTATTTCACCTGTCTTGTACTGTATTGCATCACGTACAAAAAAATAAAATAAAATGAAAAAATTAATAAAATGTTTTTAAAAAAAAAAAAAAAAATTCTATTAAAAAAAAATCATAAAAAAGACAATGTAAGTTTAAAAAAAGCAGTCCTTGGTATACTATAGATAGTATATTTTTGAAGTGTAGTGTTACTGAAGCCCCCTCTCTTTACCTCTCAGACCTTCCTCTACCTGGTTTGGTACACACTCATGTCTCTGCTCGGACACTACAACAACTTCTTCTTTGCGGCTCATCTCCTGGACATCGCCATGGGAGTAAAGACCCTGCGCACCATTCTCTCCTCCGTCACTCACAACGGCAAACAGGTCTGAACACTAATATGTAGATACATTTTGGGTGTGGTTTCTATATATTTTCTGCCACACCCAAACATGTATTTTGTTTTTTTTACTATTACGTGTTTTTTTATATTGATTGTATGTGAAAATAAACTAAACTCAAGCACTCACACTGTAACAATGCATCACAAGGCAAACTGTGGCTCAGGTGGTAGAGCGGGTCGGCCAACGATTGAAGGGTTGGCGGTTCGATCCCCGCCCTGCCACTTGTGTCAAGACTGTTGTGTCCTTGGGCAAGACACTTCACCCACCATAAAGATACCTTGAACCTTGAACCTTGCCTCGTGTGAATGTCGATAGTAATTGTACTGATGATTCTTTCATGTTTTCCCTCTTAGCTGATGATGACGGTGGGTCTGCTGGCTGTGGTGGTCTACCTGTACACCGTAGTCGCCTTCAACTTCTTCCGCAAGTTCTACAACATGAGTGAAGATGAGGACGAACCGGACATGAAGTGTGACGACATGATGACTGTAAGATTCATACTTATTTATTTATTCTTATATTAAGAGATTAGATTAGATTATACCTTGTTGCATTAAGCAGACCAGACTCTTTCTTTTTGACATGTGAGCGGAGATATGGTTTTAGGTTTGAAGACAGAAGAAGTAGCATAATTCAGAATTTACCTTTATGTGTGTAGTTAAACAAACCCATGTCCCTCCCTCCTGCAGTGTTACCTGTTCCACATGTACGTTGGTGTGCGGGCCGGTGGAGGAATCGGTGATGAGATAGAAGACCCGGCCGGGGACGAGTACGAGCTCTACCGAGTCATCTTTGACATCACCTTCTTCTTCTTCGTCATTGTCATCCTGCTGGCTATTATCCAGGGTACGTTTTTAAATATACAAGTGGTTATTCATCCAGGGTAATTTAGAATGAATAATTCATTAATAAACAGGACTTTAACCTATTTAACCTAATTCATTTATGATCGAATTTGTACATTTTAAAATACAAGTGGTTATTTACACAGAGAGTAATGTGGTGCCACACCTAGGCAAAACACACACAAACTAACAGAGCACAATAATAATAATAATGGATTGGATTTATATAGCGCTTTTTAAGGCACTCAAAGACGCTTTACAGGGTTCCAGGTTCCATTCATTCACACACAGTCATACTGGTGGTGGTAAACTACCATAGTAGCCACAGCTGCCCTGGGGCAGACTGACGGAAGTGTGGCTGCCATTCAGCGCCTACGGCCCCTCCGACCACCACCTCAAACATACAGCAGTCATACACATTCACACGAGGCAAGGTGGGTGAAGTGTCTTGCCCAAGGACACAACAACCATGACACAGGTGGCAGAGCGGGGATCGAACCGCCAACCCTTGGATCATTGGCCAACCCGCTTAACCACCTGAGCCACGGTTGCCCCAATCACAATCAGGGGACCAACAATACAGGTTACCAAAATACGAGTCAAAACTGTCAAGAAATCAACGCCATAACTTGAAGTAGGGTGCTACATTATTCTGAATACTTCTTTTATATCTGAAGAGCTCTGGTTTTCATACGAGTAAAATTCTGTCTGTCTGTCTGTCTGTCTGTCTGTCAGGTTTGATCATTGATGCCTTTGGAGAGCTGAGAGACCAGCAGGAGCAGGTCAGAGAGGACATGGAGGTAAGAAAATCAGTTTCCAAAAATAAGGGGATTTCATTTGACTGCAGACTTAAGACTTTACCTAATCCACCTTCAGTTCATTTCATTTCATTTCACCTTTTTTATACCATAGTCTGTGCGAACACTCTATTCTGATTGGCTGGGGAACATTCCATAGGAGTGGATTAACACCTATGGAATTGTGTCCCTCATTTGAAATGATGTTGAATCCTTCAAGGTGAGAATGTGTTCAATGTTTCAATCTAATCTGTCCTTCTTTCTCCCTGCAGACCAAGTGCTTCATCTGTGGAATTGGAAGCGACTACTTTGACACGACGCCGCACGGCTTCGAGACGCACACCTTAGAAGAACACAACTTAGCCAACTACATGTGAGTGGCCTTTCAGAGTGACAATGCCACAATTAAACTCCTTTAAAATGTGCATGTGTTGAGTTTTTTGAGTTTAGACTTTTGCTGTCTTCCTTTTGGTATTTTTTTCTATAACTTTTTATCTTTTTACTTTTACTTCAAATTTTCTAGATAGCCTTTAAATCCTTGACTTTCTTGTAATTGTTAAAATAGTAGGCTTTAAAGGAGGAGTCAGCCATTCTGGATAATCCTTGCTGTCAAAATCACTTTTTGTCAAAATCAGTGAATATCTCCTCATGATTTGCTACCTGTCTGTAGTGTGTGTGTGTGTGTGTGTGTGTGTGTGCTGGAAACTAAAAACAGTTTTAATACACATCCTAGGCTCTATAAACGGGCACTCGGGCAGGTCACTTATTTTTACAAAAAAAATTAAGATCACTGACTACTCCTTTAACCCAGTATTGAATTCTGAATGTTTCTCTTTCAGGTTCTTCCTGATGTATCTCATCAATAAGGATGAAACAGAACACACGGGACAGGTCAGTAAATGTGCTTTAAGTCGACATAAAGAACGCTAAACATAAAATACAGCTTCAGCCAGATGTACTGTATACTTTTAAATCTTTTTTCACATTTCACATTTCTGTTTTTTTTTTTTTTTCTTTCTTTCTTTATTCTCAGGAATCGTACGTGTGGAAGTTGTACCAGGAGCGATGCTGGGACTTCTTCCCCGCTGGAGACTGTTTCAGGAAACAATATGAGGATCAGCTCGGATAAAAAATCCTGCGTTTTAACTTTGTGTCTTAAAGAGAAAGAGAAAGAGAGGAGAGGGAGGGAGGGAAGAATAGAAATATAGAGATGGAACACGTCTAAGTCTTAGTTTAATCCTTTGTGTGCACATCTCTCTCCTCTGTTGAAGCTATGCACAAAGGGACAATGGGATAGATATGAGAAAGAAACAGAAGATAATATAATACTATCAAAGCCAGGGGCCTTTTTTATTCCGCTATGAATACATTACATGGCCTTTTTTATGTGTAAAAATCAAAAATATATACATAGATTGCCTTGCATTACAATGCCTTTATACACACAACTGGCTCTTTCAGTCGCTACTTCTGTAAATGGTAGAGTGCCTATAGCAATGTCACTGCTTTAGCAACCGGGTAGTTTTAGAATTTTTAGCTTAAACACTTTTTATTTCAGAGTAGAGTAGATATGTTTTTAGTTGTTTTGTCTGTAAGGTTGGGGGATTTTTTTTTGTATACAGCTGCTGCCATCGGATATTTCATTTCTAGTTTTGGGTGTTTTTCGGTGAGAGAGAGAGAGCGTTTTGAAAGAAAGAATGACACAGCAGCTAACTAAGACATCTTTGAGAGGGCAGGGGACATTCAAGGCCCCACCTCTCTCTCCTTTTCTTCCTCACTCGAGACTTAGAAATACATCTTCAACCAACTATAACAAACGGAAAAACTCTTGTTGGACTGACTTTACCGATAAAACAGAGTGTCATCTGCATACGTGACGTATATACCAGTGTGAATCCGCTGTAAAGATGAACCCAGTTTGCACTCTGAAGTCTTACAATGTGTCTGTGCTCCCTATCTCTACTGATGTGTGTGTGTGTGTGTGTGTGTGTGTGTGTCTTCATATAAGATAGCAATGACGTGCACACATTATACAGTATATAGGTGGATGCCAAGGTTATTTATTTATTGTTTATATGCAGATCAAATCTTCGGAAGACGACCGTTTTAGCCCGTCTGTTTATCTGGCCAACAGTCGACACTTTTATGCACAGCAACGAATTTTGGCGAGTGCGTTAAAATAAGTATTGAATGTATTTATTGTGTACATTTTGGTCATGGCGTCATCTGTATAACCGAGTCATGTATTTGTCTAGGCTGCGTCGGTGGGCGTTTTGATGAAAAGACATATTTTACATAAAATCATAGATACATATATTTATTTTTCTTTAGGGCTTTGAAGAAATGTAAACGATGATCAATGCTACTGTGTCGGAAAACTAAACATGTCACGTTTGTCATGTTTTGTGAAATCCACAAAACAAAAGGTGAGGAGAATCGCTCTCACATTGTGAAGTTAAAATGCCCAGTTTGCAGTCAGAAGAGAGAAAAAATGAGCTGTTTTTGTTTTTTCGCTATAGTTAGGTTTTTATGATAGATATTTTTAGGAATTCCAACATATCAGTTATTTTTCTCAATCAATCAATCAAAAAAAAAAGTCACGTGTGATGCGTTGATGTGATCCCGGACACTTCTGTCTCACTTTGCCTCCCACAGAAAGATCACAAACTTCTCCATCTTGTATTTAATCTTATGACTCACTTTGTCAGAGCCATAGCAGTATTTTATTTGCTGACAAGTGTGTGTATGTGTGTGTGTGTGTGTGTTTGTGTGTGTCGCTGTGGAACACACACAGAGGCAGTGGATGCTACGGAGCTGAATGGAGATCACTACTTTCAACCTGACTTGAGTGTCCTTCTGACTGAACCCTGTGTTTAAATACAGAATAAACAGATTATTTTAAGGAGAACTGCAGCCTGTGTCTTCATTTACATGTAACTTTGTGTGTGTGTGTGTGTGTGTGTGTGTGTGTGAGATTGTTTGTGTGTCTTTTTCTATATTTTAAGAATAGTTTTCCTCACAATTGAATACATTTTAGGAAAATAAGGACATGTTTTTACTTGCTTACATTATCATTTTAATCCAGATATTAACTCTTTAAATGAGATTTGTTTTTCTATAATTCCAGCAATAAAACTGACATTATAAATATTATAAGGTAAGTGATTATTAGGCGTGTTCAGCCATCATGCTTTTCTTATTACCCTGATACACATCTTGTAATTACAATACTGACATGCCCACTATCAGACTTTACAGTTTATTTGAATACACCTTCCCTCTTAGGCGTCTATGTCTGTGTTTTATTGGGTCTTTGGCAGAACTTTATCTTAGTCAAATATCAGAAGTGCATTCTTATGCTTTACAATTTTCAGGAAACACCCCATGTATCACCATGACAGCCTTTATATGTCTGTGTGCATGTACTGTGTGTGTGTGTGTGTGTGTGTGTGAATGAAGAGCTGGCATGTTTGTTTTGCGATATATTTGCTGGAATAACCTACTGCCTCCATGAAGTGTATGTAAAATGACCGTATGCATGCAGAGTTGTAGATAAGGCTTACTGGTGTTCCTGTTTGCCTTAGGTTGGAAGACTTGGTTTGATATGTAATCATTATTGTATTTGATCATACAAACACCCTTTATAATTATTTGAAGCTCAGGGGAGTAAAAAAAAGGAAAAGACAACTGATTACTCTTCAACTTGCTACACAGCGATTATGTCTCCAAAAAAAAACAAGAAATATTCTGAAAGTTGCAACAAAAAGGTTGTGTTATTTTAACAACCTAACACCAGTCCATGTTTAGGATTTGGAAAGAGTTTAAAAACCATAATGACACTGTAGAAATAATATAAAGGCAGCAATGACAATAAACTATCAACTAAGTAAATTACATTTGCATTTACTGTGATTGTGAACACTTTTATGACACCTAGGTCTATGTTAGCTGAACCTATAGTACTCTTTACTTCACTCCACTTATTTGACAGCTTTATAGGTCGTAGTTTCTTTACAGATTTTCCATACATAGCTTATAAAATGTTAGCAATTATACATCAAATTCGTAGCACTACAGCCTCTAACCTTGACCAGTTACAACAATTAAATGTCTCATGCTGTACACATTAAAAGTTGCACACAAACTTTTGATACTTGAGTGAGTGTATTTAGCAGACATACATTTACTTCAGCGATATCCTCTGCAGCATGACTTCACTTGCAAAGGAGTCTTTCTACCTTGCAGTATTTTTACTTTTTGCTTCCTCCTCTTGCAACAATAGCTGCCACAGTTTCATGTTGGTTTCGACAATTTGCCGGTTACATACACACACGCACACGCGCGCACACACGCACACGCGCGCACACACACACACTCACTCACTCACTCTGTCTTTTGTAGTAAGGTGCCACTCCTCTGCGGTGGGTCAAAGGTTAATGTGCATCTTGTGCCTCCAAAGTAAACACAGTGATGTAGTGCAGGGTTTGGTACCCTGTCCGGCCCAACCCTCATCACTGGTATAAAACAAGGCCTCCAGCAGAGATCAGTTCCTGCCAAATCTCCTCCTGATTCTGTCTTGACTGTCTCCATCTCCGTGACTGTTGCCATGCCGTTTGTCGCCCCGCCTGGCTATCAGCCCATCTACAGCCCTGTAAGTACCTGCACTAACTGTTGCTGAAGTTTATAGGTTGTACTTTTACATTATATTTTATATATATATTCCCATATATTTCTATTCACTAGCTTTTAAATCTTCTATGCATTTGCTTTTCTAATGTGTATAATGTATTTTAATCTTGCCCCTGTAAAGCACTTTGAATGTGTGCTATATAAATACAATAGTCTTGCCTTGCCTATATGTATAGCTTGTTGGGTAATGCATTGCACTCATGCAAAATAATGAATATTTATTTTGAATCACTAGTTAGGTCGATATGCTTAAATCATCTGACAAAGTTCAGACCAAAGGGGGCCAGTCCAGGCTTGTGTCTGCAAATTCCAAAGAAAAAAAATCAAAGCACTAATTATGTCCAGAATTACGTAAAAACAATATGACCTAAAGACTATATTACATTGGATAAGTTATACAGTATGTATGCATACACCTGATGGATATAACACAATCTAAATACACCAGGCTCATTTCATTAAATTTTTTTTGTCAATCTTGTTGCCAGCATTATTATTCTAAAAATCTGCACAGTAATGTGGGCTTATTTGTTGTGGAAATTCTGGTTAGTCTTGATTGGTTGCTGTAGATATTTATAGTTTACGTAGCCGATATTTGTTGAAAACACAGGACAGTGTGTACTATAGGGAAGGCAAGACCAAAATTATCTAGAATGACTCTTTCAGAAATAGGTTTGATTTATGTATTATCATTATTTAAAAATGCAAAATAAATTATCCAATGGAATACACCTTAAAAAATACAGTTACTTTGAAGTACTTTTACTCAAAATGTTTACTGTATAAGGCAAGGCGAGGCAAGTTTATTTATATAGCACATTTCAGACACAAGGCAATTGAAAGTGCTTTACAGGGGCAAGATTAAAATACATCAAGTATAGAATACACATTAGAAAAGCGATTAAGAAATAAAACAACAGGAACAGGAAGAGTATGCCCATGCATGGCTGTGCAGTGTGGTTGAGTTTTCTTTGTGCTTTGAACAGAGAATCCCCCATCTGGGACCCATATACGGAGGCCTGAGGTCAGGGATGTCCATCTACATCCAGGGCTCCATTCCTGAGGAAATTACTAGGTGAACATAAATCTGTAACATTGTAACTTTTTTTTGTTGGCATTTTCAAGCTTTATTTGATAGTACAGAGTTGAAATGGGGAGACAGAGAGAGAGGGGGGATGACCTGCAGTAAAGGTCCACGGGTCAGATTTGAACCATGGTATGTGCTCTTTCCAATACACCACTGGAGCAACATTTTAACTCGCACTTAGCATGAAATTTAATCTTGATTTTGAGAAGAGTAACTGTGTGTGTCAATTTACTAGTTTAATTTATTTTTTATTTTTTTATTAACCTTTATTTTTCCGGGAATATACTCATTGAGATTCAAAATCTCTTTTTCAAGAGAGTCCTGGCCAAGAAGGAGAAGCATAAAAAACATAAAAGTTTCACATTAAAAAAACAAAATTTCACACTTAAAACAAGACACAAAACACAATAAAAAATAAAAATCAAATGAAAAGTCACAAAGCATCAATCTCATTGGCAGTAAGTCAGTGTTCAGTAACTGGGCATGTACAGTTTGCGGTTAAATAGTCCTTAATCCTGCTTTTGTAATTGTTCATGGTGATAAAGGATTCAAGTTTAAGGTGTTCCTGTAGCTTACACCATGATGAGGGGGCAAAAGATTTAAAGGCACTTTCACCAAACGCAGTGCGAGTCCGAGGAACGTTATACATAATCAAACTGCTAGACCGAGTGATACGAGCACTGTTTTTAGGAACCATTAGAGAATACAAAAAAGGAGGCAGATCGTGCAAAATTGCCTTATAAAGGAACATATACCAGTAGTTAAGAGCTGGAGGGTGAGTTAAGTCTGTAAAATAAGTTTCCAAATAGGTAACTGTGTTATTAGGTATAAGAAAGTAGTCATTATTTAATCTCTAAACCTTTAGACATAATTTAAAAACTTGAGGGACCGCCTTGTGTAATCTAACGCTGGGTGGAGCAGGTTTCTTTCCGCATTGTTCCGTATCAAAGCAGACTCCACTTTTATGATTTGTCCCCGCCCTTTTTCAAATAGTAATACCTGGATTGCCAAAGGTACATTTACAGCCCCATTAACAGACAGAGTAAATACACAGTACATATCTGGCTGTATTGTGACTTATCTACTTGTAGGGGGAGTTTTTTTTTTTTTTTTTTTTTTTTTTTAACATGACCAGTTTCTTCACAACTGGCCCCACCTACACTGCTCGCATTTGTTAATAAACTGTTATCAGTAAACCAACATATTAGTCACTTCAGTACTGATAATTCTATGGTTCACCTGCTGTTACTTTCGGCAGGTTCTACGTCAACCTGCTCTGCGGAGAGTCAGAATCAAGTGACATCGCCCTCCACTTCAACCCTCGGTTTGACGGCTGGGACAAAGTGGTTTTCAACTCGTGTGACAATGGGTCCTGGGGCTCAGAGGACAAGATCCGGGACATGCCCTTCAGCAAGGGCCAGGCCTTCGAGATGGTCATCATGGTCACTGGACAGGGCTACCAGGTCAGAACAACCACAAGGCCACATAGGCTACTGCTTTTTTTATGGGTCACATAAACATACAAAGATAACAGATAACCTTAACCACCTTATTTAAATGAAATATTTACAGATACTATTTAAACATGTACTAAATTGGTTATAACAAACTGAAATATAGTTAATAAGTAGATATTAGTACATTTAAGTGTATTATTTTACAGTATTGACCCAAAATGTAAAAAAAAATCTTATGAAAACTATTTTATAACAGCTGCGTTTTCCTATATCTGTTTAAACAGAGTTACATTTATTGACAAGAAGCCGACATAAATATAAACATATCAGTGCTTATAACTAGATGGCTGTTTGATATGAACCACCATTATATAATCTCCAAATAGTGCATATACATGCTTAAATAGGAGTTAAAGTAAATAGTTACCTTACAATTAATGTCATTTGAACCAATACATCTTTTAGCTTTTATTCTACTAGAGTTGTGTGTGGTTTATACATTTCTGAATACCTCTTAAACATATTTTTTCCCCGCATAATGAATAATGCTTGGGCCATACATACTGACATTTGAGTACACGCCATTACACACTCCACTAACCATTCAAAATCCCCCTTTTGCAGATCAAAGTCAATGGGAACGAGTTCCATACTTTCGAACACCGTATCCCCGTGGAGAGAGTTTGTGCAATGCAGATCGCTGGAGACGTTTCCATCCAGACCATTAATGTCATAGGGGTGAGACTTCCGCTCCCCTGAGTTTTCCTCTGTGCGCTTTGGGCTTTTGCTTGGGGAAAAAGGGTGAAAAAATATGGCCGTTCTGAATAATAAATCATGGAAAAAGCTCATTGCTATTGCTAATACTTGTTGCTTCTGCGTCAGGGGGCTGGCGGTGGAATGAATAGGTATCCTGGAGGAATGGGAGTGAGTAAAATCAATAAATGCTGATACTGGAAAATACTGTATATGCTTTGTTTTGCTGGGTTGCCAGGTTTTTATTACTTCAAGCTTTGGCATAAGCGGAAACAGCAATGTGCCATGAAACTGTGTCATTTTTAGCTGTTTTAGGTGTTATTAATGGTTGCTAGGGGCTTAGTATAGGGTTGTCAGGGGAGTTATATAATCTAAAATAATAGCAGCTGTGGTGTTAGTAGTTTTTGGTGCAGGGCTAGTTGTTTTACCTGTGTTGTTGTTTTAGCTCACAAGGGAGTATACACTTTTACTGCAAGGTTTTGAATTAGCTTTATGATTAGGGTTAGTTCATCTTGTTATTACCACTGTATTATCTCATTATAAAATATATCAGCATATTATTACATTGTTTTTACAAGCTATGGTAAAGTACAGTATGACAGAGTAGAAGTATTTGCCATAAGTAAGTGACAATGTGCCTGTGTATTTGCACGTTTTTCCAATCTGCTGTTTTAATTGTTCATGTACTTGATGGAACTTTCTGTGAACTTTCATTATATTATATGTTAATTAGATATGTTGTGTATTTTTTTTTTTGCATTCCTGTTTTATCTTTGTAGGGTGGAATGGGAGGAGGAATGGGAGTAAGTATACGTAATTTAAGTGTAAAGGTTATTTTTAATCCAACATTATTACAACATATTAACATTGCTATTACTAGCTATAATAAAGTATTGTATAGTAGAGTAGAATAACATGCTGCAGTTTCTAATTTTCCTTTTCTGTTTTATCTTTGTAGGGTGGAATGGGCGGAGGAATGGGCGGAGGAATGGGAGGAGGAATGGGAGTAAGTACAGTAGCCTATATTTATATAATTTGATTTGATTTGATTGAAATTTATTTCGAACATGTAAAAGAAAAAACTGAAAAAACTGAAAATATCATACATAAAATAATGATGTTACAAAAATTAGAAAGCGTAATTAGATACATGAATGAAAAATACTTGATAATTGTTCGAAAAGGAGTGGGAAGAAGTTTACACTTATTTAATCCCACCCCTTCTCCGTAACTCATTTTAATTAAGCTTCCTTAGTCATAATAGTTATTATTATTTATATTTTCATTTATTATTATCATATATATATACTATATATCTAAGTGTCATCTAATCTAATTTAAGTGTAAAAGTTTTATTCAGCACAGAATTGTACAGGAAATGACATGTTCTTCACTTTTCAGCAGGGAGGTTACCCAGGAGGCAACATGGGGGTATGTTATTGTTGTTGGGGTTAAGAAATATATTTTTAAGCAATTTCCTTTAAATATTCCTGACAATATAGTGAAACACATATGACTTCAACAACTGTGCTTTCTCTAGGGAGGATACCCAGGTGGCATGGGTGGAGGCATGGGTGGAGGCATGGGTGGAGGCATGCCAGTAAGTATATTTGTTCATGAAAGGATGCTAGTGTGTTTGAAAATAAAATGAAATATTAAACAGTGATAACATGCTCACCACTTTTCAGCAGGGAGGATATCCAGGAGGCAACATGGGGGTGAATAAATACCTTTTTCTGCTCTATATCAATGCTCAAATTGAAATTAATAAATTTGTATAATGTCTACTATAGGTAATACATGAATTGCATGTCAACAATATAGAACAACACCTAATTAAGCTTAATTAATCCACAATACATTAGTACAAAATCATAGTTAATTCTTAAAATATGTGTTTCTTTGCAGGGTGAATATCCAGGAGGCATGGGCGGTGGTGGTGGTATGGGGGTATGAAATAATCTTATAATTTTTGTTGTAAACATTTGATTGATTTTTCTGACATATGTTTTACTAAAACCAATTTTCACTCAAAGGAAACGTTTTTTTTCTTTCTTCTAATCAGGGAGGATTCCCAGGATCAAACCTGCCGGTGAGAAAACTGCGCAATGAAGTTTTATGGATACATGATATTTCCTTATTCCTGGTTTTCTAATTTACATCCTATATCTTTTCATCTGAATATAGGGCATGGGTGGGCAGCCAGTCTACAATCCTGTAAGTAACATTTGTTCCACACTCAGCACACATTCAAAACCAGACTTAGGAAGAATCATCCTCTGACACACCAAGTATTGTTAACATCAAGATACCTTTTGTGGATTCTAGGAGGAAATGACCACTAACCTGTGTGTATTTAGAAAAGCCCACTTGTAGCCAAAGTCTTATTTTGCTTTTGCTGTGTGTTTTAAGCCGGTGCCCTACTCTAACATGATCCCAGGAGGGATGTTCCCTAAGAAGACCATCATCATCAGAGGCATGGTGCCCTACGGAGGAGACAGGTGGGTGTAGTGGGTGGAGTGTGTTGGTCTATGTGTATATATTGTATATGCTGCTCACCAGATAGTTTTAACAAAGCTTTGTTATACAGTACAACATGCAACAACAATAAATACTCTCTATCTATCTATCTATCTATCTATCTATCTATCTATCTATCTATCTATCTATCTATCTATCTATCTATCTATCTATCTATCTATCTATCTATCTATCTATCTATCTATCTATCTATCTATCTATCTATCTTTCTATCTATCTATCTATCTATCTATCTATCTATCTATCTATCTATCTATCTATCTATCTATCTATCTATCTATCTATCTATCTATCTATCTATCTATCTATCTATCCATCCTCAATCCATCTATCTAAATAACTCTACTGTAATATGTAGGCTAAGTGTTGTTCTTTTGTGCTGCAGAATGAGCATTAACTTCATGGTGGGTCGATCCCGGGACATAGTCTTCCACATGAACCCCAGAGTGAGGGAGGGGATCGTGGTGAGAAACAGCCTGATAGGAGGGAGCTGGGGGGCGGAGGAACGAGAGCTCAACTACAACCCCTTTGCAGAGGGACAGTACTTTGATGTAAGTAGTGGTAGCTGTCAAACAGTATCCATATTTATACAGCTCTGGGAAAAAGAGACCACTCCAAATGTTCAGTGTCTCTCGTTTTACTAATTATAGGCATATGTTTGAGTAGAATGAACATTTTGGTTTTTATAATATAAACTACAGACAACATTTCTACCAAATTCCAATAAATTTTTTTGTCATTAAGAGCATTTCAATAAGTTATGTAGAGATCAGAATCAGATTCAGAATCAGAAATCCAGACTGGTCTCTTAATTTTTTCCGGAGCTGTATTGTGGACCCTAGGAAGAACTGTTTTTACTAGGGTAATAACTAATCTTAAATCCTAAATCTATTTTTATTAATTTTTTTTATTGAAAATATTTATTCCTGTGTTGCAATTTTTTTATGTTCAAAGTGCTATAGTCCTAATTTTTCATTATATTTTTTCTCAGATGTCGATTCGTTGCGGGAACCAGCGGTTTAAGGTGTTTGTGAACGGGCAGCACCTGTTTGACTTCCCCCATCGCATGCAGTCCTTCAACGAGATAGACATGCTGGAGATAGAGGGCGACGTGCAGATCTCCTACATCCACTTTTGAAACCACACACACACACACACACACACACACACACACACACACACACACACACACACATCTATTAGTACGTTATTCAACTATTTCACTTGTTTTTCGGTTGTTAATTGATCTTTCAGAGCCAATGTTGTGTTTATATCAGGTTCTTAAACGTTCTGCTGTGATCGTGAATTGTAATCAGACAATAATTTACCTCATCATCTGCTGTATTGTTTGGTTATCTGAATGAATAAACCTTTCACTAACACACATGATATGAGAATATTATTGACTGCATCAAAGTTCAAGCAGAGAGTCCATTCATGACAAACACATTTATTCTTATACAAAATACTGTAGGGACTGTATAAAACCTTGTTTACAAATCATGACGGTGACAATATAAAGGCAAATATAGCACAGACAGTCTTCTCCCAATTCAACACATCTGGAGAATCACAATCCATAGACATAAAAACGTCCGTTATGCAAAGTACTGGCTCTGTGAAGGCACTGCAGGTAAGGTTGTGAAGTTCCTAGATGTAAGGCCTGAATAGCAGGACTTTCAGTTTTTGTTATAATATTCTTGGAAGGTCCTTTTCTTAAAGTCCAAAATGTTCACTGTGTTCACAAACACACTGGTTGGTATAAGCCAGAAGATGTACCGCATTCAAATTGGTGAATTCTTTCCACAGACCAAAAGAGTTTCAATCACTTTCCGTCACAAACAATGTAAGACAGGGACTTACCGAGTGTACAGTACCAAAGGTAATACAGGAAACGTCCATGTCATCTTAACAAGGAATTTCAGTAATGATACAGGTTTAAAAATGTTCCTGTAAACTGTTCCATATATACAGCTCCGGAAAAAATTAAGAGACCACTCTTGTTTTACTCTTTATAGGCATATGTTTGAGTAGAATGAACATTTAGATTTTATAATATAAACTACTGACCACAATTCTACCAAATTCACAATAAAAATATTGTCATTTAGAGCATGTTCAATAAGTAATGTAGAGAAAGAAAAATCCAGACTGGTCTCTTAATTTTTTCCAGGGCTGTAAGTACCTTTGATGTATACAACCGAGAGACACAGAGCCTCATTCAAACAAAATGTGTGTTCAAAATATGGTCCATTCCAATGACAAAGTTATGATTTTTTTTAAGCAACTATACATATATAGAGAGATAGAAAATAGAAATAAGTGCTGGTGAATTTTCTCTCAGAGCAGAGGTTCGGATCACCACATTCAGTTTTTCCAGAAGCTGTTTTTCTGTCCCCTCATCCTCGACTACTGCCGGTAACAAACTTTCTATTTACAGCTCTAAACCTCGTCAAAAACAAAAAATATCCCCAGAATAGAGGAGTGTGTGGCAGGGAGGATGATGTCAGATGATGAGGTTGGTCATGTTTTCCCCAGTCCAACAGTCATTGCAGAAAACACACTCAAATGTATTTAAGTGCCCTGCAAAACGTTGACATCTTTCACAGGCTTTGTTCTTGGCCATAATGTTATATACAGGTTGTAACGTGTGAAAAGATTTCATGATAGGCTAGTTCTCTACAAGATGACTGAGAATGTCCCAGGAAGTAAACACAGACAACAACAATGAAAAAAAGCATAAAAGATATAAAACTATAAACAAACATACACGGATATATAAAAACAAAAACATTAGTGCAAAGTTGTAGAAATACAAAAAATCAGCATACAACAAAAAAAATACAAAATGTGTAATAACACTGTGCTTGAGCCAAAAAAGCAAAAGTCAGGGGCTTATCCCACCTTTTGCCTTACATTACTCCATCACGTCCGTACCTCCCCTCTGTCTGTCTGTCTGTCTGTCTGTCTGACTGTCTGTCTGTCTGTCTGTCTGTCTGTCTGTCTGTCTGTCTGTCTGTCTGTCTGTCCATCTACCTCTGATTACTGTACCCTCTTGATTTGACCAGTACCTCTGTCCCTGTTTGAGCAAAGCCTTTAGCTTCCTGAGTTATGACAAAGATGTATCGACTAGTTGGTTCAGGACTTGCAGATGTGTCTCGCCTGTCATGTGATAAATGAGTTGCCCTGTGAAACTTGTAAATGGCACATCAGACAGGACAGTTGTTCAAACTTTGTTTTACTCCTGTTTAAATCTGTTGCTACTGGATTTTCCCGTCCTTCAGTTTGACATCATTTGTTCGGTAGGAAGAGGAAATTCTAGCATCATCAAAGTCATAAAACCTGCTAAAAAAAACACAGGTCCAAGTAGAATTATGGTGCAACATCAACAATGTTGGTGATTTAAGCGTAAAAATCTTCTTGTTGTCTTTCGTAAACCTCCGCCAATAAAACATCAAAGTAGCAAGTCGTCTGCATACGGTGAAACCTTCAGTGAAATGGATTCTGATGCTGCTTGCCCTTCCTCACCAGTCCTCTCTGAGTTACACAGGGTTACACATGGGGTTCGGACGGGTGACGCTTGTCCATCAAAAGAACAGATTTGTCCATGTTGGCGCTTACTAACTCACGGGAAAGTTCAAGCTCCTGAGTTTGTTTGCTTGTAAATTCAGCCTGGCAGTGTGTGAGCTGGTTTTCACAGAGACGGTTGATTTCATTGTTTTGTTTGTAGCTTAATGAGTTTAAAGGACATCCCTCTGCTGTGTACAGGTAGTTGGGTATTTTTATTGCTAAAGAAAACTGGGAATTCATTTTTGTCTGATTGTGCTGCATTGTACGTGGGCAAACAACACACGCTCTAACCTCCTTCAACCGCTGTCTATTGTCTCTCACTTTGACAATCACTTGAAAACGTATGCGTCATTTTGGAAGCGAGTGGGTTTCGACAAAGGAAATAAGTCCCAATCCTTCACTTCTTCTTCCTAGGAATGCTTTTCGGCTGAGTGTGTATTTGTGCAAAACGTGTATCTATAGGGGCACATATGGTTTTCTTACAGTCCTACTGTATTTAGCAAGCGGCTCCGACCTTGTTCTTGGACGGGGTGTGTGTGTGTGTGTGTGAAAGAATGGCACACTTTGGCAGGTGGAAAGTCTTGTAATTTTTTTTTCAAAAGAGCGACGTCCATTAAAAAAATCACTGCCAGGGCATTTTCCTGGAGCCTTCCCTGTCCTCCAAGAGATCGACATTTGAGTTGGGAGCTTGGTGGTTGGGGATGGGGGAGGAGCGGCAGGACGGTTGTAAAGGCAGTGTGGCGGTGGACGACGACACAGGCATGTCCAGGCTCTCCAGGGAGTCACACAGGTTCCGGTTGTTGGTCTCATGTTGGGGACAGAGGACGTAGCGGTTGGGCTGGTGGACCTCCACAGTGGTGACCGAGTCCAGCCCCTTGAGGCAGAGCGGGGAAGGCCCTCCCATGGGGTCGCGGCCTCCGACGGCCCCCGGCTCCATGGAGGATTCGTCCATGTTGACGTACAGGATCTCATCGGGGTCTGTGGGGTCGGGTAGGTCCTCCAGGGCTTTCTCCAGCTCGCAGCGCAGAGCCTCAAACGAAGGACGATCTTTGGGGCTCAGGAGCCAGCAGGAGAACATCAGGGAGTAGCTGGAGAGATAGGAGAAAATGGTAAGGTGAGACACGGCAGAGCATTTTTTTTTTTTACAAGCACATATGATTATCATATTATAAAATATGATGAAAGTTATATTGGATCAAATGAAATGCCCATTCAAGAGTATCATGCATTCCCCTTCATCATAGTAGTCTTTCTTGGGCTGGCAGAGTTTTTTTTTTTTCAGAAGCACTGGTAAGCCTACGTTTTGAGATTTATTATTTATTTTGTATATTTCCCCCTTATACAACCATCTTCATCAAACATTAACTCAGCATTAGTTCTTTATCGATACAAAAATCTCAATTTCTAAAGCAGTTACATCAAATTAACTTTCCATAACCTTTCTTAGCACTATTCTGAAGGTTACTACAGAAGGATTTGGTCTGATTTATGACACATTTTCTTCCAGACCAGTATAGTATTGTTCATCCAAAATCAGATCTGACAAAACTTTGGACGGATCAGATTTTGGATCAGAAACGGTCTTACTCTTAGTAACAGGAAGGGTTTAAGCTTTTCAAATTAAAGAAATAAACCGTATATTCTGAAACAAAAAACGGTTCAGTAGTAAAGCATTAAAAATGAGAAGTCCCGAGAAGCCTTGATTGCTTTATGTAAAAAAAAATATATATATTTCTAATCAGTAGACAGTAGACAATTTCCAAGGTACCACATCATCAGTGTCATTCATTCTGTGTTATGTGAGGAATGTGTGACGGAGGATTAGACACTTACATGCTGTCCAGACAGTCTGGAGGCTGTTTGAGACGGTTCCCTTGTCTCAAGTAATCATAAATCTCACTGTTCTCCACCCCTGGGTACGGAGTCTGGCCCCGCGTGGCAATCTCCCACATGGTCACTCCAAACGACCACTGGGGGAGAAAGAAAGACAAATGGTGGAAAGGAGAGAGAGAGAGAGAGAGAGAGAGAGAGTGTGTGTATGTGTGTGATAGAGAGAGAGAGAGAGAGAAAGAGAGAGAGAGAGGGAGAGGGAGAGGGAGAGGGAGAGGGGAAGGGTTATGGATCTTTGAATTCCTTTAGGTTTTTCAACACACTTGCCACACACTCCTAACACGAGTTTGTACTGTCCAAACA
The DNA here is from genome assembly GCA_949357725.1 of Hyperoplus immaculatus. NCBI lineage: Eukaryota > Metazoa > Chordata > Actinopteri > Uranoscopiformes > Ammodytidae > Hyperoplus > Hyperoplus immaculatus. The sequence continues at coordinate 33,550,767 of OX442352.1, forward strand.
TTAGCTATGGAACTAACACAGTCATGTTTGTCTAGGCTTTCTTTATGGACATCCTTCTTTATGCACAACTGACTGAGGAATGTCCATGTTTTTTAATGCTTACACAGTATGAACACTTTCACATATGCGTGACAAGTTAGGGGCGCTCAAACATACATGCAGTCATATCATCAGCTGTAACCGACTAATGTCTGTTGCAGATGTTGCTGAAGATATGCATTGGTGCAGTGGTATTAGGAGAATTCTCAATAAATCAGAACTCTGTCTTCTTGAGGATAATAAAATAGTACCTTTTCTCAATTTCTTGGGAAACATACTGTAGTATATATGGCCGGGGCTGTGGCAAAGTGGATAGGATAAGGGTTGACCCGCAACTATAGGGTCGGTGGTTCGATCAAAAGTCTCCCCGCCACATGTCCAAGTGTCCCTGAGCAGGACACCGAACCCTAAATGTCTCCTGATAGTTAGCTTGCACCCTGCGTGGTAGCTGCCGCTATCGGTGTATGAATGTGTGTTCCAGTTATCCAAGTTGCTTTGGATAAAAGCGTCTGCTAAATGACATGTAATGTAATGGCTTATAACTTTTAACCTTGTCACGACCTTGGATTCATTTCCCAGAAGCACACCCTACATTTTTACCATAACACCTTCACGCTAAATTCTGCACTATCCCTTTAACACAACACTAACCTTAAAGCAATAGTCACCCAAAATACTTCCAACCTTGGCAGAGAATTAATCAAATAGATACCAGTTTTGACAGTTTTGATGATACAAAACATCAAAACATCAGACACACACACACACACACCGCACACATACACACACACACACACACACACACACACACACACACACACACACAGACACACACACACACACACACACACACACACACACACAGACACACACACACACACACACACACACACACACACACACACACACACATACACACACACACACACTCTTCCCCCCCAAACACACAGTAGGTGAACTTACCACGTCGCTCTTGGTGGTGTAGACGCGATCAGCCAAGCTTTCGATGGCGATCCATTTAACGGGCATCTTAGAGATCCGCCCCTGCCTGTAGTAGTCTCCGTTGTAGATCTTCTTGGAGAGGCCAAAGTCGGCCACACACACATTCATGTTCTCATTCAGCCTGCGGAACAGAAACCATAAGTGTTAGGACGCTGTACTTATGTGAGTTTACTTGAGTACCATGATGAAAAAGTAGATTTGTTTGACTTTGTACAACTGCTCCGTTATATAACAAGGAAATATTCAGTAGCTTCCTAGCAGATTAAGACTTTTCTTACAAAATATATATGATTCTCTTGTAAAATATGATAAAATTACATCAAATGAAATGCCCATTCAAAAGTATCATTCCTTCCACTACATCCTAGTAGTCTTTTTGGGCTTCACCTCTCAATAAAGTTTAAGACAAGTAAAAAAAAAGTAAGATCCTCAGCAAGAGAAAGAGCTAGTAGTGGTAACATAAAAAAGAGAACAGAAAGAGTAAAAGTAGAAGTAGGGATTGTGCTTACATGCAGTTGCGAGCAGCGAGGTCTCTGTGGATGAAGTTCTTTTTACAGAGGTACTCCATCCCTCGGGCAATATCCGTCATAAACTTGACCAGCATCTGAGACGGGAGGTACTGTAGGGCAACACAGAGAGAATACAGGTTTAAGTCTTTGGCTGTGTTCGGAAAGCCATACTAACATCCTACTCATACTAAAAGCCATACTAACATCCTACTCATACTAAAAGCCATACTAACATCCTACTCATACTAAAAGCCCTACTAACATCCTACTCATACTAAAAGCCCTACTAACGTCCTACTCACACTAAAAGCCCTACTAACGTCCTACTCGCACTAAAAGCCCTACTAACATCCTACTCATACTAAAAGCCCTACTAACATCCTACTCATACTAAAAGCCATACTAACGTCCTACTCATACTAAAAGCCCTTCTAACGTCCTTCTCATACTGAAAGCCATACTAACATCCTTCTCATACTAATGTTCTACTCATACTCAAAGCCATACTAACATCCTACTCATACTAAAAGCCATACTAACGTCCTACTCATACTAAAAGCCATACTTACATCTTACTCATACTGAAAGCCATACTAACGTCCTACTCATACTAAAAGCCATACTGACGTCCTACTCATACTAAGTTTGACATCAATTTGAGTATGTGACGGTTGTGTATGCGAGTTTGGGTAGGAGAGAAATGCCCGGATGAGTACAAACTTCCGGGGAAGATTTTGTGTATGGATTGATTGGTTACTTTTCCTACTCAACCGCCCCACAATGCATTGCGTCCTTTCAAACGGCATGGTTTTTTTATTTTTATTCTTTATTTGCGTCTGTATACTTCAGTGTAAACAGTCCGACGAACCTCGCATACACAATCGATCGGTAAGTAGACAGTATGGAGTATATACATGTTGAGTATGTAGGAGGGGAGGACGTTAGTAAGCTTTTCGAACACAGCCATACAGTATAGTCACCACTAGTTGTCATTCATTTTCTACACACTAGAGGGCAGTAGACCACCTTTCTATGTGTGCCTGAAATGAATGCTCCCTGCCCCAGATAATAAAATCCTGGGATCCAACACCAACTGTGTTTTTTGAACATTTGCCGAACTCATGGATGTTTCAACATACTCCCGGAAATCTTGTTTTTATTACGCTTGTGTTTCCCCACACTGGCTCTTAAGGGACTTACTGAGTACGGCACTTATCGATTCCAAAAACACATCTCAACCATTAACAAGTAAAACTGCGGAGAGCAAAAGCAGACGCGTATCTTTGTGTTTTCATGATCTCAGAGCGTACGTGCTGCCAATAGAGTGTGGATGGGGACTCACTATAACACACAGACACACACAGACACACACACACGCACACACACACACACACACACACACACACGCACACACACACTTTACATATGTTACGACCTTTGTATCCCATTCTTCTGACAGACACACGTGTGAACTTATAAACCTTAAACCCATTGAAGCTTGATAATTGTGTGTGTTGGACAATCCAAAAGTATTGGAACAGTGAGGCCAATTCCTTTATTTTTTATGTAGACATTTTTTATGAAACATTTGGGTTTGACACCAAAAGATGAATATGAGATCTGGGAATGAAAGCTGAAATGTTGATCTCTTGTCCCATATGCATCTTTTGGTTTCAAACCCTAATATTTCCAGTCTACAGCAAAAATAAAGTAATTGGCCTCACTGTTCCAATACTTTTGGAGGGCACTGTATGTGTGAGTGTGGGTTGCTGACTCTGTGCTTTTATTGTGAAATCCTACTAACCACAGGACAGTCTCCCAGTCTTGAGTAGAGCAGATAGCTGTGCAGGTCCCCGTGTTTCATATAGGGCAGGATAACCACGGGGGAGGGGTAGCCTTCACTCTCCACGGTCTGCAGACACACACCTGTAAAAACACACTCCAGATTAGTACAATACACACACTCACTCACTGCATACTGTACATTTCCCTGAAGAAATCAACACGATTTTACTCATTATCTTCAGACAGATCGCTGTTGAGTATACGCTAATGAACTGTGTCAGTATTTTTAAAGGATCAGTTCATCAAACTACAAACATATTTCCTCACTTAGCTCGCATTATAGTTTAATCATGCCTGAAGATAGGGTTTCATTTGCATAGCTTTTGGGATGCTTGTCTTAACTTAAAGCCTCCAACTCCAAAACATCTTATATATAACTACTCACTGTTGCCTTTGATAATGTCTACATTACATTGAGGGACTACAGGTGGAAAAATAGCAGTTTGCTTAAACCTGGTACAATGCATCTCTCCTTGCTCTAAACAAAGTTAATGTTTCTTTTGTGCATTGTCCTTGTTTAAATAAAGTTACATTACATTACAGAAAAAAATGCAGGGGACTATTTCTTTGGTAGAATGTATATTCATAAACATGTTAATATTGAGGGTGTGTGTATTATCCTTATGAGCACACACAGTGTTTTAATAAAGACCCATTGCTATATATTTATTCAAATCGTATCTTATCTTTTAACTTCCGCTCTTTCTGTCTCAAAACCTAAGCAAAGAAACCCTAAAAATATACAGAATAAGTAAGAATTATTTTTTTTTTTTTTGTTATTTAAATTTGCTCACCCATGATGTGACAAGCAGAATGAATCTTGACTCACCTAGAAGCCTCATAACATTGGCGTGGTCAAACTCTTTCATGCAGGCGGCCTCTCGGAGAAAATCTTCCATCTCTGAGCGAGTGCAGATGGCAACTGGAAGGGAGACAGTACAAATGTTTTGTATGGCTAGGACACACAATGGTCGAAATTGAAGAAATATACTTTTCTTTTCAGAGGGTGTTTCAGTTTCTGGATTTGATCAAAACAGTGAATTCTCTTAATGTTTGTATTAACGGCGCTACAGCTTCAAACTGCTAGAAATCTCGCCCAAGAGTGTGGCACCATTTTACGCCCCTCAACATTATACAATTGTCTTTAGCTTTGGCAATACGGTTTATATGGGGTCAACTTTTTTTTCTCTTTGACCAAAGATGTTCCACAAGCTGTCTCTTTGTCTGTATTCGGAACATTAAACTGAACATTTCTTGCCACAAACACTTGTTCATTTTCTGACCCAGGGGCCTGTCCGTCAAATGGCCAAGTGTTCGCGAGATGAAAGGGATGCATTGTGGGCGACTTGCTGAGAGCTGTTGACTGTCTACTCACTCTTCATCGTCTTGACGGCGACTTTGAGAGCAGCATCCTCCTGAGTGAGCAGCCCCTCCATGACAGAGCCAAACTCCCCTGAAAATATACAATAAAATCGAAACACACTTAAAAATGCAGTTTATTTGAAAATGTATATATATACAGCTCTGGAAAAAATGAAGAGACCACTCCAAATGTTCAGTGTCTCTGTTTTTTTTACTATTTATAGGCATGTGTTTGATTAGAATGAAGATTTTGGTTTAATAAAATAAACTACTGACAACATTTCTACCAAATTCCAATACATTTTTTTTCTTTAAGAGCATTTTCAATAAGTTATGTATAGATGAAGATTTAAGAAAAATCCAGACTGGTCTCTTAATGTTGTCCAGAACTGTATATATATATAAATATAAATATTTCCAAAAAAAAAAAAAATCAGTTTAGTAAATGCCTTGTTAGATAGTGAGGGATTATTAGTCTCCTGACTTTACAGAGTATGTTATCACAATGTAAACTGTAACATTATACCCACGGCTCAAAACACATTAGTGTCAGACGGGAAATGACTGAAGATAAGTAGAAAGCAAGCATTTGGTGCTGGGGGCAGATAAGTGCTGAATTTGATGTACTATGTAGCAACTCTGACTGATATAAAAGTGTTTCCAAATGCCTGTTTCACCACGCTGTTTGTCAGGCACTCCCTGTACTGATATTAACTCCAGGCTTTCCCAGAAATGAGGCCGTCACATAGTTAAAGCTATAGTGCGTAACTTTTTTCATAGAAATTAAAGTCGGTTACATTCAAGCCATTGTCAAATGAGGTGACACAAAATTGATCAACCACAACACTCTCTCTGTATGGCAGTGTTTACAAACTGCTGTCACCCCCGACACTTTTTACTTCATTTATTTATTACTTCTATGTTTATCTAGGCTTTCAATTTAATAATAATAATAATTGATAGGTTTTATATAGCACTTTTTTGGAGGTCACTCAAAGACGCATTCAATTTAATTTACTAATTTAATGTTTATTGATGGGGTATTTGGGGTTACGGTTAGGATATTATTTTATTATGTAAATCACTTTGTTATACATTGTCTGTGTGTGAAAAGTGCTACATAAATTAAGTTTGATTTGATTAAATAGAATAAAGTCATACCTTCTCCCAGGGTCTTTCCCAGGGTTAGTTTATGTCTGTCCACCATCACGTCTTGGAGCTTCTGCTTGAGCTCGTCACTGATGCCCAGGCTGTTCACTGAAGAAGGGAAAGACATAAGGAGATTTAATGGTGCTTGGGTCCCAAAGCATTTTAATGAACCACACAGTAAAGAGAGCAAAAAAAAACAGCCAGACTGTAGAACCACAATGCACAACACATAGCCAGAGACAAGTGCTAATAAACACTAACTTGTTTAACAATGAAAAACAAGACAATAACTGAACTAAAACAACCCTGTCTGCTTGTAAAACTCCTTAAAAAGACTTCATGACATCTTTTGAATCTGAAACTGGGCCTAAGATGCAATTTTACCATTTGTATTAATGTCATAAAATAACTCTGTGTCTCTGTTTTCAAGAATACAAAACATTCCCTTGTGTATATCTATTCAAATGTAAATCTGATTTTAGAAAAAAAACTTGAAAATAGCTGAAAATTGAAGTAGTAGAGTAAAATTCCACTGTGCAGACTATATATATAATTCTGGACTAAAATTAAGAGACCACTCAAAACTTTCAGTGTCTCTCGTTTTACTATTTATAGGCATATGTTTAGGTAGAATGAACATTTTGGTAAATACTATCAAACTACTGACAACATTTCTACCAAATTCCACCACAAAGTTATATAAAGAGGAAAATTTAAGAAAAATCCAGACTGGTTTCTTCCGGAGCTGTATATCGGACATAGAGCATCTTTACATTACATTTACATTGCATCTCTGTCTTCCCATGTTACAGTTGTAGGACACATGGTCATGAGATCATATAAGGGTTTAGATTAAGGAAGCGTTGAGGACGGAAGATTTGAACAGGAATTTAAACATTCCCCAGTCTTATGCCAGCTGGCTGTCAAGGTCCTGCTGCAGACGTGAGTTTTGTTTTTTAACATCTGGGCCTGTTAGGATGTGACAAGACATTGGGACGTGCTCAGAGATCCCCTTACCAGCTGCTGCTATACGCTATCAATCTGCCACGCGTCCACACAACTATGTGCTCAGTCCCCAGGCATGTTCCTTCCAACACATGCCGGCGTGCGTGACCATCTATTAGCCAATCTACGCAATAACAGACAGGAGCCCAAGGGGTTTTGACCTCATCACTGAACAACGTGCCAAAACTGCTGGTCAACCTCAGCTGGGTAATATCACAAATCCCGCCCAAATCCCCTCTCACAATCTGACCCCTTTCCTTTATATTCCCAAATGCTCTGTCCCTCATTCACTTAAGAGAACACTTTATCTCCACACATCTCTTTTGGCTGGGCTCATTTTACTCACTTTTTTTTTTTTTTTTTTACAATATTTTTTCTCCATAGTTTTGCCTTTCCCCCTGGCCCCTCTTTGTGCCTGTGGCAAGCTGAGACCGGTGTACGAGGTCTGCACAAATATTATGTGTACACACCAGAGACAATGTCGGGGCTTGAATATGTCACAGCTGTGTGAAACTTGAGCCCCACTCGCTGTGTTTACAGGTACCTATCTCTGTCTGTAATCATGAGGAGTCGCGGTGAATGCCGGCTGGTAGATAGGGTTTGGTAAATGGTAATGGTAAATGGACTTGTATAGCGCTATATCTCCGTTTATCACAGACTCAAAGCGCTTTACATTGTTTTTTGTACACATTCACCCAGTCACACACACATTCATACACCGATAGCAGCCGCTAGGTAGGCTTAGCACTAGGGTGCTAAGCTAACTAAGCTAACTATCGGGAGCAATTCGGGGTTCAGTGTCTTGCCCAGGGACACTTCGACATGTGGCGGGGAGACGGGGGATCGAACCTCTGACCCTGCACACCAGAGGCGAACTTCCTACCCACTTCGCCACTGCCGCCCCAACACACCAACCGATTCAAATCACTGCTTTTTAATTCCAACCGCAAAGTCGTCGCAGCACGTGGATGAGATTTGAAACCTTCAATTTCACTGTTCCCCCAAAGGAGAAATGACCTATTCACTGCAGTCAGTCTGAGCAGCCCTTCATCTGTTGTTACAGGCTGCTTACATTTGGAAATCTCATTCATAGGGGGGGATATGTAACTCCCTCATGTAACTGTATCCCCTGTCCCACATCTCTCCAGTGTGCTGGTATCTTGATTTCAACTTCACCGTTCCACCTCCTTTCTCTGCTCTGTCAGTAAAATGCTAAGCTAAGTTCCATGCAGTCAAGTCAAATTGAAATTTTGCAGTTCACACCTGATTGTGCAGGGCCGGACATTAAAGGTGGAGTCAGCGATTCTGGAGAATGCTTGTTGTCAAAATCAGTAAATATCTCCTCAAGATCTGCTACCTGTCCGCACCATGTGTGCACTGAAATACAATCCGGTGTTCATACACAGCTTAGGCTCTGTAAAGTTGTATGAAAACTAAATGAGTGTAAACAAAGGGGGCCTACAATAGCTAGCAACATGCCTGTTTACAGAGCCTAGGCTGTGTATTATTCACACTGGATTTATTTTCAGCGCAAATTCCATACATGTACAGGTAGCCGATTTTGACAAAAAGTGATGACAACAACGATTCTCTAGAATTGCTCACATCCACCTTTAAGGACTGGTTTACTGCACACGTAACCGATATGATAAGATAAAGATGGCACATTATATGGTATGGTATATAACATAAAGGCTGCAGTGTTTCTGTAAAGCAGGTCAGCTGACTGCACACTCTCAGGCTGTTTTCACAGCTGTGGTGGGGAGACTTAATTAACCCTTTGCTATTCAGCTTTCTACCTTTGATCAAAAGAACAAGCCGTTCCTGTCTTGAAAATGTGAAGAATACAACTGTCATTGTGTCTCAATTAGCCAAAGAATTTCCTCCCATGGAACTCTAGTATCCACGCCCCAGGGCTTGACAGGGGGAAGTTATTATGCTGCTTATTTGTATCACTATTTATCCTTGGGACAGGGACTGGTTTGGGCATGTTGAGAAGAAGTCTTATCTGTTAGATGCCGTGGAGACAGTTACGAGAAACATTTTTCAAGTCTTATATTTCTGTGTAACTTGCAAAGGGCAGAGAGGTGAACTCACGTGTTGCTTCCGTAGTCCTGCGGCTGTAGGTGCGTCGGGCGCGGTACCGCACCACCAGCTCTCCACTCTCCATCATGGGTTCAAACGCCTCTCTGTGAATGACATTAAAATACATTATTATATATCCTTCATGGAAACAGTTTTAGTCAACTGCATCAACTGCATTCTGTGTCTTATGTATTATTTTTTTATAGCGCTGTTATGACAAAAAAACTTTTTATTGATTGCACTACTGGTTAGATGCTAAACTGCATTTTGTTGTACTGGTTTTCCTTGCAATGACAATAAAGTTGAATCTAAATTGAATCTAAGCTAAAAAATCTCGTTTTCAAGAGACCTGGTCAGGATGGACAGCAGTACACAGTGACAGCTATAACATAACACATTAAAGGGTGAGGCAGCAATTCTAGACAACGCTTGTTGTCAGTTTACAGAGCCTAGGCTGTGCATTAACACTTGATGCTGACCCAACCTTTAAGTGCAATTGGAAAGAATACATTAAAATTATTGATTAAAACATTCACAATTTCCTCAAAGAGTCTCAAACACTTAACTTTTTTTCCCCTTTAGAAGTAAAAACGTTCCGATCACATTCAGGCGTCTTATAACAACGCACGATGACGGATCACTCTTTCCGATATGTTCTGAAGAATGACTGTTTGTCTTTCAAAAGAACTGATTGTTTCCCCCTCTATCCAAATATCCAAATCTATTCAAAAGTGAAGCAACTGCGTCAAGAAATTGGAAAAAAAACGTCAGGCTGCATTTTGGTTTTTGGCAAAAGCTATGGAGACCCTCCCTTCCACCCACGAGAAAGAAATACACCGACACAGCTTATACTGTATACGCACCCAAAGCGTGTCTCCTTGCGGCGCAGCTTGGCCACGTAAACAGCCATGAGCACAGCAATGGATACGGCGCCGGCTATGGCCATCACCACATACCACCAGTGCCAGGAAAAGGCTTGAGGGGATGAGGGACCTGAAAGGAAGAGGTGTAGACATATTAGGGTTTGGACTAGTCTGTGTTTGACTATGTAGGATTATTATGGGCAACAAAATGAAACAGTAGATTGGGTTTTCTGTCTTAATAAAATTGAAATCGGTATAATTAAGTAATTAATCAAATAGCCTTATACTACTTTGTGTGGGGAACCATTAACGGTGAGCTAGTTTAAATTGTCAACACTATTTTCTTAAATAATTTTTTGTTTTCTTGTCTTTATTTCGAACAAAAAAAAATAAAAAAGCAAGTATGACACATCATACAAA
>OX442352.1:33563545-33568327 GCA_949357725.1 Hyperoplus immaculatus
TAGTAGAAAGCTGTGGTTGAGGAGCCTTGAAATAAAAATTATTACGAAAAACCTTTTGTAAGAAGATTTGTTGACATGATAGACAAGGGTACACATATGTACTCAATGTATTATGCAGACAGCTGTATATTCAGAGGGTACTTCCCCAGTGACAAGCCATTGCACCCCTCAAGCTACAATAATATTTTCTGAGAGTGTAGTTACATGGATTTTCTACTCATTTTACTGTAATCTTTAGTAGAGTTGTTGTGGGGTTAGGTAAGCATGTAGCTCAGGGTGTGGTGATTTAAGCGACAAAGGTTTTTTTTTGGTAACACGAATGAGGAGTCTGCGGTTCAGTGTCCGATTTAAGCAAGCGGGCTGGGGGGGGTGGTGGGGGTTAACCAGGCGTGTGTTGTTTTGACAGCCTACAGTCCTCCAGGGTGGGGATAACTATAACAGTTGGAAGGAGAATCTGTCAGAGAATGTGGAGAATTCTGCTTTATTAGGACAGAGGAAAAGGGCTAGCTAAGGGCACTACAGACAGGGGCGATTAAGCCTGGTTCAGAGGGCAGTAAGCGCTCTGTGACTTAGCACGGTCGGACGGGCTCAGATGAACACATGCTGAGGCCCGTGTCTCCTTCCGTCCACCGTCCACCCCTTCTGTCTGTCTGTCTGTCTGTCTGTCTGTCTGTCTGTCTGTCCCTATTTCTGCTTGACTTACATCGCCGGAATTTTTTCTTTTCTGGTTCTCTTTGGGAGTGAGAAAAGGCCTTTGGCAGGAGAAATGCCCAGTGGAGAGAAAAACTTACTGAATAGCATGCTAGAAATAGTGTAAGGTATTTGTGTGTGTGTGTGTGTGTGTGTGTGTGTGTGTGTGTGTGTGTGTGTGTGTGTGTGTGTGTGTGTGTGTGTGTGTGTGTGTGTGATTGATGCTCTGTATAGCATAGAAATCCAAGAACCTTTTTTGCAAAGGAGAGACGCCAGTGGTGCATATTTCCCTTTGTTGCCGTTAGAGTTAGGGCTCTTTTTGTCTTTTGCTCTCTCTCTCTCTCTCTCTCTCTCTCTCTCTCTCTCTCTCTCTCTCTCTCTCTCTCTCTCTCAATCAATCTCCCCACAGTCACACAAACTGGCTGGACACCCACATACACCCACACTACTACTACTACTACTACCCACACACACACACACACACACACACACACACACACACACACACGGCCCAGCCTATATGGATGATGTTATCAGGAAGCGTTTGGCGGCTGATTGTTTCCACATGCGCTCTGCTCTTGCTGCTCTGCCTGCCAGCAGCAACAAAAACAAGCTCCAAGTTTAAGTTCGTCTCCACCTATGATCCGTCATTTTCTCTCTCTCTCTCCCTCTCTATCTCTCTCTCTCTCCCTCTCTATCTCTCTCTCCACCTCTTTGTCACATACACACTGCCTTTCTCTCGCTCACCATCCCTCTTCTCCTCTGTCTCTTTCCAACATGATTCCATCCATGTCTTGCCAAGTTTTTCTTCTCCCTAGCCGCCCTCTCCATGGCAATGCCCCCTCCCCTCTCTCTCTCTCTCTCTCTCTCTCTCTCTCTCTCTCTCTCTCTCTTTCTTTTCTGTCATGGATCTATGAGAACAGAGATCTTAATTGTTGACGTAAAAAATGTGCGTTGGAGGAGGAGGGGGAAAAAAAGTTTAATTTAAAAAAAAAACTTGTAGAAAAAAGAAGTGTGCCATTTTTATGCAGAAGGAGTGAGTATTCCCTGATTTAGAAACATGGGCGTCATTAAGAAACATGTTCAAAGTTCAAGCTATGGCTCTAACCTTTAAAAAATACCATTTTAGACTATATAGACGTCAAATTATTGAGCAACACAGTTGTATTTCTACCAGGAAAAATGATTGTCAACTCACAACATTCTAAATTAAAGCCCTAACTTGATTAAGTTTATGATTTTAGTTCCAAGAATTTCTGTTGCATTTTTTTTGATGCATAAACTACAGAGGAAAAAAATGCCTTGAGTTTATCCTTTGTCTTCAGCATTAAAGCGGTCTAAACTTGGCAAGACGCTGAGAAACAAACACATCGGAGCCACAATTAGTTCACAACAGCAGAGAGGTTAACATCTGGATCCATGGCAGACTACTGTTTCACATCCTGTTGAATGCGCTTTATTGTAAAAGCAGTGTCGGGTAACCACGCTCTGAGAGCATTTAAACTAACCCTGCGTTCCAATCCCCATACTTCCCGACTATTTAGTATGCCAGAAAAAGATTTAGGATGTCCCAATACATGCACGTCAATTGTAGTATGCTGAAAATACATAAATGCCCCACTAACTACAATAGCATTTCTTGACATAATGAAAAAAAAACTTCCCAATCTGATTTGTTTTCTCTCCTGTGGCCCTAAAACAAGAACAATAAAAAGTATGTGATTTGGAACGCAGGGATAGTCAGTGTGAGTTAGGCTCTGCGTGGGTCACAATACGTGGATGGAAAAGGGTCATCCCTAAGCCAAAGACTGAGTCACTCACAGGCCTGGGATCTGCAGTCTGTTCTCCATAAATAAAGACAAACTCAGCACCACACAGGAAACAACTTTCCCAGATCAGTCACAGAACAAATGTGCGTGTCATCACAAATGTCGACTTCTAAGGACAATTTGTTTCCATTTTTTATTGCGGAACAAGCTCTCGTCTCAGTCCTTTAATAATGCCTGTAGTTGCACTTTTGAAGGCAGTAGTGTTACACAGGATTTGAATGTGACACGTGAGTGAGACACAGCAGTTAAAATATATATTTTTTGAAGTATTTTTTTTAAGAGATCTTGGTATTTGGCTAACATAACATGTCTTTGATACTAGAAAAAATAAAACGTCCAAAACTAAACCTTACTATACCTTGTCAATTTGAGTCTTTAAAAAACCATCTTTAACGGCCATTATCTCCACATTAGATTCTGTTCAATACTTTGAACCAAGTATCACTTCTAAAGCACTGACATCGACTAAACTTCCCATAATCATACTTAGGTTATTACAGAAGAATTTCCTCACATGTTGGTAACTGTCTGCACATGTAATCATCATTAGTTAGATCTAATCAATTAATTAGGATCAGAAATGTTTGAAAAAATATCCAAATTTGCATATTTTTTCAAACATTTCTGATCCTAAAATATATTTTTATCAATAAAAGTAATGAACTGGCAAAGTTTCATGATGCTATCTATAAGTTCAAAATGTTAGCCTGTTCACCTGCATTGGTGAACAGTGTTGGTATAAAATGGGTTTATTATGGTCTGGATGTGTAACACATAATCTCAGTGCAGCTTTAGGATTAGGAGGGTGACATGGGTCGCTTCCTCTCCCAGTACCCCTCCCCTCCCGCCCCCCCATGTTCCCTCAGCCTCCGGGGATGGTCGTTAGCTTTGGGAAAATAGCAAAATGTGTGTTTTCTCAAAGCGCCCTCTCTCTTCCCTCGTTTCCCTAGCTCTTCCATCCCATTCCTTACAGGCTCCCACCATAAACCCCAGTCGGGCTTGTTCCCACACAGTGCCCATAGCTGTGTGTTGCTCGGGAAAGAGAAATCACAGGTCATCTGAGGTCAAGAAAAAAGGGGGGAAAGGAGAAATGAATAAGTGAAGTTGAAAGACTGCATTGAAAAAAAAAACTTGCCCTGCGTTCCAAATCACATACTCTTTCTTTTTACAACACTACATCCTAAAGTACAGAGGAGTTTTAGGGCCACAGGAGAGAAAAAAAATCAGATAAGGAAGATTTGTTTTTCATTATGTCGAGAAATGTCAAGAATAAAGACAAATACTCCAAAATGCGATTGGAGTTAGTGGGGGCAACTATGTATTTTCAGCATACTACAATTGACATGCATGTTTTGGGACATCCTACATCTTTTTCTGGCGTACTAAATAGTAGGGAAGTATGGGGATTGAAACACAGGGCTTTTCAGCTTGTTTGATGCAGGAAATACATTCCTCCACTGGTGGTTTGTAGGATTTGAGGTAGGGGAAAAAACTATGGCAACATAACGAGACAAAGTTATGCCCGTTGCTTGGAAGGAAACCGAGGAGGGACATGGGAAAGTGAAGAGCTGGCATTGATATGTGAAAAACTTAAAAGGTGGAGTCAGACCTTCTGGAGAAGGCTTGTCGTCCAAAATCACTTTTTTGTGCAAAATCAGTGAAGATATGGGTTTTAATGCAAAGCCTCCTGGGGTCTGTAAACTGGTATGTCAACAGATGGGTCCACCGTAGCTAGCAACATGGCCATTTACAGAGCCTAGGATGTGTATTAACAAAAAATTTATTTCCAGTGCACACGGTACTGGTAACGGATTAGGAAGAGATATTGACTGAATTTGACAAAATAACATCCTCCAAAATTGCAGATTCCACCTTTAAATTAAGAAAGAGACAGCAATAAAGTGTCTGTCTGTCTAGCTATTTATCTATCTATCTATCTATCTATCTATCTATCTATCTATCTATCTATCTATCTATCTATCTATCTATCTATCTATCTATCTATCTATCTATCTATCTAGCTATCTATCTATCTCTCTCTCTCTAACTATCTATCTATCTATCTATCCATCCATCCATCCATCCATCCATCCATCCATCCATCCATCCATCCATCCATCCATCCTTCCATCCATCCATCCATCCATCCATCCATCCATCCATCCATCCATCCATCCATCCATCCATCCATCCATCCATCCTTCCGTCCATCCATCCGTCCATCCATCCATCCATCCATCCATCCATCCATCCATCCATCCAT
>OX442352.1:33568527-33873297 GCA_949357725.1 Hyperoplus immaculatus
GGTTCCAGCTGCCTCAAAATAAGGTTGTTTCGATTCTTTAACTATTTTAAAGAAGTAAAGAATATCTCAACTGAATTGCTTGTGCTTGCATATTAGACCTACCAGTGATGGTCCCAGATCCAGAGGTGGCCACACCTTTGCGGTTATGGGCTTCGCAGGAAAAAGTGCTGGTCCTGTTCAAACCTGGATGTAAAAGTGAAAGAGACGTGTGAGTGTGTGTGTGTGTGAATCAAAAGAGACGTGTGTGTGTGTGTGTGTGTGTGTGTGTGTGTGTGTGTGTGTGTGTGTGTGTGTGTGTGTGTGTGTGTGTGTGTGTGAAACAGGAACAATCATAAACCAAACAGTCCATACTCAGCATGCATGAGTTGCACATAATACCGACGTGAAGAAAAAAGTGTGAAAGTTCAAACTGAAGTGAGAATAGTGTGAGGCTAATAGTTTCCATAAGGTAACGTGATCTCTCTGTCAACACCATTGTGATTAGTTTGGGGGGGGGGGTTAGTGTGTGTTTGTTGATGTGGACGTACAGTTGTGAGAGACCGGCTCTGCACAAAAAACATATCAGTTTTGGCAAGTAAACCTGACTGGAGAGTGTGACTTTAGCACAGATTTGAACCCCCCCCCCCTCCCCCTTCCCCTCCACACACACACACAAAGACACACTCACACACCCACACACACACAAATAATTAAAAAAAAAAATTCAGCTATTATGCACTAAATTAAATGTACTTATGGATATTATAATTACTTTCTACAAAATCTGCTAGGAAATAAAACCCAAAATTCTACACACTGCAGGTTTAAGCAAACCCTCCCTCCACTGGAACCCATCTCATCTGGTTACAATCGGTACCAGTGTGTGTATATAACATTTTCTAGCTCAATATAAACTTTTCACTTAAGAGTTGTAACTGGACACAAACATTCATTATACAAAATAAACTGAATTATATTCTTATCCGTCATATATGAATACAAAGTCCTAGTGCATAGAAATTCAATAATCACTACATATATACTGTATGTGTTGTACAAGTGGACAGCTCTAACTACAGGTGAAAACACTCTCAGGATGCACTGAAGACGCATTGAGATCGGATCACAAAAAACACATTCGGTGTCCAGATTAAAACTGGTCTCAGTCTGGTTGTGTAGGGGTTACATAACATTGTTTTTCTAACAGCATTTGAAAGAGCTCTTTGTAATTAGAAGTCTAATAAGATGATGGGCCTAGTCATTTTCGACCCCTCAAATCACCTATAAGGTAAAGACTACATTTACCAGTTAAACATAAAATTAAAATTACAATGTGGAACTTTATATAGCCTACAAACCACCCTTTGCTAAACTTCAGAAACTCTAATCTACACAGTCTGCGTGATTGCGGTTTGTCTTGCCCGCAGCTTGTTGATTGTGGAAAAACTGTTGCAGGAGAGTTTTTTTATTTATGTGTAGTGTAGTTTGAGAACAAAGAGAAGGGATTGAGTTGACTTCCAGGTGTAATATAATAAAAGGCTTGAGCTGCTAGTTGGCTTCAAGAGGCTGGGGCTCCTCTCCCTCTGAAGGGGCCAGAACACCATGACACACACACACACACACACACACACACACACACACACACACACACACACACACACACACACACACACACTCTCTGACTGATTCACCAGAGAATGAGTCCTCACACACAAAGTGACTCACCGCATTCTCACACACGCAAATCATTCGACAACACAACACAGTCTTAGTCACTCACACACGCACACGCACCCACACACACACACACACACACACACACACACGCACGCACGCACCCACACACACACACACACACACACACACACACACACACACACACACACGCACACACACGTTTGTACAGCTATCCTTGTGTGGACATGCATTCCCTAGCCCCTAACTCTAACCGTCCAAACTAATTGCCTAACCCCAACTCTTACACTAACCATAACCTAAACGTGATCCATACCTGAACCTTAAATCCTAATCATAACCCCTTTTTACAGACCTTTAAAATATATGTGCAAGTACACACACACACACACACACGTGTGCACACACACAGACACACACACACACTGACTCAAACATGTGACAATCAAGTTTATCACTCTTATCTAACACCCTAACATTGTCAATCTGCCACAGACCGAGGCTCACACGCAGCATTACGCAGTGTGTCGCCCTGCGCCGCACGGCACCATGCCTCCATTGTGCCACGGCCGGAAAAAGAACAGGGAGTACGCTCCTCACTGGCTCAAGAGAGGGATTGTGAGAGAGGAAAAGGGAAAGAGGGAGGAAAGGAGGGAGAGAGAGAGGGAGGGAGGGAGGGAAGGAGAGAGGGAGAGAGAGGGAGAAAGGGAGCGAGAGGGAGGGAGAGAGGGAGGGAGGGCGGGAGGGAGAGAGAGAGGGATGACCACAGGCTGTGTGGGTGAATGAACTGCTCATCAGGCCATCTCAGAGTAACGCCACTCACTCGCCCTTCTGTCTCTCTCTCCTTCCCCAGAAGCAAAACCACAACACAACATCCCCTGATCAGCTGATATGTCATAATCGCGGGTCACTCAGAAGAACTACTGAGTTCACGAGCATTGCACGCAGTATTGACCAATAGTCTTAATGTCATGTACAGTGCAGTCACAAAGTATTATGACATGCTGTGTTAGTCATAATTGTGTTGATGTAAACCTGCATATTGGATTTTGAATTATGTTCATATATTGAGTAATTAAAGATTTTATTTTATTAAGTTCGTGAACATTTTACTAGAAATGTTACAACATTGTTGGATTAACCCATCACAAACTACACAATATGATGTCTTCATCCCCATTATACTTCATTTATGAATGAAAATGACTTCAAACCAAATATTTACTCTATTAGAATTTAATTTAAGTTTTCCTAACTTGCTTAGGACATTGCTGTTCTGCCCTCTTAACTTGTGGACTGGTCATAAATCACTATCCATCTGCTGTGAATGGAAACTAGCTTTAACTTGAAGTAACTGGGACATGTGTTGCCCTTGATGGTTGAAAGCCCTTTCCTCCCATTTTCTCTTTATGGAGCTGATTGGAAGATTATTTGCGTTTTTCCTCGGTCAGTTCCAGTGGTTTTAGACCTGTGGTAGAGAGCCTGTGGTGTGCCAGAGCAGCTGCTGCCCATTCCATAGACCTGAGTGTGGGTTACCGTCACACAGCACAGGGTCAGCACCAGCCAGCGCTTTCTGGGATGAGTCAAACCAGATCAACATACCAACCGCTGCCGCCTCCATATTACTCAACAACAGTCTTAGTCACACACACACACACACACACACACACACACACACACCACACACACACACACACACACACACACACACACACACACACACTCTCAACCCCGTCCTCCTACGATACTGGACTTAACACAGGCCAGCTAGCTATCTGGAAGGCAGGGTAGCTGTGGGTTTGCATTCAAGCAGCAACAAGCCTTCCTCTACTTATTTCTTTTTATCTCTCTGTGTCCAGTGCACATCTTAAAGTATTTTCCTTCTCCCCCCAATAGTGCCTCTTGTGCCCGATGCTCTGAATCTACCCACTTAACACACAGACCACAAGGCACGGCCTCAATGGGTGCCCCTGGCCGCATGCCAGCCAGGCCGGCTCTCTGTGGAGTGATTATATGGAGGTTTTGTTTGGGCCAACGAGGGGAGGACTTAGAAGCCTTTGAAGTTACAGAAGAAAGTTGCTGTGTAGCTTAAAACAGTGTGTGTGTGTGTGTGTGTGTGTGTGTGTGTGTGTGTGTGTGTGTGTGTGTGTGTGTGTGTGTGTGTTATAATCAGGCCAAATAAATTCCATTACAAGCAATGGTTTGGAACTGGTCCTGTTTCTAGTGAATTAAAACAGACGTTGCTACCTAGAGCCAGAAGTCGCTGATGGAGAGTTAATGCAGAAATGTGATGAGGGGTGATTGATCGATCCAACAGAAATCATCAATATAGTTTCAAACAAAAACGACAAACATTTTCTCGTTCTAGCTTTTCAACTGTGAAGTTTTTTGAAATTGTATTCATTTTATTGTTAACTGAATAGTGTTGTGTTTTGAACTGTTGCTCTGAAGAAAAAAATGTATTTGAAGATCTTACCCATGGCCAAATGCTCATTACTGGGATTTTTTCTTTTCAATTTAAAGATTAAATTTTTTTTAATAACTCCCAGACTTTTTTACTAAGTCCTGAGTATGTTTGAAATGGTTCGCTCCGTACATGTGTCCTTGACTACTGCTGAGGTAGAATACAGTGTAATAATTCTCTCTACCTGTGATGTTGAGTGTGGAGGGAGAGAGGGCCACTGGGTCGTTTAGGGAGTTGAGAGGAGCCCCGTCCTGCAGCCAGATGACCCTTACAGGCTCAGGGGGTCCGTGGGCCACACAGCTCAGGTTCAGAGACACGTTGGCCACCACTGACTTGTGCTGCGGCTCCACTGAGAAGTGAGGAAGGCCTGGAGGGAGAATGACATCAATCAGGGTCTCTACTCGTTTACCAATCTAAAATAAAGTGACAACGAGGAACTTTCAGTTTTTGTTGATTCTAGCAGCCCCCTATGGACAAAAGCAGTAGTGTTTTTAAAGACAACAGCACCTGCACAACATTTAAGAGTTCCTCATAGTATCTTTAAACTACAGCAGTCAGACCAAACATGTTTATTTTTCTAGCGTTCTTTCTGAGCTTCGGTTAGTGTCAGGTGAACTCACCCTCCAGCTGGATGCTCCCCTCCTCTGACAGAGTGCGATGGCTCTCTGAGAGGACAGCACAGCGATAGGAGCCCATGTCAGGAAGCTGCACCTTCTCAATGCTGTAAAGTGTATAAAAAAGGATATGACATGTTTCATAAAGATCAAGCAATGACAAATCAAACTGAGAAATGCAAAGAGCCTGGTTAACCTTCTTTTCAAATGTTGCCATCCAATCACATCAGGATTTAATACAATAAGCTACAGCAGAATGCTTGTTGTCAAAAACGTTTCGTCAAAATCAATATCTCCTCACTATCCTCTGCTTAAAAAATAAATATGGTGGCAATAAACAGCCTAGGCTCTATAAACTGGCATGTAGGTGGGAACCTTTGTTTACATAGCAGTTTACAGAGCATGGGCTGTGTATTAACACCAAATTTTCTTTTCAGCATGCACACAGGTCGTGAGGAGATATTCAAGGATTTTGACAAAAACTGATTTTGACAACATGCATTCTCCAGAATCACTGACTCCACCTTTAATTACAAAGCGCTGCATGTTGGCGGGAACTCAACGTGGTGAAGTCATCCAGCGACATTACAGGTTGAGCCAGGTGAGAGGTAGTGGAGGAACAGGTAATAAAACACAACCACAGCGCAGGAGGGAGTGAATGACATTTCTAGGTCAGGTGTGGCTTCCTCCCTCCTCACCAAAACCTATTATCACTAATCTCCTGCACTAATGTGACAATAGCAGCTGGGGAAGTGGAGCAGAGATAACCATCTCTTCAGAATGCACTTCAGAAAAAAAAAAAAAAAACTGATACATCTCCATGTAGCACTTACATGTGGCACTTTGGTTTATTTGAAGCTATAGTACTTGCGTGATTCTTGTTGTTCTGAGTTTGTACCTTCATGGTGGAATGCACTTAATGGAAGTCGCTTTGGATAAAAGCGTCAGCTAAATAAAATGTAATGTAATGTAAAAAATGTATTAACCTGACGCTCACCTAAGCGTGCTCATAATGGTCCAACTGTTGCTGCCAGTGTGAAGCTGGAACTGGTCGGTGTCTGCGTACTGTAGCGGCAGACCGTCCCTCAACCACAGCACGTCGGGCGGGTACTCCTCCTCGTCCCCCGTCCCCTTCAGAGTGCAGTGCATGGTCACAGGTTTGCCCAGAGAAGAGATGACCTTAGCCGGACTCTTGTCAAACTCCATTTCTATATGATTAAAGGAAGGGAAGAAGAAGGATTGTTATGGGTTGGATTTTCAGTCGTTAAAATCAACCTTACAATGCACATTGAGTCTTAAAAAGTTCACAGCATAGCCAAATAATTAAGCCTTATTTTAAAACAGCCATTTTTTTTATGCTTTATTTTTTATTTTATTTTTTTAAGAACACAAAAACACAATTGAAAAAGTGAACACACAAACAAAAGACAAAAAAAACTAACATGGCGTACTCTACTTAACAGGTTTCCAATGACATTGTATAAACTATAGATAAATAATAAGCAACAAATAAAAAGTCAATAAGGTGTCATGAAGGTCACTTCAACGCTACTATAAGTTCTTTTTTACTGTTATTCTTTCTAAAGATGCTATGCTGCTTCATATACAGACAACAGAAATATGACATAGGATATCCAGTCCATAATATATTTTGCCTTTGAATGGTTTAAGCATCTCATTGGTTTAAAGGATCCATGACCAACACAGTCAACATGACCCCAGGTGACCTGAGGCGGTCTCATAAAATAAGGGAAATTATTTGTTAAAATGACTTATCTAACTTTAAATACGTATAACCTAATAATTATTTACTTATTGGATAACATAGTGATTGCTTTTAGGAGTTCCTGATCTTCAAATTGTTTGTTTTGTCTAAACCCAAAGACATTTAATTTGTGATAAAAAACACGGAAAAACACAAATCTTGACATGAGCCTGATTGATAAACTTATTGATTGAGAAAAGTCTTGTTGACTTACACTAAACAGTTGTATGTTCATTCTGATAAATGCTGTTGCTATGTCAACCGAGAGGTTTGATTGGCCTTCACTGAGATATGATACGATCAGCAGGTGAACCCTGAGTTTATCTGACACCTCGTTTGGTTACTAAATACGTCCAGTTATCTATATGTGTGTGTGTGTGTGTGTGTTTGTGTATGTTTTTGTGTGTGATGGGCTTCACTGGAGTCCAGTTATCTGTGTGTGTGTGTGTGTGTGTGTGTGTGTGTGTGTGTGTGTGTGTGTGTGTGTTTGTGTGTCCTTCACTGACAGAAAACCTGAGAAGGACGGAGCTGATAGTGAGACAAAGGCTCCTTGTATAGAGGAAGGCTTCTTCTGCTGCTATGAGACACACCAACACAAGCACCCTGCGTTCCAAATCACATACTTTTTCTTTTTACTACACTACATACTAAAGTACAGAAGAGTTTTAGGGCCAGGAGAGAAAAAACAATCAGATAAGGAAGATTTTTTTTTCATTATGTTGAGAAATGTCAAGATTAGAATAAAGAGGAATACTCCAAAATGCTATTTGAGTTAATAGGGCAACTATGTATTTTCAGCATACTACAATTGACGTGCATGTATTGGGACATCCTAATCCCAATCTTTTTCTGGCGTACTACATAGTAGGGAAGTATGGGGATTGGAACGCAGGGTCAGTGTTTCTATTCTACACACCAATGAGCTCGTATGCCAAGGGAATCTGTTCAACATCCCAAATAGTGAAGTGGGGAGGGTCATTCAAGTATACACACTGCTTCTGCTTTTTCTAACTTTTGAAGACATTGAACAGAAATGAGAAGTATTCCTGATAATGTGAAAGGGAAGGCAAGAATGTGTGTGGTGTACTGTTTCATAGATAAAAACGATGAGTCACCTCCTTTTGCCTTGATCTCTGTTAAAACAAAAAGGTTTGGCGGTCTTTTTTGCATTACCTCATACACACATTCTTCAACTACAGCATCAAATAAAAATGCCCAGCCATCCAAAGAGCAGACAAAGGCCAGACACACCTACTTTAAGCCTTGTTTTGTTGAAAAAGATAAAGATGGGACCAATCTGAATCTTGAATATCGGTATGAGGAGCGATATGGCTGAAATCCACTCATCGATATGATGCTAACAATTCACGTACTGATCCGAATTCCATAGTCCGTATTTCTAGTGTAATTATTTTTTACTAATTTGGTTGTCTTTCATGGTATTGTTTGTTATAAAAATAGAGCCTTACAAATTTAAGAAGTAGCCACCAGCTCATGTTATAGCGCTTTTTGTTTACTATATATTACTTCCTTTACAGATTCTTGCACTTGAATGCACCTTTAGAACCTTACCCCAAAAAAAAGTAATTTAAAAGAAAAAATAATTATGATATTGCACAGTATCGATATAAACTGAAACCCAGATGTGGGAATTGGATTGGAACTTCGCCGGTCTGTGCATCTCTCATAAAAGATCAAATAACATGAAAATTTTCAAACTTGGCTTGTGATCTTGAATCTTATATAATTAATCACCCGCTTGTTTCCACTCACTGGCTGTAAAGAGTTTCTCAAGCTTGTCAAGCCGCCCTCCCAGTCTGTTTCACTGCCAACCTTCAACCTGTGAGCCCTCACTCTGACCCCAGACAAGACTCCACTGAAGCCCATCGCACACACAAACACACACACACACACACACGCACACACACACTCAAACACATAATTCAGCTTCTGAAAACAGACCCGCAATAATGTAAATAGATCCCATTAGGAAGCCCTACTGCTGACTTACTCACTCATAAGTAGAGTATGCCCTTGATTCTGTAAATGTGCATGTAACACACACACACACACACACACACACACACACACACACACACACACACACACACACACCACCTAGCATTCAAAAAAAGCTTGTTGGAGTGTGTAATAACCAAAGAGGCCCGCTGAGTGTCTGCTGCTCCACCGCCTCTCTTTCTCTTGTGTGTCTCGTTTTGGCGTTAAAAGTCATTCCTGCTCCTGCCTTCATTCTTAGTGTGTGTGTGTGTGTGTGTGTGTGTGTGTGTGTGTGTGTGTGTGTGTGTGTGTGCTTCTTAAGCTTGGCTGAGCACTTTCAACAATCTGCACGGCCATGAATCTGTGTTCTTGTCTTGCTCTTGTGCCATATTGGACAAATACAGCCCTAGTTTCTCTTGTGTGTGCTGTATTCATATCCATAATAACCTTTTAAACCTTCTATGAGAATGCAGAAGGTAAACAGAGAAGGCAGCCATGGTTAAACTGTGTGTGTGTGTGTGTGTGTGTGTGTGTGTGTGTGTGTGTGTGCGGCCTGCATGTCTCCAGTGATTCATTTGCGCTTAACTACTCCATCTCCTCCTCCTTTGTCCTCTAAATTCCCCCGAGGTCCCACACTTTTTTTTTAAGATCTCTCTCTTCTCTTCTCTTCTCTTCCTTACTCCTTCTCTATCTCTCTCTCTCTCTCTCTCTGCTCCAATGTTAAATGTCAGTGGATGTGCACATACCAAAAATACCCAACACAGCCCACTCGCTCTAACCTCTATTATATTTTTCCTGACTTTTTAACACTACGTAATTCAGCCCCCGTCCCATTCACTGCCGGCCCGAGGCCCTTTGCCCTTTTTCTCATCCATGGAGCCTCCTTTTCATGCCATTCTTCTGATTCATTCGCTACACATTTTGCCACCTCCCCTCCCCAAAAAACTCTTGCCCCCGGTAGTACCCCATCCATCAATTGTCTCTTACTCACACACACCAACTCACTGACTCACAAACAAAACTATGCGCTCTCTATCTCTCTCTCTCTGTCCCAAAAAATTCCCTCTCCTCAGCTCGTGCCTACAGTATGGAGCCAAATAGGAACACTGTGAGACATCGGGAAAACTTGTCTTTGTAAGGAGAGCTTGTATAAATCAAAGCGCTGTTTAGTCATCACTGTCCCGTCCCATCATGCATTGGGTTAAGGGGCAGAAAGAGGTATTATACAGCAGCTCCCAGTCGGACAGTGTGCCCATAATGGTGAAAACACATGAGCTGACAGGTGGAGGCCTCTTTAGGGAGGGCACTCGGGTTTTCTCTCCCTGCTTTTCCAATACCCATACTTTCATACTATTTAGTTTGCCAGAGAAAGATTTAGGATGTCCCAAGACATTGCACATCAATTGCAGTATGCCAAAAATACCTAAATGCCCCCACCAACTCCAATAGTATTTTGGAGTATTCGTCTTTATTCTTGACATTTCTCGACATAATGAAAAAAATAAATCTTCCTAATCTGATTTTCTTTTCTCTCATGTGGCCCTAAAACTCTTCTGTACTTTAGTATGTAGTGTATAGTGAAAAGAGAAAATATGTGATTTGGAACGGAGGGTCTGTTTTCATGCACTGGTTGTAGGCCTAGTAGGTGATGGATTGAAAATATCTTGACAGCAACAGTTGATTATTTTAACAGACGATTTCTGAAATGATGGTTGGCAAAGTTTCTGCGCTTGATGCAAAATGAACACTGTAGCGCCTATGTGTGTAGACTATGTTCTGGAGTTTGATTGCCGGCTTTTGCTCAGAGGCAAAGCTGCAGATTGTGTTATATTACAGTTGTTCTTAATTGCTTACTATAAAAGGCAATTGTTCATGTAGAATTTATTTTATTAACAGTTCAACGGACTAAACTGAAAGTCTGTGGCCAAAGTGACACATTTTGTTTGCAGAATGCTCTCACATTCCCAAAACATTGGATACATGAGTCAAATATATCCTCCGAACAACATATTATGTTGTCAAATGAATAGATTCTTTCATATGAAGTGTAAAGTTTTAACGATGGAGAAGGACTGATAGCTGATTGAACTTTGTCCAAAGGAGTTTCAAATAAGTTTCACAATCAGTGGTTTATGATAATGCAAATAATGTATATCAGCTTTGAATACACTATACACACGATATACACACTATACACTATACACACTATATACACACTACACACTATACACACTATATCCCAATGTGTGTACTGTTTGAAAGAGTATGGAACATTTGTGAAACCGATAAAACCTTGTTAACTCATTTGCAAACGAAGAACATTCACTGTGTTAAGAAGGTGAAATGAAAATCAAGTGGATCCCATGTTTCATATTACAGTATAGACCAAGCGTATCCAAGCAACCAAGTGACTTTCCAAACTGTTATGATTCCCTGACTTCCCAGTAGGATTTATTTTAAGCTCCATGTACTTCCCCTGGCCTTCTGGAATAGCTACATATCTCTCACAATTCCACAGTATACGCCCGGAAATACCATGACTTGTGTGGGAACCCTGGTCTGGATAGGATACCTGGTTTTTTGGATGAGTTCCCAGGAGAAGTTACAGGGTTACAAGGGTTCACACTACAACTGATCCTTAACAGCACTGCTTATGCCAGACATGGAAAACAGCTCTCCATAACACACACACACACACACACACACACACACACACACACACACACACACACACACACACACACACACACACACACACACACACACACCCACACACAGTCCTCCATCCAGCCATCACCTCTTACCTACTGTCAGTGGATAAATAGCCTAGAATGAGTATTATTAAAAAAATCAATTGAATCTTGAATTTGTTTACACTTTGTTTTAAATTTAGTTTTAGTTTTTTATGAGTGTGGTGAATGTTTTCTTGTCGGCCAGATGTTGAACGCACTTGCAGCTGCGGTGGTTGCACTCGCTAAACCAAAGCAAATTGATTTAATGAGTGAGTTAGGGTTAGAAGCAGAATGAGGCTGCCTGACTGGGCTTTGGGGCTAAATCGCTCATTACGAGGTTTTTCCACGAGCTGGAGTTGACAAACAACAGTCAGATGTGTGAGTAGAACGCTGATGCATAGGGTTACTCGGTGCATATGAAAAAGCCACCTTACCTGTCAGGGTGCCATCCGCGGTAACAGGCCTCCAAGACGCAGCAAAAATGACAAAAATGGTGAAAAAAGACCATTTAGACCAATGCATTGTGTTCGTCGATAAGCGATCACCTTTAAAAATGTGCTTTATAAGAAGGAAAGGCATCTTGAGAACACTACCGGACTCCATCACCGCATCTCAGCGACTCCGCAGAAAAAGTTTCAAGCTGATGCTGAAAAAATTGATTATCCGCAGAGACGGGGACCGAACTCACCGAAGTAAAAAAAAACCCGTATCCCTTCGTTTTCAGTTCCTTTTTTAGGAGGACACACTGTGAGAAAAAATAACCTCAACGCGTCTTAAAAGCGTCCTCCACTGTTGTTCTGGGTTGAGCCCAATACACAACACAGTAAGTCTACAGAAAGTCCACCAGCGCCACCGAACTTTTAGCGCACAGCAAACTAACAGAAAAGTTGCTACCAAACTTTTTGTGACGCCGAACAAGTTGTCCACAAAGTATATTTCCAGCAATCGAAGGAGGGAGTGTTTTTACGCCAGTGTATTCCTGCAGTGTGTCTGTCGTCCAAAGTCTCTCTCCTGTTCGCTCAGACACACAGAGACATTCCCCTGACTCTTTTCTCTTCCCTCTCTCTCTCCCCCTTCAAACAGGATTCAAATTCCTCAACTCAGGCTCCCTCTCTCTCTCTCTCTCTCTCTCTCTCTCTCTCTCTCTCTCTCTCTCTCTCTCTCTCTCTCTCTCTCTCTCTCTCTCTCTCTCTCTCTCCTCCGCCCTCCCCCTACACACACTAGCCTAAAAAGTCTCGCTCCTTTTCTCAGAGGATGTGAGGAGGAACCCTGCGGTGCTCCGATTGTCTTCAGCACAATCCCCCATTCGCTTTTTAATTACACGCGGATCCCCACTAGACGTAAGTAGCCGACAGTAAATCACCCTTTTCCCGCGAGAAAAAATGTGTCAGTCGGTCTGTGACATGGTCAACAGACAAGAGTTTGTCTGTCTGGCAGAGGATCAATTACATAACCTTTGACAAAGACCGTTCATCTCTGTCTATTAAAGAGCAGTAACTTACTTTGATCGGATCACACTTGTTTGTTATATAGAAGGCCCTCATATAATTCTCACATGCATTGATATTGTTATCAACCTATAATCGTTCTTTCAGTTTTCATATAATGTTGATTTTAACTAATTGTGCCCTGCTTACATTTTACCTGCATGTTGTATCCTGCTGTATATACTGTTAATAATGCTTTGTGATATCTTCATACCTGTAAGTAAATGTTGTATGATTTTCTGTGTGGTTAATGTCAAGTTTAGGCTCACAGCCAAGTGCTACAGAAACAGTTTGATTGGCTTATTTGTATGATCCACCTAAAGCAAAAGAATAAAGGTGGAGTCAGCAATTCTGGAGAGCGTTTGTTGCCAAAATCAGTGAGTATCTCCTCACCATCCGCTACCTGTCAGTGCTGTGTGTGCGCTGAAAAGAAATCCAGTGATAATACACAGCCTAGGCTCTGTAAACGGACATGTTGCTAGCTATAGGTGGAGCCTTTTTGTTTACTTACACTTTGTTTACTTACCAGTTTACAGATGCTAGGCTGTCTATTAACACTGTAGTTTCTTTCAGCGCGCACACACACACACACACACACACAGTACGGACAGGTAGCGGATCATGAAGAAATATTCACTGACTGACAAAAAGTTATTTTGGACCACAACCATTCTCTAGAATCGCTGAGTCCACCTTTAATGAGATGGATAAAAGTCAGTAAGCGTAGCCTGGGAAAAAGGGATGAGACGAAAAAATGCAATGTAATAAAATCGCAGTGATAATATTGGGCTTATTGTGTTTTTATTTATTGCTGTTCCCCTATAAATGGGATTATGTCATCAGACTGTCTGGGAACTCGTTTGAACTGGACATTTCAGCCCAAACAGACTGAAGCATCCTCAGCTGTAGCCTAAATAAATGCTGCTGTCCCTGATTCACATCAGCAGTGTTGTTGCAGACTGTGATGATCTGAGGTGACTGTGTGTGTTTATGTGTGTGTGTGTGCGTGCGTGCGTGCGTGTGCGTGTGTTTGTGTGTGTGTGTGTGCGTGCTTGCGTGTGTTTGTGTGTGTGTTTGTGTGTGTGTGTATTTGTTTGGACAGAGAGACAAGCTGGTTAGAAGAAGGCCCTGCAGAGTTCACATACCATTCATGAATAATTGATTTTCTCTGTAGATTCGTAGTTTTTTTCTTCTCTTTTCCCATGAAAGTGATGGGAGGTGCTACTAGGAGGGACCATAGATAGTAAATAAAAGGGGAGGGACACAGGTTATTTAGCGAAGACCTGCCTGGTCCTGCTGGCCCTTTAAGAGTGGCTCTATCTGGACAGTGTTGTGTTCCCAGGGTCTTTAATGGAGACAGAGAAGGATTGAGAAAGACCCCATTGTATATGTTCGCTTTTCAATAGGAGCTTGAGCAATGGTGCTCTCTCACTGCTCCCAGATAGAAGCACAGAGAGAGAGCGAGGGAGGGAGGGAGGGAGAGAAGGAGGGAGGGAGAGAAAGAGGGAGGGAGAGAAAGAGGGAGGGAGGGTCACCGAGGGGGTCCTGTACAAGAAAGAGGGGTGTTCTACTCAAAAACACAAAGTTTTTTGGGTCTGGGAGGAGTGCATGTTTGGGTTTTTGAGGGGGGAAGGGCATCAGATCTGCAGGTTTTAACCCGTTCAGAATCCAATTACTATCCAAACATGCACTAAAGATATTGCAATGGTGGATGTTTGACTGTAACTGCAGGCATAGATCATAAGCAATACACAATAAATAATGTGTTCGTTTTCTGTCTAATGAGATGGACGAATAATCTTGCATGCAAGAGTGCAAGATACCAAACAGCCAATGGTAAGAATTTCAATACATTGGCTTTAGAAACCTTTTTTTTTTTTTACAAAAATGTATACGTTTCTTTACATTTCAATGGATAACTTATATCAACAAAGTGCATATATATCTTGTATTATGACTAGCAAAAGGCCCAAGGTCATTCAATAGTCTCGTATTCATATCATTCTATTTGTTCCCAGTTTATTGGCTTAAGATCACAGCAGCTAAAGTTGTTCAAGTTGTTCATACAATGTCTCTCTTAGGAGCAATGTTTGAATATCTAATTGCATTTCGCTCAACCTCTCAAATTCCTTGAGATTCCTGAAAAAGTTAAATCCATTGGAATGACCAGGGGGATCTGGCTTAAGCTGCACCAAACCTAATTCATTGAACACCAATTTACGGATTTTTTTTAAGGTGACGCTAAAGTGGATTAACAGCAGAAAAGCAGATGCTTCCAGAATCCAGTTCAAAATAACAACTTGTAAACAAAGAAAATAAGTTTAATTTTTTTCATTTAACTTTTATTTATCCTCGAGAGACCAATTGAGGGGTGACCCTCATTTTCAATGACGTCGAGTCAAAACAAATTCAAAACAACAATACATACAAAATATTCAATGCAAATACATCAAATACACAACAAGTGAAGAGAAGAGAAGAGAAAAAAAAAACAATTGAAACATTTATAAAGTGGTGAAGAGTGGCAGCAATTAAAAGGAATAAAGTACAATATAGTCTAATTAAAACAGTTACAGGTAGAGTTTGGCAGATCCAAGATAGTCTGTTTAAATTGGCCAAAGGATATGAATGTATTTAGTTTAATTTGTTGCTGTAAGTTGTTCCAGGAGTCGGGGGCACTGAAGCTAAAAGCTGTCTTTCCCAGCTCAGACCAGGCTTGTGGGACATAAAGCATAAGCATGTCAGTGGAGCGGGTTTGATAAAGCCCATCTGAAATGTGCAGCATTTCTGTTAAATAACGAGGAAGCTTCCCAGTCAAGGCTTTGTAAATAAAAATGTGCCAATGTGCGTCACGTCTCTCTTTAAGGGAGGAAGTTACATGGACACTGGTTATTATGTTACTGTAACAAAGGCGGATCACAGTTACAATATCCTGAGTGTCCACCTGCCTGTTGAACAAAACAACCTGTTCATTTTCACAGGAGAATGGCTGTTGGCTGCAAGACATGGGAAACACCCCCCTGCTGCTCTCCCATCTACAGGGCCACTGCAGGGCTAACAAACCCTGCATTCCAATCCCCATACTTCCCTAGTTAGTGTGCCAGAAAAAGATTTAGGATGTCCCAATACATGCATGTCAATTGCAGTATGCTGTAAATACATAAGTGCCCCCACTAACTCCAATTGTATTTCGGAGTGTTTCTTGACATTTCTCGACATAATGAAAAACAAATCTTCATTTTCTGATTTTTTTTCTGTTCTGTGGCCCTAAAACTCTTCTTTATTTTAGTATGTAGTGTAGTAAAAAGAAAGAGCATGTGATTTGGAATGCAGGGAATGGGATAAACTCTTCTTGCTCTCCTTTTTTCTTCTTCATCAACTTCTTTTACTGCGGAGTTGATTCAGACAAACAAACTGCTTCACCCCCCCAACCTGTTGATATAAGGGCTACAATGACACGTGACTGCCTCAAGTTTACAGAGGATCTCCTGCCCCCTTCTGGTGACAATAGCAAATCACTTGTTCTGTAAATTACACAGAAAACTAATTTATTTTGATAAAATAATTGAATACAGTACGCTTATTTACACGTGTATAATGTACATATGAGGGATGTCAAGCACCTGACTAGGTGACACTTTACAATTAGGTACACAACATTTTAGTCACTACTTGCCTAACTAATACATAGGTTTTTTTAGTAACTACTACATAGTTATTTGTTTTTTTAGTAACTACTACATAGTTATGCATTGCCTATATAGTTTTAAAAATGTTGTTAATAAAAAAAGAATTGGTAAAAAAAAACTATGTAGCAATGCATACATATAGTAACTATGTAAAAGTTACTGCAATGTGTTGTGCCTTATTGTAAATTGTTACCAATAACAACAGTTTGGAGGCTTTCTTACATTTTTGTATCCTAGTTTGAAAGTTATTATCATAACTTTTTCAAACTTAATGTTCCACTGATTTAGGAAATGCCTATACTTTAAAACATAGGTTACCATTCTTATATATATATATCTTTAAACAATACTGACATGCCAACATTTACATAATTATATTGATTCATACACTTATTTTCTTATTCATTTAGCATTATGTTTTGTAACTATTAACAATGAGCAAAGACTCCCTGGCACATAAAAGTGTCCCATTAACAATCAACACAGACCAGCCAACACAATGAGTCAAACCTTTTTCTGCAGACTCGAATCAGTGCTAAATGTAGGACATATTTGAGTCCTCTAGTTAGTCTGGGTGTACGCACGTCAACATGACTGAGCCCTGCAATGAGTGATTTCATAAACATTCAGCTCAGCGTTCATGTTAACCAGCAACAGTGAACACACCACCAACTCACAGCAGATTCCTAATGAGCCCAACCCTGACTGTCTGTCATTGATTTTTAATGTAACATCTGCTTTCTTTTATACAATTACTGTATAGAATTCATGAAATTCACTTGATAGCGCCTCTTGATACAATTGCCGAATGGTGAAAGTACAGTGGTCGTTAGCTATGCTTTAAAAAAGGTAAAGCTTCTAAGAAGTTAAAATATGGTACAGGGTAGCTGCAACCTGATAATATGTAAGTTCGCTGTAACCTAAGACCTCCAAAATGTACTCAGTTCATCTTTGAGTCAGAGTTGACATGTGTGCAAACTTTGAAAAACATCCTTCAAAGCGCTCAAGAGATATTACGTTCACAATGCGCGAGGTCACAGTCACCTTGACCTTTGACCTTTAAAATGTGATCAGTTTATCCTCGAGTCCAAGGGTGAGATTGTACCAAATTTTACGAAAATCCCTCTATGCGTTCTTGAGATATTGCGTTCACAAGAATGGCACACACGACATAACAGACGTACTGACAGACAATCCACAAACGTTATGCCTCTGGCCTTCTATTGCCGTTGCGGTAACAAATTGGTTAATTAATCTGGATAAAGATGTGGTTTTGACTTTTCAACATCAGCTTGTGGTCAATGCACTCCCAGTCCCAGTCACGATGTGTCACGATATTACTCTAGTGCAGAAAAAATTTGTTTTGATTGAATCAATTCAGTGGTTTGACTCAGAGAATGTTTCCGAATGATGGACCTACAGATAAACACAAATTAGGTTATGTTGGATTTTGTCACACAATTTGAGTGATTTTTATCCAGAAGTAACTGCATTGCGCATGAAGAAATACAACTGCGGAGAGAACACATCATTTTAATCACTTGAGAATTGAAAAGTTCTACTTAAAAAACTATAGACACATTGGAATGATCCTTTAAATATTTATTTTATTTTCAAGCTTCATCCTCTGAAGGCCTGGAACTGCAGTTTGGAGGATAAATGTTTTGGTACGGACCACTAAACTAAAGTGGTACTAAACTAGTAGTCCAAGATTAAAGATAATGTGCACGTGGGATCTTCTATGGGTGAATGGGAACTTTGAGAAACCTTTAAACATATATTGTTTCAATGCTTATGATTTTTTGGTTTACAATTTTTTCAGAAAGGTTTGACTGAATATGCCTTTTTAGCAACATCTAACTAGCACAGTACATAACATCACTGGTTTTGGCATAGGAAAACCAGGGTTTGATTCCCGGTAATGGTTGGGCAAGTCCAAAGAGTCCTTAGGCGAGACAATTATCTAACTGCCTTCCTCCAGTTCTTAGTTGATTTGGATGTACCTCTTTCAGGCTGCTACCATCTTACAACACATTTACCCTGGACCTTTTTTTATTGTGGTTTGATAGCGTCTCTATAGCTCCCTCTTGTTACATAATGTTACTCTACACAGTACGCAATCACACATCTGACACATTGAGTGGCGTTTAATCCGGCGTGGAATACATGACATTGAAAAACAATTATATTTCCTGGAGGTTGTTTTTGCCTGGACGCGAGCTGGCGAACAACATATCCCAGGTCTGGTCAGATTAAACTGTCATTGTCGGGCCTGTCCTGTCCACAGCGATGCAACAACCGGCTTTCCAGCTGTGCACCAATAATAATCCCTGTGTTTTAATCTCTTTCAACAGAAATGGGTCCAAGCAGTGGTTTTTCAGATTCGGAGGCAGTCCAAGGGCACACACAGATACAGTAATAAAACAGGTCTGATGACAGTTTAATGAAAGGCTATTAGGAATGGCCCATATGTTGTTTGCGGAACTGGCAAATCGAGGCTTAAATGTGTGTGTGGGTGTGTGTGTGTGTGTGTGTGTGTGTGTGTGTGTGTGTGTGTGTTCCTGAGAGAGGAGCAGCAGTGTGGGGCAAGTCCAGCAACGCCAGGGACATCTGGTGATGGGCTGTGATGAAATCATTGGATCGTTCTGGTGGGGATTTAGCCATTGCATCATGATGATTATTTGGGCCTTATGAACACATGATGTTTATGTGTGTAAAAGCAGGCAGGGCTCCGACCTCTCTCACAGCAGCAAAGGTTTAGGGAAAGAAGGCCTCAATAGTAGGGATTATTCGCTCTCTCTCTCTCTCCCTCTCTCTCTCTTCCTCTCTCTCTCTATCTCCCTCTCTTTGTTTTCTCTCTTTACCCTATTTTTCATCATCCATCTCTCTGCCTGTCATTTCAGTCCGTATTGCAGTGATGAACACAGGCGTAAGCACAGCGGGCGTTCATCGAGGCTTCCTCAGGAAATATGGTAGGCCTGTTTTGAACCCTTCCATCGGCATGCAGTCTCTCTGCCTTTGTGTAACTGTATCCTTTTGTTTGACTGTCGTTTTGTTCATGTGTATGCTCACTCTATCGCTTAGGGGTCAAGGTAACACTGTATTTCAGTTTGTTTTAAGCGTTAAATGTGAGTTACTTGATACATGCACTGTTATTTTGAATACTCTTTTTCATCCCTGGTTGGCTGCAGTTTCTACTTATTGAATTATGTTGTAAAGTTGTTAGTGTGCTTTTGGCTGCATCACTATGACAATCTGATAATCAGATGGTGGACAGAGGCTCATTATTTGATCCCTTGTGTCCAGTTTTGATCATTCATTGGCCATTCAAACTATAACAAAACCTCTCTAATTGTTCTCACAACATTATTAACAGCAAAACAATTCAAACTAAATGTATACCCTTGAAGGACCAAAGGTCTTTAGTTGACCAAATAAGCCTATGCAATCATACATCTGCACTCATTGCACTACATGGGCTTATTGAGGGTGAAATGTTCCAACGTATGGAGTAA
The DNA here is from genome assembly GCA_949357725.1 of Hyperoplus immaculatus. NCBI lineage: Eukaryota > Metazoa > Chordata > Actinopteri > Uranoscopiformes > Ammodytidae > Hyperoplus > Hyperoplus immaculatus. The sequence goes on from OX442352.1 coordinate 33,588,466, forward strand.
TATAGTTGTGGTATTTATTCTTCTAATGACAACAGAGCTCTTGGGGTTTTAGATTTGACAACATATGAAGAGGAAAAAGGTCTCAGATCAGCCCATTAACTCTTACATGAGTCACAGTCACTGTGTCGTATATAAACACTCCCAGATGTGTTTGTTCATGAATGCATTGATGTTTTTCATTTTCAAAAGCTAAGTCAGGATTCAGGAGTAATGCCAATGTATCTCACGTCTATGTGCTAATGTTACATGTGTTTTATATCTTCCTCCATTTCATTTGATAGTGCTGTCTAGGGACTGAGGGAAGATATTGTTTAATTGCTATGTCAGCAGTTGTTTCTCTCTCTCTTGACTGTGGAGTAATGATAGTAAAATACTTTCATACACCAACCCTGCGTTCCAAATCGCATACTCTTTCTTTTTACTACACTACATACTAAAGTACAGAAGAGTTTTAGGGCCACGGGAGAGAAAACAAATCTGACGAGGAAGATTTTGTTTCATTATGTCGAGAAATGCAAAGAATAAAGAAAAATATTGCAAAATGCTATCGGGAGTTAGTGGGGCATTTATGTATTTTCAGCATAATTGACCTGCATGTATTGAGACATCCTAAATCTTTTTCTGGCATAATAAATAGTAGGGAAGTATGGGGATTGGAACCAGGGCAAGTGTATGCCATGATAACAGGCATTTGAACTCATAACCCCGCCCCTCTCTCTCAGTCTCTCTTCCTCTCTCTCTCTCTCTCTCTTCCTCTCTCTCTCTCTCTCTCTCTTCGTCTCTCCCTCTCTCTTTCTATCTCTCTCTATCTCTCTCTCGGTCTCTTTGCAAATCCACCTATCCTCCATTTTTAATCCTCTGTATGGAGAAACAGAGCGGCTCCCTCTCTTCCTGTCAACATGTGCTCTCAATCTATTATCGTTAGTGCACATCGGCTGGCTGTCTGTCTAGAACGCTTACAATCTAACACCCTCATGTCCTGCTCCATTTACCTATTATTTTAAAAAGGCCATGGCTGCAAGCCTTCAACTGAAGGGGGAACCAATCAAACACAGTTGTTATTAATATAAAAGATTTATGTCCAGACTGAAATGTATCAATCTTGGATTACCTCCTACATACATGTATCTCTGTTTGTTTTCTGCTGCAGGGGGCTTCATGTTTAAGCAGTGGAAGGAGAAGTACCTCGTCCTGACCATGGAGGGCAGCCTGTTGCTGTGTCGGGACCCAGACTCCCCTCCGGAGCAGGTGATCGCGCTACAGGTCAGCTGTGAGTCCATTGCGTCGGGCCGGGACATCCTGGACCTGCCGCGGCTGCCTCCAGGGGGCAGGAGGGACTGCTGCTTTGCCCTCATCCTGCCACAAAACAAGTTCCTGCTGCTGCTCTCTGACAACCCCGAGGACTGCAAGTGGGTTTCAGTTCAATTTCAGTTTAAATTTAAAGGTGTAGTGAGCGATTCTAGAGAATGCTTGTTGTCAATTTTTTTTGTCAATCTCCCCATGATTCGTTAACTGTTCATATTGTGTGTGTACTGCAAATAAAAACTGGTGACAATACACAGCCTAGGTTCTGAAAATGCAATGGGCATGTTACTAGTGGACCCTCTTTGTTTACATACTAGTTTACAGAGCCTAGGTTGTGTATTAACACCAGACTATTTTGCAGCGCATACACAGTATAGACACGCAGCCGTTCATGAATATACAGTTATATTCACTGATTTTGACAACATGCATCCTCCATAATTGTGACGCAACCTTTAACAAGCTTTTTTGCATGACTATGAAAAGGAATACTGCCAAAACATCATATACAGTAATATATAAAAAAATTTGATAACCTTATTCTTGCTGTTCAGTTGAGTTGAGTTTGCATCTTCTTGGTGGAATGCACCTATTGGAAGTGACTTTGGATAAAAGTGTCAGCTGAATTAAATGGAATATGAGACAAAAAACTTAAAAATAATATAATACCTAAAAAAAAAAAAAAAAATCTATGTCCTTTGCCTTTGCCTCACTCATTATCAAATGCTAACTGCAATCAGTGACTTATTGACACAGATACTGAGATCTCCTCTCCCCCACTTTCTATCAGACATGTTTACTGCATGTTTACTTATGATATCTACAAGCCTGGCTCTGGTTCAAGTATAATGACTCGTTTTACCTTCCACAGTCTTTGGCTGAAGCTGATCAGGAAAGTGAGAGAGGTGAGTCAACAGTTCTTGTTTGAAAAATATGACTTTATTATGTCTGTCCACTTGTTTCATAATTTTCATTTATTGTTTAGATGTTCCTATTTTTCTTTAATCGTTCGAAAAAAACACAATTCAATTCAATTCAATTACATTTTGACATAACATTCCAACAGGATTTTTTGGGTGTTCACATAATACAGTATATATGAAGCCATGAGGTATACTACTAGTACATACACAGTATACACAGCTCTGGAAATTAAGACACCACTCCAAATGTTCAGTGTCTCTTGTTTGTCTATTTATAGTTATATGTTTGATTAAAATGAACATTTTGGTTTTGCTCCATAATAAACTATCGACAATATTTCTTAACAAATTCCGGGGGAAAAATGGTCTTTTAGAGCATTTCCATTAAGTAATGTAAAGATGAAGATTGATGAAAAATCCAGACTGGTCTCTTCATTTTTTTCCAGAGCTGTATCTCTTATTGTGTGATTATCTCATTTTCTAGGGTTTGATGTCACCTCTGACCCTTTTTTCTTAACTTGTTCTAAACACATTCATACACCGATAGCAGCAGCTACCACACCGGGTGCTGGCTAACTATCAGGAGACATTTTAGGGTTCAGTGTCTCTTTGCTCAGGGACACTTGAACATGTGGCGGGGAGACTATAACCACCGACCCTATAGTTGCAGGTCCACCACCCTATCCACTTCGCCACAGGCCCCCCAATTACATTCTGACATAAACTCCCAATGGGAATTTTTGGGTGTTCACATAATACCGTATATGAAGCCGTGAGGTATACAACTAGTACACAGTATATCGCATTGAGTGTTTATCTCATCTTCCAGGGTGTGATGTCTCCTCTGACCCTGGCGAGGCAGCGCAGTGTGACTCCCTGCATCACAGACAGAGAGCCGCTGCCCGACTCGTCTAGTGATAAAGAGCCCGGCTCGCCCCGCGTCGGAGAGGGAACGCCGCCCTCGCTACGAGTCACTGAGCGAGGAGGATCACTCAGGATAAGCCAACACCCAGGTGGGCTACCAATCAATCAATCAATCAATCATTATTGACATAGCACCTTTCATAAAAGCTAATGTAGCACAAAGTGCTTAATACAATCCCCCACCCCCCTCCCACGACACACCCAGAGAGATACACATGCAAAAACAATCCCCCTCCCACCCATCCATACCCAAAGCGATAACATGTTTGACCAATAAGAAATTCATCAAAATATATCCAATATCAGCAGGTGGTCTGAAGTTACTTGATAGATTCATATTCAGATTCAGATTCAGACAACTTTATTGGGGGGGGGGGGTTTAGAAAAAAACAAAAGGCAAATACAGAAAACATCTTCAACCACTTAGACTAGAAATAGGGTTCATTTAGAAGAGAAACATGGCATATAATAAAACACAAGCAAATTAAGAAACACAGTAACAAATTGTAAGATAGATATAATGATAGTCATCAGTTTTTATTGTTTTGAAAGAATTAATTGTGTCCTGCAGCATTTTTGTATCTTACATGTGTTTCTCACTCACGGTAACGTTATATTGATATGCAGGTTTGCTTTTGATAAAAGTGGCTCATACATCGTCAAAGGGGCGGCCATGTTTTCTTCATGTTTGTGTGAGGCTTTCTCAGCTGTGGGAAACGGATGAGCATAAAAGACAAACTCACTGACAAACATCTGGATGGTATACTGTTGCCAATATCAACTTATTACAGCCCACATTTAAGCATGCTGTTTTGTGCTGACACATCCAGCAGACAGCATGGAGTCAAACCATATCTTAAGGATATCTCCCCTAGTGTTTTAGTTGTGGTATGGCAGACCAACTCCTGTTATACATGTCCCAGGGAAACATTTCTTTATTCTTCACAAGCCACTCTTTATAGTGGTTAAGTGTAGCTATTTGATGTTTGTGTTTAAACTGTGTCCAACCCCATCTCACGAAGGGAAAGTTTGCAGCTTACTTGATCCTATACACATTCAGGAATATTGGAAGACTTCTGGCAATAGTTTAAAGCAGGGAAATGACTATGTATTTCCAAATTTGGATAAAGAGTGAAAAAAAGGATCACTTTCAACAATGTGACAACGTGCAAACTTTTCCCTTATTTGGTGTATTTAAAGAGGAACTCAAAGTTTATGAAAAAGTCAGATTTTTCCTGGGATTATCATAAATGACCTGTAACAGCAAATGAGACCATCAGCGTAAACAATGCTATTTTATTTTGTATGCCTTTGTGCGGATACATTTTCCCGGGAACTTAGACAAAACGATTTTAGTCAGGCAGACTGGAAAGTCCTGTGTTTCCTAAACGCTACTAAATCAAAGTTAACTTTCTTTCACCATCATCATATTACCATTATTAATCTGACGGTCACTTATAAGTATTATCTCATGCAATGCATCCTGCACCCTCCTGCACCCTCCTAAACAAATGCATACACCACTGGCACATGCTAGCAAATATCTTTAGGACATCAGGCGCTGGTGTCATAAAAACACTACCTCATATGTCCAAACGGGGAGCTAGAATCAACAAAAAAAAAGTTCCTAATTGTCACTTTAAGTAAATCAGTCATCAAATAAACTACATATCATTGCTTATTGTTGCTATTATTTCCCATATATCTCCTACAGCCACTGGCCCCCAGCGGCAGCCTCTGCGTAGTGTTTCCGTGGCGCCCCCTCACCGTGTGTCAGATTGTCTCCGTCATGGTAACAGCAGCGATGCGCGGGCGGTGCGGGGCCTGTGTCTGCTGATGGGAGGGGCTCAGGCCACCTCTGCCCTGGGTTTCATCAACTCCGCCTCTGCTTCGTCCCCATTGGCTGCCAGGGCCTCGGACCTCCTCGCCCACGGCAACGGGACCTTCTCCGAGCTGCCTGCGGGGGGCGCCTTCACGTGCAGTACGGACATGAACTCTGACACTCACTTCAACAGCTTCGACTTCGAGGGAGACTCCGACTTTGACGCGTTTGACTGTGGCGGATTTGTCTTTTAAAAAAGGTCCAATGTGTAACTTTTGGGTTGTGAGAAAAGTGAACATTTTCTAGGATATATTAAGGAATATATTTAAGGAAAATTGGGTCTCTGGAACACTGTTTTGAAGTTACAAAGCTAACGTCAAAGTTACTGTTTCACTGTTGTTGTTCTGTTGTTCTTTACAGCAGCTATAGGGCTATTCTAGTCTTGCATTTGGTTCCAGCGGTGCTTCAAAATGATTTTCTGTTTTGATTTATTATGATGATAACTCAATACTAAGAATTCTATGTAGAGAAAAAAAATGTTTTGTTAACTAACTGCAGGCTCTGCAAATGTAAATAAAATCCCCCTTCCTCTGAAACCGCATAGTGCACCTTTAAGATTTGACTATAGAGAGGGATAGAAACTGTTTGAAAGCTATTTTATTCTCTTAAACCCTATGTGTTGGTTTTTCCTTTATAATATAAGGGCATTGCTATTCATGAATGGCCTACTGGGTTTTCTATACGTCTAATGTATAAATGAATGAAGCTGTCTTGGTCCTGGCTTGCTCCTCAGGTAAATCATTGATGATCTTGACTCATCTGAACACTGTCTGTCTGTGTAGTATCACTGTTTCCATGGCTACAGGACGGCTTGAGGTTAACAAGGGTGAGCGGTGTGACGATTTGAGACAGCCACATGGACATATACAGCTCTGGAAAAAATTAAGAGACCGGTCTGGATTTTTCTTCGATCTTCTTCTTTACATTACTTAATAGAAATGCTCTTGATGACAATATTTTGGGGGGAATTTGGTGGAAAAATTGACAGTAGTTTATAGAATAGAATACAACCAAAATGTTCATTTTACTCAAACATATGCCTATAAATAGTAAAACGAGAGACACTAAATATTTGGAGTGGTCTCTTAATTTTTTCTAGAGCTGTATAGTCTAAACCATGTATTTTTACACTGTTTGTCTTACCACTGTGTTCATTTTGTATATACCATATATATATATATTTCAAATTGTGAATATATTTTCCTAATCCACATTCTATTCCATTCTATCCATTGTTTCTTATTTGAAATACATTCCAAGTGTGATGTCTAAATAAATGCTGCTGTCACAATGACTGTGCGTCTTTCGATATTAACTGTCCATCTGCTGTTTGTTTGTTGGCGTGCAGACAGTAGGCCGATGTTTGCAAAGGAGGGATGTTGGAGCAGATTGGTTGTGTGTGTGTGTGTGTGTGTGTGTGTGTGTGTGTGTGTGTGTGTGTGCTTATCTATTTTATCACACAGAGAAAACAAATAATCTCTTGGGTTGAGCAACTCATGTGGACACTGCATGTGCTCAGATAAACAACGAGCACATGCTTTTAAACCACTGAGTCAAACCGCACATGCCTTTTCTGCTTTGCATTAAAAGAAAATCCTTTTTGTCATGTTTTAAAAAACAAATTGTATCATAAACCAGTCAATTAGTTACATATACAAAATATAATTTTGTAATAACATTCTGAATAGTTCTAAGAATGATTATGTAAAGCTTAGTTGATGTAAGTGCTTTAGAAGTTGAGATTTTCGGTTCAGAGTATTGAAAAAAACACATTTTGAGAAGTGGCAAAGCGCAACTGTTGACTTAAATGAAGGACTGTTGTAACAAAGGGTTTGTTCGGCTTTCTATCATTATATAATCGCTATTATAATATAATGAATGAGGTTTTTCTTCCCTCAGTCTTCCCTTGGCCCAGCTGTCCTGTTCATCCTAACCCTACATTTTACCATGTGTGATGTCATACATTCGAAAATGTAGGGTTAGACAGTGAGACCATAAAACACTCTTTCTGCCTTTTCTCAGGCTAGGATGAACCGATTTCTAAAAGAAAAATGCACATTTATACTACATAGGATCTCAGAGTTCAACACCCCTTAATATTTCCACCGGGGAGGTCTTTAACCATCTTGAATCTTGAATAATTTCTGATGCTTTATTTTTTACAAAATTATTCTCCACTTTACAATTTACAATGTATACATCCAAATATACAATTCACCGCAAGGAGAAATCATAATCCAACTTTTCAACCTACCAATCAACAACCCATGAGGTAAAACAAGAAGGGGAGAACGGGGTAACCTGAGACACATTTTACATTTGCTCCCCTCTAAGCGAGCTAAAATGATTCATCACTCAAATTTACACTTTTCCCATTAATTCAGGATGTTTCCTAGAAATGGGCATCAGCAGAATTTATTCAAGACAAAGGGCAGTGAAAATACGATTGTTTTAAAAAAAGTTGTCATGTGTCTCACTTTACCCCAGCTGTGGGGTAAACTGAGAAAGACCAGAAAAATCAAGGGGGTAAACTGAACCACTTGCTTTTTCCACTCTGAAACTACCATAACGACATAAATTGTAACAGTTAGAATCCTGACAGCTAGCTTGAAAATCAAATATTCCAAAACTGATGTCGGACTAACAGAATCATGGGGTTTGGTCAATTAAGCAAAACATTTTTCTAAACACTTGAAAGTAACTCTGATCAAATACAACATATAATTCATATTCAATAATTCAGTTAGATTAAAACAGTCTGGGGGTCAGAACATAGGACCCTTAAGGCCAATTAGTGTCAGGGGGTCAGAGCAAAGGACAATCAGAACCAGAACAGTCTGGGACTCAGAATAGGACTACACCCAGCTGTCATTTTCCATCTTTTGAGTATGTTTTTCTGCATTTGTTTTATTGGGATCATTCATTGAATAAAGACATATTTCTTAGTGTCTGTTGTTGTGTGTGTGTGTGTTTGTATGTGTGTGTCACATCTTCTACTCTGACATACAGTAGCCTAGGATAGATTTGGTTGTTCTCTTTTAGTTAATGATATGAAATGTTGTTGAAGAAGTAGGCCAGTAATTCAAATGGGAGTAGTTTGAAGATTTCTTAATTCTTGCACATTTTAAGAGATGAAGGGCTAATCAGCGTTTATTATTTTCTGCATATGTAGTTGACTCTTTTGTCCACCGTCTTCATATTTAAGTGGTTTTGACAGCGGTTTGTCCACCACACACTTGGCATGATAAGACAAGAGATTTATTCTTGTTCTTTTCATACTGGGAGAGACATTACGCCTGTGTATCGCGCTGGACCTGTGGTGTGGCATTGGGAGAGGAAGCCTTGACAGCGCCCTAATTTAATCTGCATGATAAGGTTAAGATCGCTCTATAACAGTTGGTCCCATGATTCTAGCCTGTTTTGTTCAAAATGCCTTTGTATTTCACTTCCCTCAATTAACACCTGTCATTTTCACATGGGCCTATTTTAATAAAATATTCAGATGATCCAGCAGATGTAGGGTGTTTCAGTTCTGCAGGCAGCTCAAGGGACAGTGTACAAGGACAGGGAACTGGTGGACAGTTGTGTTAGCTGAATTTCAGGAGGACTAAGCTGAATCTCCATTCTGGGAGAAGAGGTCGAGTTGATGGAAGGCTACAAACACCTGGACCTTCACCTGGACAACAGATTAAAGCAAATGTAACGTGCAGACTGTTTACATTCTTACTGCTGCGGGGACACTTACATTTCCCTTTGAGGATGAATAAAGAATAGGCCTGTAGGCCATTTAGGCCAACAGTAAATCTATCCATCGTATAGCCTATTCAATTTGGATTTTAGATTGTCGATTGCATTATGTTTTATAATCACTAAAGTTAGCTCATTTTGGTTCCTACTTCGACAAAAACAAAGAAAGAACGAAAGAGAAAAGCTTCATGGGGCCTTCATATAGTGGTATCTGAAAATAGGCTTGAGAAAATAGGCTACATATCTATGACAAAATTATAACTTTGTTGACCAAACAAATACATTGCTGTAAATCTCTTGACATTTAAAGATTCTCATGGTTCCGCCACATGCTTTGAAATAGGCTACTGAAGTAATGTAGAATTCTACTTTGGAAATCTATAGGGTGAGTTGCCCTAATGTGGGACACCTGAGGTCCAGAACATTTATCTCTAATTTCTGACTGACAGGGGTTCCCTGTGATTGAAGTCATATGAATTTTCAGTTTTGATTATAAAGAGAATGGAGGGGAAACAGTCAAAAAGGAAGTAAACCATGTGAAGTCCAGAAAAAGGACAGTGAAATAGGTTTTAGAGGAAATCAATGCTAAGGCTTTACATTTGTCATTATTAAAACAATGTTAATTCTTTTAATCAAATGAATCAAATTATTTTACGAATCAAATTATTTAATACTATTTGGAAAATGTATTTAGGTTTTTTATCTAGCAGGAAGCAAGAACATATTGTTCAAATTTAAACCATCAAACCTGAGTAATGCATCTTAGACCATGAGTGTTTATGACTTGCATTTATTCAAGGGATATTGTTTTTTATGCATAATACAGACTGTCCCAGATTAGAGCAAACATAATTTCGTGAGCTATTTTGCACATGGACCACTAATATATGTGCCATTTCTTTTCTGAGGATGATAGGCCTATCTAAATCATCTATTGTAAAAATGTGAAACGCTGTTGTTTCTATAACCTATTCATATGGTTTCATATTACTCCGTTCGTCTTTCTCTTAAACCTACTGGCGAGTTGGTTTTTATGAAAAACCATTGGAGTGAGCGCTCTTCTCAGCTGTTTGTGTAAAACATCTTTCAGTGCAGTTAGAATAGCTACCGAAAATTCCGTGACAACTATCAGGCTTCAGACAGATCATATGAATTTGCTGTATCAAGATTATGAAAGTAAAGGACAAAGTTCTAGCTAGAAATCTTATAAAAAAAACACCACACAAGGATTTATGCTCTTTTTAGCTCACAATTCGCACTGAAAAAGGCATTGGTGGCAGCCATTACAAGTCCACAAGGGCTGCCGCTATAGGCTCGTCTACTGTCACGTGATCAAAGATAAACAAACCTTGCGATGTCCAGATTAATATTCGTGATAACCATCAAACTAAATCGTACACATTCACTGAGTGAAGATTGTGAAAGTATGACACACATTTCTCACCAACGATGTTATCAAAAACCCAAGTAATAACTTATAAATCTTTTAAAAATCTGAATAAAAACTGTAGCAATGGCGGCCACAGCTTGGATTTCATTTCCACTGGGAGAAACTTGAAAGTCACGTGACATGTATCTGTCCAATAGAAATAAATAGTGCCCCGGGTGGCATTACATTGTAGTGAATTGAACCCCCAATCCGTCTTCAGACGGCGGCAAAGTCTGATTTCACGTTAGTGACGGACGGTAAGAGGCCCTGGCCCACAGTCGCACTTTGACGTTCTAGGAGTGAGACTGTGTTGCCTCATACATTCCTACAAGATTAATCTTCATATCAAGAGAAATACATTTTGTATTACACTTTGTCTAAAAATGTAATAAAATATGCAAATTAGCCAATATCTCATTAAATATGCGAACATATTAACCCTTGAAGTTACAGATTTTCTGAGGGGATCACAATGTTCACAATGACAATGATTATAAGGTCATAGAAGAGTGTAAACATTCTGATTTGATAAATAATGAAAATGGCTAAAAAAACAGTCAATCTATTACGTACTGTATGTACTTATGTTTAATGAGATAATGCCTATTAATGTGTGTTAATACACACAATATATGAGTCAGAAAAATCCCAATAATCTATTTGAATATGTCTGACATTGTGCATGTAACAGCTTGACCAGACATGACATACGCTTTGCTGAACTCTCTAAGGAGAAAATACAATAAATGTGCCGTAAAACCAAAACAAAACATTGAAGTTTGTTTTGTTGATGTGAAAACAGAAGTAATGCTCATAACTAATTGTACAAACTATTAATAAAAGGCTGTTGTGTAGTTAGATCATTAGAGCAAAGGTCCTTTCGGCCAGTAAACATGTGTGTCCCTGAGGATTCTTCTTCTGAGACCAATCAGTATAAACACACACACACACACACACACACACTGGTCGACAGAGAGGGCCATAATGACCTTCCGTCATACCTCATCAGAACTTCAACTTGAGAAAATTGTATTGATAAATAGTAAACAGTAAAAGTTTAATTGATATTGAAATTGAAACATTCAGCTTCTTGTGGAGTCAGTGATTCTGGAGAACGCTTTTTGTCCAAATTTCCAAGTGAATATCTTCTCATGATCCACTACCTGTCTCGACTGTGTGAGACCTGAACAAATAATCCAGTGTCAAACCTAGGCTCTGTAAATGGGCTTGTTGCTACCTACGATGGGCCCCCTTTGTTTACAGAGCCAAGGCTGTGTATTAACACTGGATCTGTTTTCAGATCACACACTGTACAGACAGGTAGTGGACTGTGAGGAGATATTCACTGATTTTGATAAAAAGTGATTTTGACAACCTTTTTGGTACGTTACTCTCTAAACCTCAATTGGTCTCTCGAGGATAAATAAAGTTAAATGAAATGAAAAAATGAAATCGAATTACAGAAGCACAACCAAAGTGGGGGGCACTTGTGGTGTAGTGGTTAGAGGTTAGGTTAATTTTCTATAAACTCTCGGGTAAAAATTAATCAAAAGCAAAGACACTTGGCACCAATTAATTTAATGTGAATTGGTATTTGGTAGAACCGACACAATTGTGCAAAGCTGGTAGAAACATTCCCCAATAGACTTGGAGCTGTAATTGCAGCGATAGGTGGTTCTACAACGTATAGACTATTATTAGTATTGGGGGGCTGAATATTTTTGCACTCCACATTTTTCAGTTTTTTTTGTTTATAAAAAAATTGTAAATCATATTTAATTTTTCATTCCACTTAACAATAATGCACCACTTTGTGTTGGTCTATCACATAAAATCCCAATAAAATAATTGTATGTCTGTGGTTGCAACGTGACAAAATGTGGAAAAGTTCAAGGGGTATGAATACTTTTGCAAGGCACTGTATCTAACTATTTATGTGTACATTTGCATATTGTTAAAAAACAACAATCTAGATGTCAGGTAAAACCAGAGTTAAAATCTTCTGTCATAGTGCAGAGGAGAACAGATGGCAAGGTTTCAGTCATAAGACATGGCAGCTAAGTTTAAAATGTCAATATTTACATATTTCATTTTTCATTTCATTTAACTTTTATTTATCCTCGAGAGACCAATTGAGGGGTGACCCTCATTTTCAATGATGTCGAGTTCAAAACAAATTCAAAGGAAAAACAACAATACATAAACAATATTCAATGCAAAAACATCAAATACACAACAACAGGTGAAGAGAGAAAAAAACTATTGAAACATTTACATAGTGGTGAAGAGTGGCAGCAATTAAAATTAAATGGGTGAAAGTACAATATAGCCTAATTAAAACAGTTACAGGTAGAGTTTGGCAGATTTAAGATAGTTTGTTTAAATTGGTTAAAGGATATGAAAGTATTTAGTTTAATTTGTTGCTGTAAGTTGTTCCAGGAGTCGGGGGCACTGAAGCTAAAAGCTGTCTTTCCCAGCTAAGGCCGGGCTTGTGGGACATAAAGCATAAGCATGTCAGTGGAGCGGGTCTGATAAAGCCCATCTGAAATTTGCAGCATTTCTGTTAAATAACGAGGAAGCTTCCCGGTCAAGGCTTTGTAAATAAAAATGTGCCAATGTGCGTCACGTCTCTCTTTAAGGGAGGACCACCCAACCTTTTCATATAAAAGACAATGGTGTGTGTCATAAGCATCTCCTGTGATGAACCTTAAAGCAGAGTGAAAAACAGAGTCCAGGAGTTTAAGACATGAATGTGATGCATGCCGGTGAACCACATCACCGTAATCAAGGACAGACATGAAAAATGCCTCAATAATCCTTTTCCTACTAAATAAAGGGAAGGTGGTTTTGTTCCTATAAAAATAGCCAATTTTTGTCGTAGTCGACAAACAAGATTTTTTATATGAAAATTAAAAGTGAGTTTATCATCTAACCAGATGCCGAGATATTTGTACTCTGTGACTCTTTCAATTAAAAATCCATTATTTGTAAAAATATTAAAATCATTAAAAGTTGTGGTTCTTGCTCAAGAGAAACACATATATTTGGTTTTGTCTGTATTTACAACCAGCCTGAGGTCCACTAGACAGTCCTGCAGGGTTTTAAAAGAGCATTGTAGGTTCTGAATAGATTGGTGCACCGAATCGGAAATGCAATACAGTACTGTGTCGTCAGCGTATAGATGGGCGTGACAGTTTTTTAGCGATGAAACAATGTCATTTATATAAATTGTGAAAAGAACTGGACCTAAAATTGAGCCCTGTGGGACACCATTTGTAACAGTTAAAAACTCAGATTGGTATCTTCCCAGTTTAACTGACTGCTGTCTATCAGAGAGATAATCCCTAAACCAGCTACATGCAGAATGATCAAAGCCAATGTCATGCAGCCTCTGTAAAAGCAAATGGTGGTCAACAGTATCAAAGGCCTTTGAAAGATCAATACAAAGTGATGCACAGTGCTTTTTCTTGTCTAATGCTCTAACAATGTTGTCTACAACCAAAGTCACAGCAGAGACAGTACTGTGGCCTGCCCTAAAACCAGATTGGAATGGGCTCAAAATGGAAGCACAAGTTAGAAATGTTTTTAACTGATTATTAATAAGTGATTCTAGAATTTTTGCGAGGCATGGGAGTTTGGAAATTGGCCTGTAGTTATTAAGATTATTTTTGTCACCACCTTTATGTAAAATAATTACGTGAGCTTTTTTCCAAATTTTAGGAACTATTCCAGAGGAGATCGAAAGATTAAAAATATGGGTAATTTGTTTTGATATTATATGTGTAGAAAGCTTGATTAAAAACGGGTCCAAATTGTCCTCTCCCATGTACTTCTTGGGGTTGATGGCGAGGACTGCATCTACAACAACACTTGTGGGAAGAAGATCAAGGCTGAAAATAGGAGTTTGAGAGACAGGCGGTACGTTACTACTGGTGGTAGAAGGTGTACATCCTCCATTCTGAAAGAGTTGACCAGCAGCAGCAAAATGTTTATTAAAAGCTAAGCCAATCTCTTTTTGATCATTGAGAGTGTGACCATTTAATTTGATCTGAGTGGGAAATGTGCTAGAATTGTTCTTATTATAGTTCACAGCTTTCCAAAATAGTGCAGGGTTAGAGTAGCAGTCGGAGATTAATTCAAGGTAGTATTCAGATTTGGCTTTCCTAATCATGGATGTGCACTTATTCCTAAGGTGTCTAAAAATAGTCCAATTGGTATTATCTCCAGAGCGTCTAGCTAGAGACCATGCTTTATTTCTCTCGGAAAATAAATCAGACAGTTCACTTGTAAACCAGGGGTTTGATATATTTTTTACTCTGTGCTTTTTAAGGGGCGCATGCTTGTTTATAATTGAGGCGAAAGTATTGATGAAATAGTCTAAGGCTAACTCAACATCCAAAATTTCCGTAGTGAGCTGAATGTCACTATGACGGAGATCACTTAATAAGGCTTGCTCATTAAAACCTTTAAAATTACGCTTAATTATGATTTTAGGCTGAGATCTTTTTAAATGAATACTTCTGATACAGTGATCACTAATCCCAAGGTCAAAGACACCAGCTGAGACTACTTTATTTGATAAGATTAAATCGATTAAAGTTGATTTTGCTGTTTTTTTTTTAGATTGGGTCTTGTGGGCTCAGTTATTAATTGTGTAACATTAACGTTGCTACAGATTTCTTTGAAAGGTTCAGAGGCACCAGAAAGCCAATCAACGTTAAAATCACCCATCACAATTACCTCTCTATTTACATAACTGGAGAGCATATGTGCTAGATCGTTTAAGGAGCTAGTTACAGCTGAAGGGGGCCTATACACACCAATTACAACAAAACAATCATTTGACGATAAAGATAATTCTAGCGCGATAAATTCAAAGCAATTTGGAACAGAGACAGCATATAAAAGTGTTACAGAATAACAGGATTTAACATAGACAGCCACTCCCCCACCCCTTGTGTTTCTGTCTATTCTGAATAAGTTATAATCATTTATTGCCACAATAGAGTCATCTGTACTCTTCTTTAACCAGGATTCAGTCAGAATCAAGACATCTGGATCTGCCTGGGACACTAAAATCTTTACATGGTCTAATTTATCATGCTGCAATAAACTTCTAATATTTAAATGTAGAAAACCCAAGCCCTTTCTTGATTTGAGAATTTGTGGGGAATTTAGCTTACAGCTAGGAAGCATGGCTTGTTTTTCAGGGTCATACAATACAGGTTTGTGCCTGTAGAGGGAGCCAACGTTAGAAGCAGCAGATGGATGGGTCATTGGAGGTGAGAGAGGGCAGTCAGGTGTGATGTCCAGAGCTGGAGGAAGGTTTGCAACACAGATGGAAGGGGAGTATAATTGATGTTGAGCAGGACTCCCGGGGGGGTCTTTTTTAATGGAGGTTCTTCTGATGGGGTCATGCTGTGGTGAATATCAGTCCAAATTAAATGCAATGTGCTGAATGAAGTTATTGGTTAGTTCTCTTACACCTTTGGTGTTGGGATGGAGGCCGTCAGATTTAAAGAGCTCGTGTTTGGTCCAAAAAGAGTCAAAGTTGCTGATGAAGCCCAGCATGTTTGAAGAGCAGAAGGACTTCAGCCAGTCATGAAGACTCAGGAGGCGACTGAAGCGCTCTGGGCTTTTAGACAGAGTGGGGGTGGGGCCGGAAAAAATGCAGGTTTTCCAAAAACTCTGCAGAGTGATGGACAAACTCTCTAATTGAGCATAGAGTTTGCAAGATTGTTTGTTCATAACATCATTTGTCCCAATATGAAAGATGACAGTGTGGGCTGTAGGGTGGCGGTCGATGAGGGTAGGTGATAGCTCCATGATGTGGCATACCTTTCCTCCAGAAAGGCAATAGGTGAAGGCACCAGGAAGTTGCAGGTATCTGATGATGGAATCCCCTATTATCAGAATCTCTGGTTCCTCATCTATACAGCTCCCTCTGTAGAGTGACAGCTTGGATGTGAGTGACAGCTTGGATGTGAGGGGCAGGGCATAGCTGCGAGAGCGAGCAGCACCTGTACAGGATACGTCATCGCCAGCTGCAGCGATCTCGGGGCATCATTTTGTAGAGGCTCTGATGGATGAACACGGGACTCACGTCTGAATGGAGCTGGTGGACGGCGGCGATCCTGGCGCCCGCCTTGGGGAGTGGACTGGGAACTTGAACGTCACTGAGTCAACATGGAGCGGGTTGGGACTGGTGACTCGGATCGGGAGAATGCAGCGTTAGCTGCCGGTTCAGTAGCCCCATCTAGCTCTACCAGCGGAGCAAACAAATTATGCAACAGCACAGGACCAGGCGAGAGAAGAGGGGGAATTTGTCTGCCCTTCTTGACGACAGACAACCATGAAGCGCTGGCAGGTGGAGTAGAGACCGGAGCAACAGAAGCGCCACTAGCCGGCGGCTGAGAGCTTCGGAGCGGAAAAGGCTCCAGTACAGCTATCCGGGAGATCAGAGAGGACTGCCGCTGGAGGACATCGTGAACTGGGCTCTCTAATGACTGTAGCTCTGCCTTCAGGACAGAAAGCTCCGGATCTGCCTGGGTGAGTGGGGTCATCATTTTTGTATTTATTTTTTAAAAGAAAAGAACACTGTTTGGCTAGCGCTTTCGGGGTTAGCATTGGCTAGCATGGAGCAACAGCTTCCATCACTCTGTATCCGAACGGGACGCACTCTGAGGCGGTCACGGAACGCTGGACTCACCGCTGAAAGTTCAACTGACAAAATACAAAATAATCCGCATTTGCTGTCCATTTCAGTCAGGAACACTTTCAAATGTAAATTGGAGCCTCGGAGTCGAAACTGGACGATTACAACTGGTTAAAACGTCTGAAAAATGACTTTTTTGTAATTTTTAGCTAACTAATGCGTTATAACTAAAAAAGTTGCGACCGTTAATTAACCGTTTATCTACCTGTGTTTGATACATATGTGTACAAGCAGAGACTCATGTGTGGATTTGCATCTCGTTAAAAAACAACAATCTAGATATTAGGTAAAACCAGAGTCAAAATCTTTATTTAGTTTTTTTTTACAACATATCAGTGTCCACAGCTTTACAGAACAGATTTTGGACAAAGCCTTCTTTCATTGTATAAATAAAAAAAATACTATGTAATATGTACAACGCAACACGTACAACAACATTATTTCATTTCACAATACCTCATATGAAAATGGCAAATTGCTGCATTTATATAACACTTTCATCTAAGGTGAAACATGTGCAGATGGAGGATAAAACCGCAAAACCTGCCCTAACCAACTAACAACGGACTTTAGCGCGCCCAATAAAATATATGTTGAAAGGTTTACCGACATTTTTGAATCGCACTCGCACTTTATCTCTGTTTTTATGACAGCACATATTTATGTAAGTTTTTCTTATTTTGGACATTTGCAATCCAAACATGATAGGATTTAAAAGTGGCTGTAGGATCACAAAATACAGCGATAAAAGCATTCTTAACACACTGGGTAAACTGCTCACATCTATTCTACTCTGAATTATTTCAAAGCAGCAACCGAATGAAAAGTTAATGAGAGACACCAGCTGAGGTGTGCAGGTGCTGACTGCTTTCTGTCTAGTCTGTTTGGAACCAGTAAAACAGATTTTAAGAATTTTCATGTAGGAAAAAATTATTGGAAGAAGCACTCCAACAGAGAGCACAGTACCAAAAAGGCCATATATGTTATTCACTGTATTGTCAGAACATGCCAACTTAACAACAAGGTAGTTTCGGCAATATAAACTGTTTATGGCATTTCCACACAATGTCAAACGGATGTTAAGGAATAAAGTAATCACAACTCTTACAACACAGTACCACCATATAAAACATATTAAGATAAACACCTTTCTTGATGTCATACGTGTGTTATATTGCAGAGGGCAACAGATGGCAAGATATCGGTCATAAGACATGACGGCTAAGTTACAAAATTCAATATTTACAAATGTGTACAAGCAGAAAATCTGTAGGTAGCAAAATGAAGTAGAAATAGTGTGAATGTCAGAGAGAACCTGGATTAGGAGGAATGGAAAAATTCCCATGCTACCGAACAACTCATTAACAAACAGGCTGCAGAGGAAAAAGTACATTGGTTCATGTAAGCTCCTGTTCATACAGATAACCACTATGAGAGATGAGTTGGCAATAATCATCACAATGTATAACAATGCAGTTATCATGAAATACAAGTATCTCAAAGTCCCAACATTCAAATAAGCTCCAAGAATGAAATAAGACAAAGTTAAAGAAGTAGAATTTGCCATTATTAACAAATATCCAATACGTACCGTAGGCTATGGTTTACTTGCCTCCTGAAGAGTAGATAATGTACCTCAGTGTTAAATGAAACACAATGTCACATCACACAGTTCGCTGTTCACTGGCTATTCTGTAGAGACATAAATACACAGACAGAATCATTGTCAGCACACTGAACTGCTCATATCAAATCTACTCTGAATTATTTCAAAGAAGCATCCAAATGAAAAGTTAATGAGAGACACCAGCTGAGGTGTGCAGGTGCTGACAGCTTTCTGTCTCGTTTGTTTGGAACCAGAAAAACGGATATTAAGAATTTTCATGTAAGAAAAAATAATTGGAAGCAGAGGCACTAAAACTGAGATAACCATGTGAAAAAGTCCATAAATGTGATTCACTGTTGTGTCCAAACATGTCAACTTTGCAACAAGTTAGTTATGACAATAAAGACTGTTTATGACGTTCCCACACAATGTCAAACGGATGTTTAAGGATAGAATGATTAAGAACTTCACAAAAGAATACAACCATCAAAGTAACAAAGATAAGCGCCTTTTTAGATGTCATACATGTGTTATCTTGCAGAGGACAACAGATTCATACAACTCATTAACAAACAGGCTGCAGAGGAAAATATACATTGGTTCATGTAAGCTTCTGTTCTTGCAGATAACCACTATGAGAGATGAGTTGGCAATAATTATTACAATGTATAACAATGCCGTTATAACAAAATACAAGTATCTTAAAATCCCAACATTCAAATAAGCTCCAAGAATGAAATAAGACAAAGTTGAAGAAATAGAATTTGCCATTATTCTTCTGTTCATTCAAACAAGCGTGCGTGCACACACACACACACACACACACACACACACACACACACACACACACACACACACACACACACACACAGCTAAGGACACTTCAACATGTGGAAGTGGAGAAACAAAATGCAGAACCTGCTCTACTAACTAACAATGAACTTTAGCGCGCCCAATAAAAGATATTGTGAAAAAAATTTTGTAATTCCCTCGCACACTATCTCTCTTTTTATGACACCACACGTGTACATACATTTCTCTTATTTTGGACATTTGCAATCCAAACATGATAGGATTCAAAAGTGGCTGTAGGATCACAAAATACACAGACAGAATCATTCTCAGCACACTGGGTAAACTGCTCATGTCAAATCTACTCCGAATAATTTCAAAGCAGCAACCAAATGAAAAGTTAATGAGAGACACCAGCTGAGGTGTGCAGGTGCTGACAGCTTTCTGTCTCGTCTGTTTGGAACCAGAAAAACAGATTTTAAGAATTTTTATGTAAGAAAAAAGAATTGGAAAGAGAGGCACTCCAACAGAGAGCACAATACCAAAAAGACCATAAATGTAATTCACTGTTGTATCAGAACAGGCCAACTTAACAACAAGGTAGTTTCTACACCAAAGAGCGTTTAAGACGTTTCCACACAATGTCAAACGAATGCTTAAGGATAAAGTGATTAAGAATTTAATAAAAGAGTACAACCATACCACGATGATGAGGATAAATGCCTTTTTAGATGTCATACGTGTGTTGTACTGCAGAGGGCAAAAGATGGCAAGATATCGGTCATAAGACATGACTGCTAAGTTGACAAACTCTACATTTACATATGTGTATATACAATAAATCTGTAGGTAACAATATGTAGCAGAAATAGTGTGAATGTCGGAGAGAATCTGGATGAGAAGAAATGGAAAAAAACCCTGTGCTACCATACAACTCATTAACAAACAGGCTGCAAAGGAAAAAGTACATTGGTTCATGTAAGCTTCTGTTCATACAGATAACCACTATGAGAGATGAGTTGGCAATAACTATCACAATGTGCAACAATGCAGTTATCATGAAATACAAGTATCTCAAAGTCCCAACATTCAAATAAGCTCCAAGAATGAAATAAGACAAAGTTAAAGAAGTAGAATTTGCCATTATTCTTAAACATGAAAATATTACAACAACCGAATGGAAATGTCAAAAATCTCTCAAATTTCCCAAATGTCCAATACGTACCGTAGGCTATCGTTTACTTGCCTCCTCATGAGTAGATTAATATACATCAGTGTTAAATGAAACACAGTGTCACATCACACAGTTCACTGTTCACTGGCTATTCTGTAGAGACCTTGTCTGCTTTATACTTTACAGAACAGGCCAGAACCAATGTCTATCAATAGGCATGTTCAATGACGTCTGCACAGTAGGTTTGTGTGTGTGTGTGTGTGTTTGTGTGTATGTGCGTGTGTACAGGGAGTTAACTTCTTCCTATTCCTTTTGAACATAAACTATACTATTTGAGTTATGTATTTGTTGCTTAGGATCCTGAGGATCCCATTTGTTTGTTTTGGGTTCACTATAGCAAGCTGTTGTAACATGTTGCTACCTACGATTGGCCCCCTTTGTTTACATACCAGTTTACAGAGCCTAGGCTGTGTATTACCACTGGATTTGTGGTTCAGTGCACACACAGTACGGACAGGTAGCGGATCTTGAGGAGTTATTCACTGATTTTAATTTTAACAACAATTATTCTATAGAATCACTGACTCCACCTTTAAGTGTAGAATGTGAGGATTCCTAGCGCACTTTCACACCAACCTCGTATGGTCCGTATACAGTGCAAGAGCAACACAAAGTTGTCAGTAAATATTTCACAATATATTTTATTGGATGTGCAAAACTCCCATGACAGTGGGTAGAGCAGGTTTTACAGTTTGCTCCTCCACTTCCACATTTTGAAATGTCCTTAGCGTGTGTGTGTGTGTGTGTGTGTGTGTGTGTGTGTGTGTGTGTGTGTGTGTGTGTGTGTGTGTGTGTGTGTTTGTGTGTGTGTGTGAGTGTGTGTGTTGAATGGATGAATAAGCATCAAAGTATAAATGCAGCAATTTGCCATTTTCATATGAAGTATTGTAAAATAAATTAATGTTGTTGTAAATGTGTGTACATGTT
Source organism: Hyperoplus immaculatus (assembly GCA_949357725.1). Taxonomy (NCBI): domain Eukaryota; kingdom Metazoa; phylum Chordata; class Actinopteri; order Uranoscopiformes; family Ammodytidae; genus Hyperoplus; species Hyperoplus immaculatus. The sequence continues at coordinate 33,609,950 of OX442352.1, forward strand.
CTCTGATTTATAAAATGAAAAACATCTGTAAAAACATTGGACACTGATATGTTGTAAAAATCTAAATAAAGATTTTAACTCTGGCTTTATCCAACATCATAGATTGTTTTTTAACGAGATGCAAATTTACACATAATATTTATTCAAACATTTCTGGAAAAGTTGTAATACGAAAAATAATAGTTTTGATGTCAGTTATCAACTGGCAAAGTTCCAAGATGATCTTTAAGTTCTTTAAATATGTTACCCTATTTACCTGCAGTGTCTCCACATAGAAATAAGCTAAGACGTATACAGTGTGCACATGCAGTTTACATTATTCAAAATATATTTTGCAGATATAAATGCAATAAGGTTTAACATTGAGACAATATACAGAATAAACAGCTATTGGTGTGAAATGGGACATGCTGCTAAAATCTATTCAAATCAGTTCAAGTCAAGGGGTTTGAGAAATAGAAATCGAGCAATATAAAAATGTAATTAAAAACTCTTATAATAAAAATGTATCAACATATGAAAATTTAACCTTTGCTATTACACAAATGTGCATATATTTAAAATTGCAATTACAAAAGCAGGAATAACAACTAAACAAACACAGCATTGCTTTTTTTAAGGGATGTGTGTGTATGTGTGGGCCTGTTTTACTGTTGTTGTGGGGACATGTTCCTGCTTACACAGTGATATTGTGGGGACGTACCTTCCTTTTGGGGACGAAATGGAAGTCCGCATTACGTAATAATAACATTCTAGGGTGAAGACTAGCTTTAAGGTTAAAGGGTAAACTTTGGTTTAGAAAGACTTGACGAGGTGAAATGGGGACAGAGGGGGATGACATGCAGGGGAGTGGAACCTGGGTCTGCTGCTATAAGGACTGAGCCTCTCTACCCACTACACCACAGGAGCACCTCCAATACAGGCTTTTTAACTGTTTCCATCAAGGCTGCCCTGGTGTTCACACTGTTCACTAAACCATGGTTCGGTTCAGGGCCGGCGGTAGCCAGGGGCAAGGGTGGGCACAGCCGTAAAACAGGCCCACACATACACACACCCTTGCAAGTCCATTTCTTCTTATCCAGATTCTCTCTGACATTCACACAGATTTACAGAGCCTTGGTTTGACACTGGATTATTTGTTCAGGGCAAACACAGTACAGACGGGTAGTGGATCATGAGAAGATATTCACTGATTTGGACAAAAAGCGTTCTCCAGAATCACTGACTCAACCTTTAAAGAATAAAGTTACAATTTCAATATCAATGCAACTTATACTGATCATTATAACTTTTATTTTCTCAAGTTGAAGTTCTGATGAGTCATTATGGCCCTCTCTGTAGACCTGAGTGTATGTGTGTGTGTGTGTGTGTGTGTGTGTGTGTGTGTGTGTGTGTGTGTGTGTGTGTGTGTGTGTGTGTGTGTGTGTATGTATGTGTGTGTGTGTGTGTATGCAAGTGTGTGTGTGTGTGTGTGTGTTTATACTGATTGGTCTCACAGCTCGGACTGCAATTTTCCTTCTGAGGGAATTAGTTGAAACTGTTGTTAAACAGAAGAATCATCAGGGACACACATGTTTACTGGCTGAAAGGACCTTTGCTCTAATGATCTAACTACACAACAGCCTTTTAATAGTTTGTACAATTAGTTATTTTGTTTATGAGCATTACTTCTGTTTTCACATCAACAAAACAAACGTCAATGTTTTGTTTTGGTTTTACGGCACATTTATTGTATTTTCTCCTTAGAGAGTTCAGCAAAGCGTATGTCATGTCTGGTCAAGCTGTTACATGCACACTGTCAGACATATTCAAATAGATTATTGGGATTTTTCTGATGCATATATTGTGTGTATTAACACATTAATAGGCATTATCTCATTCAACATAAGTACATACAGTACGGAATAGGTTGACTGTTTTTTTAGCCATTTTCATTATTTATCAAATCAGAATGTTTACACTCTTCTATGACCTTATAATCATTGTTATTTTGAACATTGTCCCTCTCCCGTCTTCAGCACATTCAAAATGCTGCTGCACGACTTTTAACTGGGACACCAAAGAGGGATCACATCACACCAATTCTGGCCTCGCTCCACTGGCTCCCTGTGCATTTTAGATTCCATTTTAAAATTATTTTATTTGTTTATAAATCCTTAAACGGCTTTGCCCCACCATATCTCTCTGAGCTGCTTCACCGGTATTCTCCTGTTCGCTCTCTGAGGTCAGCTGATCAGCTCCTCCTGGCAGTACCCAGCTCACAGAGGAAGCTGAGAGGGGATAGAGCGTTTTCCATCGCTGCTCCAAAAATGTGGAACAATCTGCCCTTCCAAATCAGACAGGCCCCTTCAATCACAACTTTTAAAAAACACCTCAAGACCCATTTTTACTCGCTGGCTTTCGACCCAGTGTGAGACTTTTGATGTTATTTTATTGTACCTTATTTTTGTTATTTTAGATATTATTTTTACCTTAGCTTTATTAATTTTTTCATCTATTTTAATTAGGGCTGTCAAGCGATTAAAAAAATTAATCTAATTAATTACAGGCTCTGTGATTAATTAATCTAAATTAATCGCATACTTATATGACACTTTTTGCCTGTTTATAAACAACTGTAGGCCTATAGGCTACCGTTCGTCTGTCTGTCTCTCTTGCTCGCTCGCTCGCTCTCTCTCTCTCGCTCGCTCTCGCTCTCCCCGTCTCTCATAACTTCTGTCTCCTCTAAAAAAAAAACAAGCAGGCTAAATTACGACTGTCTATCTCCCCCAACAGACAACGCTGCACTGCCACAGTTGCGGTGCGCATAGCCTATACCGACTCATTCACCGTCCTACTCATAGCCAAAAATATTGACACACACACACACACACACACACACACACACACACACACACACACACACACACACACAAGAAGGAGGAAAAAAGACAGGCATATGCTAGGAAGAGTGAGAGGGGGCGGGTGTCGATCGCAGCTAGCAAACAAAAGTGAGCACCCACTAAATCAATAAAGCACAGAGTAGACACTGCGGAGAATAACATAAGACATATTCCTACCTTCATGTGCCCGGAGCAGCCCATTACACATCCATAAAGCCCTCTCTATGCTTCTTTCTTTACTCTTTAATCCCGTGCGGGCCGTGTGCGCAAGCTGCAGGTACAGCTCCGCTATCGTCTCAACTCTTTTGCACCGGGTCAAAGGGCACTATAGAGGTGCGATTAATCTGCGTTAATTTTTTTAATCGCGTTAATTTTTCTGTGATTAATTAATCGAAATTAACGCGTTAATTTGACAGCCCTAATTTTAATTGTACCTTATTTTAGGCCTGTACAGCACTTTGTCTCTGCTCTGGTTTGATGAAAGCGCTTTATAAATAAAGTTGGATTGGATTGGATTGGATTGTGATCCCCTCAGAAAATCTGTAAGTTCAAGGGTTAATATGTACGCATATTTAATGAGATATTGGCTAATTTGCATATTTTATTAAATTTTTAGACAAAGTGTAATACAAAATGTATTTCTCTTGATATGAAGATTAATCTTGTAGGAATGTATGAGGCAACACAGTCTCACTCCTAGAACGTCAAAGTGCGACTGTGGGCCAGGGCCTCTTACCGTCCGTCACTAACGTGAAATCAGACTTTGCCGCCGTCTGAAGACGGATTGGGGGTTCAATTCACTACAATGTAATGCCACCCCGGGCGCTATTAATTTTTATTGGACAGATACATGTCACGTGACTTTCAAGTTTCTCCCAGTGGAAATGAAATCCAAGCTGTGGCCGCCATTGCTACAGTTTTTATTCAGATTTTTAAAAGATTTATAAGTTATTACTTGGGTTTTTGATAACATTGTTGGTGAGAAATGTGTCATACTTTCACAATCTTCACTCAGTGAATGTGTACGATTTAGTTTGATGGTTATCACGAATATTAATCTGGACATCGCAAGGTTTGTTTATCTTTGATCAGCTGCTTGCGATGACGCTTATGACGCTGCCTCAACAACGTGCATTTGTTGACAGCGGAGATTGAGCGTGTATCACGTAACAGTAGACGAGCCTATAGCAGCAGCCCTTGTGGACTTGTAATGGCTGCCACCAATGCCTTTTTCAGTGCGAATTGTGAGCTAAAAAGAGCATACATCCTTGTGTGGTGTTGTTTTTATAAGATTTCTAGCTAGAACTTTGTCCTTTACTTTCATAATCTTGATACAGCAAATTCATATGATTTGTCTGAAGCCTGATAGTTGTCACGGAATTTTCGGTAGCTATTCTAACTGCACTGAAAGATGTTTTACACAAACAGCTGAGAAGAGCGCTCACTCCAATGGTTTTTCATAAAAACCAATTCGCCAGTAGGTTTAAGAGAAAGACGAACGGAGTAATATGAAACCATATGAATAGGTTATAGAAACAACAGCGTTTCACATTTTTACAATAGATGATTTAGATAGGCCTATCATCCTCAGAAAAGTAATGGCACATATATTAGTGATCCATGTGCAAAATAGCTCACGAAATTATGTTTGCTAAAATCTGGGACAGTCTGTATTATGCATAAAAAAACAATATCCCCTTAATAAATGCAAGTCATAAACACTCATGGTCTAAGATACTCAGGTTTGATGGTTTAAAATTGAACAATAGGTTCTTGCTTCCTGCTAGGTGTCCCACATTAGGGCAACTCACGCTATAGATTTCCAAAGCAGAATTCTACTTCAGTAGCCTATTTCAAAGCATGTGGCGGAACCATGAGAATCTTTAAATGTCAAGAGATTTACAGCAATGTATTTGTTTGGTCAACAAAGTTATAATTTCGTCATGGATATGTAGCCTATTTTCTCAAGCCTATTTTCAGATACCACTATATGAAGGCCCCATGAAGCTTTTCTCTTTCATTCTTTCTTTGTTTTTGTCGAAGTAGGAACCAAAATGAGCTAACTTTAGAGATTATAAAACATAATGCAATCGACAATCTAAAATCCAAATTGAATAGGCTATACGATGGATAGATTTACTGTTGGCCTAAATGGCCTACAGGCCTATTCTTTATTCATCCTCAAAGGGAAATGTAAGTGTCCCCGCAGCAGTAAGAATGTAAACAGTCTGCACGTTACATTTGCTTTAATCTGTTGTCCAGGTGAAGGTCCAGGTGTTTGTAGCCTTCCATCAACTCGACCTCTTCTCCCAGAATGGAGATTCAGCTTAGTCCTCCTGAAATTCAGCTAACACAACTGTCCACCAGTTCCCTGTCCTTGTACACTGTCCCTTGAGCTGCCTACAGAACTGAAACACCCTACATCTGCTGGATCATCTGAATATTTTATTAAAATAGGCCCATGTGAAAATGACAGGTGTTAATTGAGGGATGTGAAATACAAAGGCATTTTGAACAAAACAGGCTAGAATCATGGGACCAACTGTTATAGAGAGATCTTAACCTTATCATGCAGATTAAATCAGGGCGCTGTCAAGGCTTCCTCTCTCAATGCCACCCCACAGGTCCAGCGCGATACACAGGCGTAATGTCTCTTCCAGTATGAAAAGAACAAGAATACATCTCTTGTCTTATCATGCCAAGTGTGTGGTGGACAAACCGCCGTCAAAACCACTTAAATATGAAGACGGGGGTTACATTGTAGTGAATTGAACCCCCAATCCGTCTTCAGACGGCGGCAAAGTCTGATTTCACGTCAGTGACGGACGGTAAGAGGCCTGGCACACAGTCGCACTTTGACGTTCTAGGAGTGAGACTGATACCTATAAACGAAAAACGTAGTGTGATACTAGTGTAACCTGTTGTGGTCATTTACAGAACTTTCGCCCCGGATAGAGATTTTGTCAAACATACCACGTTGTTCACTGGGGTCATATTAGTCTATAACAGTTGAGATATTCTCCGCTAAATGAAGCGCATACAAATCTTACCCAGGACCTAGACCACAAGGCTGCCCTGGTGTGTGGTGAGCAATGCAATTAATCAATTCATCTATTAATTAATTTCCATTCAAACTTATGAAGGCTACCTGGGCCTTCTACAAACCAATCACATAAACCGGTATGCAAACAAAGGGGGCCCATCATAGGTAGCAACATGTTACAACAGCTTGCTATAGTGAACCACACACATACACACAAACATAGACACACACACACACACACACAAACACACACACACACACACACACACACACACACACACACACACACACACACACACACACACACACACACACACACACACACACACACACACATACTCAGTGGTTCTTGCCTGTTCTGTAAAGTATAAAGCAGACCATGTCTCTACAGAATAGCCAGTGAACAGTGAACTGTGTGATGTGACACTGTGTTTCATTTAACACTGAGGTACATTATCTACTCTTCAGGAGGCAAGTAAACGATAGCCTACGGTACGTATTGGATATTTGTTAATAATGGCAAATTCTACTTCTTTAACTTTGTCTTATTTCATTCTTGGAGCTTATTTGAATGTTGGGACTTTGAGATACTTGTATTTCATGATAACTGCATTGTTATACATTGTGATAGTTATTGCCAACTCATCTCTCATAGTGGTTATCTGTATGAACAGAAGCTTACATGAACCAATGTACCTTTTCCTCTGCAGCCTGTTTGTTAATGAGTTGTTCGGTAGCATGGGACTTTTTCCATTCTTTCTAACTCAAATTCTCTCTGACATTCACACTGTATCTACTTCATGTTGTTTCCTGCAAATTCATTGTATATACACATATGCAAGTGTAGAGTTTGTTTGCCATCTGTTGCTCTCTGCAGTATAACACACGTATGGCATCTAAAAAGGCATTTATCATTATCCTTGTGGTATGGTTGTACTCTCTGGTTAAATTCTTAATCACTTTATCCTTAAGCATTCGTTTGACATTTTGTGGAAATGCCATAAACAGTTTGTTTTGCCGAAACTACCTTGTTGCAAAGTTGACATGTTTGGACACAACAGTGAATCACATTTATGGACTTTTTCACATGGTCATCTCAGTTTTAGTGCCTCTGCTTCCAATCATTTTTTCTTACATGAACATTCTTAAAATCTGTTTTCTGGTTCCAAACAGACGAGACAGAAAGCTGTCAGCACCTGCACACCTCAGCTGGTGTCTCTCATTAACTTTTCATTTGGATGCTTCATTGAAATAATTCAGAGTATATTTGATATGAGCAGTTTACCCAATGTGCTGACAATGATTCTGTCTGTGTATTTATGTCTCTACAGAATAGCCAGTGAACAGTGAACTGTGTGATGTGACACTGTCTTTCATTTAACACTGAGATACATTATCTACTGTTGAGGAGGCAAGTAAACGATAGCCTACGGTATGTATTGGACATTTGGGAGGTTTGGGAGTTTTTGACATTTCCACTCAGTTGTTAATAATGGCAAATTCTACTTCTTTAACTTTGTCTTATTTCATTCTTGGAGCTTATTTGAATGTTGGGACTTTGAGATACTTGTATTTCATGATAACTGCATTGTTATACATTGTGATAGTTATTGCCAACTCATCTCTCATAGTGGTTATCTGTATGAACAGGAGCTTACATGAACCAATGTACTTTTTCCTCTGCAGCCTGTTTGTTAATGGGTTGTTCGGTAGCATGGGACTTTTTCCATTCCTCCTAATCCAGGTTCTCTCTGACATTCACACTATTTCTACTTCATTTTGCTACCTACAGATTTATTGTATATACACATTTGTAAATGTTGAATTTTTAAACTTAGCTGTCATGTCTTATGACCGATATCTTGCCATCTGTTGCCCTCTGCAATATAACACACTTATGACATCAAGAAAGGTGTTTATCTTAATATGTTTTATATGGTTGTACTCTGTTGTAAGAGTTCTGATTCCTTTATTCCTAAGCATCCGTTTGACATTGTGTGGAAATGCTATAGACGGTTTGTATTGCCGGAACTACCTTGTTGTTAAGTTGGGATGTTCAGATAAAACAGTGAATAACATTTATGGTATTTTTGGTACTGTGCTCGCTGTGGTAGTGCCTATGATTCCAATTTTTTTTTCTTACATGAAAATTCTTAAAATCTGTTTTTCTGGATCCAAACAGACGAGACAGAAAGCTGTCAGCACCTGCACACCTCAGCTGGTGTCTCTCATTAACTTTTCATTCGGTTGCTGCTTTGAAATAATTCAGAGTAGATTTGATATGAGCAGTTCACCCATTGTGTTAAGCATGATTCTGTCTGTGTATTTTCTGATCCTACAGCCACTTTTGAATCCTATCATGTTTGGATTGCAAATGTCCAAAATAAGAGAAATGTATGTACACGTGTGGTGTCATAAAAAGAGAGATAGTGTGCGAGGGAATTACAAAAATGTTTTCACAATATCTTTTATTGGGCGCGCTAAAGTTCATTGTTAGTTAGTAGAGCAGGTTCTGCATTTTGTTTCTCCACTTCCACATGTTGAAGTGTCCTTAGCTGTGTGTGTGTGTGTGTGTGTGTGTGTGTGTGTGTGTGTGTGTGTGTGTGTGTGTGTGTGTGTGTGTGTGTGTGTGTGTTTGTGCTTGTTTGAATGAACAGAAGAATAATGGCAAATATCGCTTATCATTATTATTTTGATATGGTTGTACTCTTTTGTGAAGTTCGTAATCACTTTATCATTGAACATACGTTTGCCTCTTTGTGGGAATGTCATAAACAGTCTGTATTGTCATAACTAGGCTTGTTCTGACACAACGGTGGATAACATTTATGGCCTTTTTAGGATCGTACTCACCATTATTGTGCCACTACTTACAATTATTTTCTCCTACACCACAATTCTTAAGATTATTTTTTTTAATTTTTTGTTCATTAAAAGAGAAAAGGCTGTATCCAAAATCTGTTCTGTATGTCACTGTGTATGATATGTTCGCACAACGGAAGGACATGAAAAAATAGCACTAGAATACTTGTAAAAAAAAATTATTAATATATTCCTGCAACTGCAATTTTCTGATTAATTTCACGAATAAAAACATTGCAAAAACAAATCAAGATTTTTGTTTTGCTTGTGTATTTACTCCAGCATTTCTGAAAAGTTGTATTACAAAAAGTTACAATTTTAAGGTCAGTAATCAAATGGCAAAGTTTAATTATGATATCTATAAGTTAAAATATATTATATTATAGCTTTAATGCATTTAGTTGACTGAGTTCACCGACCTCTTACCAGCCAAAATGGCGAATGGATATATAGCCTCCTCAAAACACTTTGCTTCATTACTAAAACTAAAGTTGGAGTTAGATGCATTATTTGCAATGTTTTTGTTACATGCTTGATTTTTTTTAAAGTGCAGAGTAAATTTAAAGAAAAAATAGGAGTAATGAACACGAACAAAAATATATATGACTGTCTTTCTAAAGTCAAATCCAGCTGCGATATGGTTACTGTTTGTAGGTTGCACGCTAAAGCTATAGTGAGTAACTTTTGTGGCCCCCATGAGGAATTCTATGGATGAGTAATTACATGGATGCATGGACGTTACACCTTCTGCTGTACGTCAAGGTTTTTTCTTAGCAGTAGAAGACACAGTAGTGACACCAGTTTGTAAACGCTGCCATACTGAGAAATACAGAGAGAGTTTTGTGGAGCTGGTAGGCTTAAAGATGTGAGAGCAAAGATCAAATATCACGTTCCCACTTATCAGCTTTTGTGAAGCTAAAGAAAGGAGCTCGAGTGCACGGCTATCCAATATCAGTTAAAGGGGGACTCAGCTATTCTGGAGAACGCATGTTGTCAAATCAATATCTCCTCATGATCTGCTGGGTTGGTACGATGGCCTAGAGGAAAGTTGGCTGACCATGGTCACTGGCTGGTTCGATCCCCGGCACCGGACAGGAGGGTGTTAGTTGTAAAATTAGCAGAGGCTGGTATTACGTCTACGGTGCCCACCATCTCTACCATTGTGTCCTGCAGCAAGACACTTAACCCCAAACTGCTCCAGGGGCGCTGTACTACGGCTGACCCTGCGCTCTGACCCCCTCCGAAGTGTGGTAACTTGAGAGGGGATATGTGAAAAAACAAATTTCAATGTAACCAACCATTGACTAATAAGGCAACTTAACTTACCCTGTCTGTACTGTGTCTGTGCTGCAAAATAAATCGAGGTGTTAAGACAGCCTAGATTCTGTTAACTGATATGTAAACAAAGGGGCCACCATAGCTAGCAACATGCCGGTTTACAGAGCCTAGCATGTGTATTAACTTGATTTATTTTTTTATGTTTGGACAGGTAGTGAATCTTGAGGAGATATACACTGATTTTGACAAAAATTGATTTTGACAACAAGTGTTCTCCAGAATCACTGACTACACCTTTAATCTAGCGATAGAGCAGAAGACCAGTTTATGTTAATGTCTTGTATTCTGGTTTGTTTTGGTCGTACGAGGGTCAAAACAATGAAATAAATACTCAAAGCAATGTTGAACTGTTTATTAGATATAACTGTATTAACAATAGCTTTCTCCCTCTCATCTCTTAAAGGCAAAAACATTGTTTCATCAAGCACTGGTCAAAAGACTTGTACATAGAATGTGTTGATTTATAAAATGAATAAAGGTTGTATCCAAAATCGGTTCTGCACTTACTTTGGACACTAATATGTTATAAAAATGAAATAAAGATTTTAACTCTGGCTTTAAACAATGTCTAGATGTTTAAAGACAGGCAAATGTACACATTATTAGTAAGATATAAGTTACATTTGTATATATTATTCAATAATTTCTTAAAGAATTGTAAATCAAAAAATAATAGTTATAATGTTAGTAATAAACTGGAAAGGTAGTATGATTATACAGTATCCATACATTAAAAATGTTACCATATTCACCTGCAGTGTCTGAACTTAAATATACATTTCAATATACATTTCATTTCTACGTATAACAAATTACATCTAATGTAATTTTACAACAAAAATGGTTATACATAATGATTATTGTTGTAAATGTTCCTTGTATTACAGATAGAAGCAGAACAGTTTCAAAAGTTACACAACTTATAACTATTTTATAGTATTTTTCATCCTTTGACATAATGCAGTGTCACTAAAGTATATGGCATTTGACATTAGTGCAGTGTGATAATGCCAAAAATCATAATTGCAATTATTTTGACTGATATTGAGATCATTATTATATGAAGGGTCACTATGCAGTTTCAGAGGAGGGGGATTTGTTTACATTCACAGAGCCTGCAGTTAGTTTACTAAACATATTTTCTCTACATGTAATTCTTAGTTTATTTATTTATTTATTGGTCTATTACAGGGACATTGCACACTAATCAACAGTCAAACTATAAGTGAGCCAGAGTTAGCCTAAGATGCTAGTTTACATCCGTTCTCCCCGGACAGATATTCAAAAGGCAAACCTAAAATGACAGAAATAAAATGCATGTATACACAAAGATTAAAAAACAGTAACACATAGTAAGAACAAATTGACAGACAATGGCAAACAACAGTATAATAAGCAGACAATAAAACACAGCGTGCATTAAACATTATAGGAAAGTGCGCAAAACAGTAGATTAGAGCAGGATAAACACCTACAATAAAAGCACATATACAGCAGCATAAAGCACAAACATGCAGCACTAACATATACAGCAGAATAAAGCACAAACAAGCAGCACTAATACTTAGTATTGAATAATTCTATCATCATAAATCAAAATCTAATTTTTTTGAGGAACCTGGAACCAAACGTAAGACTAGAACTGTGGACCCTGCTTCTGTAAACAACAACAGTGAAACAGTAACTTTTCAGAAAGCTTTCTAACTTCAAACAGTGTTCCAGGGATCACATTTTCCTGTGAGTAAAGTTTGTTAATTCAGTTATGAGAATATAACTTAAAAAAATGTTTCACTTCTCAGACACACACAAAGTTACACAGTGCACATTGAATTTGATTAGCTTTAGAGATATCATGCATTTAGTAAAAACTAAGGTATTTCAGTCTAACAGTCGATTCATTTGATTCAAAATATAATTCAACTCTAAAATATAGGCATGACCTGACTAATAAACATTCTCATGTTAAAGTAGATTATATTATTTTCACAATTGTTAGACGGCAAGTTCATTTATAAAGCACATTTCACACACAGAGGCAATTCAAAGCGCTTTAGATGTTAATATTGTAATTGCAATTTGAATATAATTCATTTCACAGCCCTATTATGCATAAATCAGCATCCTATGAGAAAAAGCACATTGTTAATAAAGCATTACGTGCGATTATGAACGGCTTTAGTCAGTTTTGACAGAATGACAGAATTTTTACATATGATTCGGATATTGGACATATTCAGGCCGTACAGCACAGGGTTGAATATGGGCTGGATTGTGAGCCAGTACAAGGATAAAAATACACTCAGCTGATTTGGGATATTGCTCATATTAAACCTGCTTTGTAATATTTCAAAGAAAGCTCCAAAGGAGAAATTAAGCAGTGAAATAAGGTGAGGAGTACAGGTACTGACGGCCTTTTGTCTGGTCTGCTTCGAACCTGAAAAACATATTTTAAAAATCTTTACGTAAGTGTAAAAGATTAGACAAACGGGACTTATGATTGTGAAAGAGGTGGCAACCAGTCCGTACACATTATTAACTCTTGTGTCAGAACAGGCCAATTTTACAATATAATAATTGTCACAGTAAACTTTGTTGAAGTAGTTCCCACACAGCTGCAAATTGAAAGTCAGTGAGATTGGAACAAAACATATATACGATGCATACAACCATGTTACTGCAATAAGGACAGCAACCCTCCTGTGTGTCATGTGTGTGTGATACTGCAGAGGAAAACAGATGGCAAGGTATCGGTCATAAGACATCACGGCTAAATTTAAAAACTCCACAGTTGCGTATGTGTACAAGCTGAAAATCTGTAGGTAGCAAAACGGAGCAGAAACAGTGTGAATATCAGAGAGAATTTGCACCAAAAGGAATGGGAACAATGCAGTGCTGCCAAACAACTCATTAACAAACAGGCTGCAAAGGAAAAAGTACATAGGTTCATGTAAGCTTCTGTTAGTACAGATAACAGCAATGAGAAACACATTGGCACAGATAATCAGAACGTAATACAACATAATGATGGTGAAAAGCAGATATTTTAAAAGACCGATATCAAAGTAAGCGCCAAGTATGAAATATGAAACTTGCGTTGAGTTTGTCATGATCCCACTTCGCCTGTAAAGAGAGAAAGACATTTGAGTTGGAAACAACACATGAACCCGGCCCTGCAGTGAAGTCAGTGTCATGGTTAGAACAGATAGGTAGATTGTGTCGTTGTGTCATCGTGTGAATCCATATTACACACACACACCCTCCCTCTCCACACTGAGGAGCCCAAACTCTTCTTTTAATGTTTATAACCAGGCAGACAGCAGGGGGAAGGGGGGAGGGGGAGAATAGAACCTTATGACCTCATCATCTAAACAACAACTCAGAAACACACACACACACACACACACACACACGCAGGCACGCACACACACACACACACACACAATCTGCCCTAATGTAAAATGCCATATACTTTAGTGACACTGCATTTTGTCATAGATTGAAAAATAATATAAAATAGGTATAAGTTGTGTAACTTTTGAAACTATTATGATTATATTTGTAATACAAGGAACATATTTTCTTTTTATTGTTGATTTACTGTTGGCAAAATGCACTAGATGTAATGTGTTACTCTTCACTGAAATGACTGTATATCTAAGATAAGACACGGCAGGTGAATAGGGTAGCATTTTTAACTTATAGATAAAATCATACAACTGTTCTAGTTGATTATTGACATTGAAACTATTATTCTTTGTATTACAATTATTTCAGAAATGATTGAATAAATATGCAGATTTAATTATTATCTAACTAATCATGTGTCCAAAGAAAACGTCCAATTGGGGCTTTTTCTGGAACCGTTTTGGACATTCTTTTTTGCACTTTTTGGTGGCACAACAAACGTTATCAGAGCCACTGTCTCTCTCCCTCTGTCTACTCATTTAAAGACCAAACCGTCAAAACAGCCTTTCTTTATCTATTCTTAGAACGTACAATCATGTAATCTCACATTTATCACACACATTGTCTTTCCACAATATTTTTTTTTATTGTCATTTCTTTTTTTTTAACAATATACACAAAGAAACACTTGCACCATCTTAAGAACACAAATTAAGTAATTTCTTAAAAAAATTAAAAAAAAGGTTCATCTGTCATGACAGCCTTGTATGGTTCCCAGAGCCTAATAAAAGTATTTCCGCTTCTCCTTAGCAATATAGGTTAATCTTTGTAGTATTGCACACATTGTCAGAAGGTACATTCATATAATTAACTACATGACTTTCAACCACGGGCGAATGTTTCAGGAGGGATACACGGGATGCAAGGAAAGTTTTGGTCAAAACACTTTTTTTTATCAGTTATTGACTATAGTGATATTTCATATATGCATGAAAAATTCATAGTCCCTGAAAATGCCAGTGTACCATACAGGGGCGGCCTTAACGATCTGGGGGCCCCTTTCAAGACCTAGTGTGGGACCCCCAACTTTTTTTTATTTTCTGAAAAAAAAAAAATAGAGGAGAACGGGGTAATCTGAGCCACTTTTTACATTTGTTCCCCTCCAATGTTAATTTCGTTGACTAAGACTATGACGAAAAATATTAGTCAACCAACGTTTTTCACGGACGTAAACTAAATAAAAACTAAATAAAAAGGCAGATTTTGATGACGAAGACTGAGACGAATATAACTGACACTATAGTCAACGAATAGGAACGATACGAAAATGTTAGGGCGGGACGAATGGAGAAGAGATCCAATCAGAACTACTCTTTTTGTGGGACAAGTTGAAAAGAAATCCAATCAGGGCAAAGCAGTGAATGCAGCCCTGTGTCGTTGAAAATCGACGAGAGACCTCGGCAGTGTGAGCGGGAGGAGTGAGCCACTGTGCAGAAAAACTCTGCGGTTTGATGGACAGAATGACAGTCAGGGATATTCTGCCCGTTAACGTTGTCTAGGGGAATGGATAAATTCCGCGATCTGTTTGTAGTAGGAGCTTGAATACACAGAGCCATGTCCCCAAACTGACTGCGCAACTATATAGGAAATGAACTGTGAAACTGCCGCCTCCCTCCGTTAGTTTCTGTTTTCACGCGAGTAAGTTACAATCAACAGTCTCCGACGCATGGACAGCGTTCAATTAAAACCTCTCATTTTATTATCAAAAAGGCTTTGATGCAATAGAAGTCCGAACACACACAGCGGCAGCAGTGTTGCTTAAAGGAAAGCGCAGTTGCTCACTTTTGTCAGCGCCTTAACTGCGTGCTGCTGCTGCTGCCCAGGGGCGGCCTTAACGATCTGGGGGCCCCTTTCAAGACCTAGTGTGGGACCCCCAACTTTTTTTATTTTCTGAAAAAAAAATAGAGGAGAACGGGGTAATCTGAGCCACTTTTTACATTTGTTCCCCTCCAGTGTTAATTTCGTTGACTAAGACTATGACGAAAAATATTAGTCAACCAACGTTTTTCACGGACGTAAACTAAATAAAAACTAAATAAAAAGGCAGATTTTGATGACGAAGACTGAGACGAATATAACTGACACTATAGTCAACGAATAGGAACGATACGAAAATGTTAGGGCGGGACGAATGGAGAAGAGATCCAATCAGAACTACTCTTTTTGTGGGACAAGTTGGGAAGAAATCCAATCAGGGCAAAGCAGTGAATGCAGCCCTGTGTCGGTGAAAATCGACGAGAGACCTCGGCAGTGTGAGCGGGAGGAGTGAGCCACTGTGCAGAAAAACTCTGCGGTTTGATGGACAGAATGACAGTCAGAGATATTCTGCCCGTTAACGTTGTCTAGGGGAATGGATAAATTCCGCGATCTGTTTGTAGTAGGAGCTTGAATACACAGAGCCATGTCCCCAAACTGACTGCGCAACTATATAGGAAATGAACTGTGAAACTGCCGCCTCCCTCCGTTAGTTTCTGTTTTCACCCGAGTAAGTTACAATCAACAGTCTCCGACGCATGGACAGCGTTCAATTAAAACCTCTCATTTTATTATCAAAAAGGCTTTGATGCAATAGAAGTCCGAACACACACAGCGGCAGCAGTGTTGCTTAAAGGAAAGCGCAGTTGCTCACTTTTGTCAGCGCCTTAACTGCGTGCTGCTGCTGCTGCCCAGGGGCGGCCTTAGCGATCTCGGGGCCAGTTTCAAGACCTAGTGTGGGGCTCCCCACTTATTTTTTTTATTTTCTTTATTTTCTTTTTTTATATAAATAATGCTTGTGCATGCTCCCCGCAAAAAGAAAAAAAGATTGTGGAATCCAGTTGGTTCATAGACAGATCATGAGATAATGGGCCCCCGGGCACAGGCTCTTGAAGCCTCCCCTCCCCCCATCCAGTCAGGTACACTGATTGTATGTGAGATTATTAGGATAGAATAGAATACATGTTTTGTATTACAACCATTAAATCTGTGTCTGTATTGCATATTCAAAACTTAATACCATTCAATGAAGAAAGAAACACTTAGTCGACTAAGTCCGCTGTATATTTAGTCAACTAAATTCTGCTTATATTTAGTTGACTAAGACTAAACGATTTTAGATGACTAGAATAGGACTAAGACTAAATGGTGTGATATTCAAAAGACTAAGACTAAGACTAAATCAGAATATGCTGCAAAAATTAACACTGTTCCCCTCTAGGCGAGCTAAAATGATTTATCACTCAAATTTCCCTTTAATTCAGGAGGTTTCCTAGAAATGGGCATTAGCAGAATTTTTTCAAGACAAAGGGCAGTGAAAATATGATTGTTTAAAAAAAAGTTGTCATGTGGCTCACTTTATCCCAGCTGTGGGGTAAAGTGAGACAGACCAGAAAAATCAAGGGGGTAAACTGATCCACTTACTTTTTCCACTCTGAAACTATCATAACAACACATATTGTAACAGTTAGAATCCTGAAAGCTAGCCACACATTCCAGAACTAATGTCGTACTAGTAAAAGAATGATGGGGTTTGGTCAATTAAGCAAAGCAAATTTTCTAAACACTTGAAAGTAACGCTGAACAAAATCAAATACAACATACTATAATTCAAAAGGTTTTAATAAGATTCAAATGAAAGATAGAACCAGTTAGACACTATCTAAGAGCCAGCTTGTGTCTGGGGGTCAAAGCATAGGAAAATCAGAACCAGCGAGAACAGCCTGGGACTCAGAACACAGGAGAAGACCCAACTGGATTATAACATCAGCCTGTCATACTCTACAACTAGGCCTACTCATTCCAGCCCTGAAGGTTACAGGGAAAGATGAGAAGGTGCTCTTTCCGTGTGGTTGCCCCAGGTCGTCTTCCTGGTGTAATTCCTTGGCATGATGGCTTTTCTACAATGTGTATGACATTAAAATAAAACATATGTCATGTAATATTACATTAAAATATGTTTAAGGCTAAACTTAACTTGTGCCTCATGGTGGCTAAACTTAACTTGTGGCTCACTTTCCCCCGCCACCACAATTTGAGAAAAAACTACCTCTCTTAGCATTTCAGGCTAATCTTTAGCTAATATCATCACATGGTTTTTATATGTTGGTAGTTAATCAACACGTATGATAGAAGTTTTTCTACGTGAATACATTTGCTTTGGCGCAACAGTTGATTAAGTTGACAGCAAGAAAATGTACTTTTACATGCAAAATACCTATTTTGGTGAAAAAAACATGCTTACCACAGCACCATGAGGTCCTCTCTTTCAGGGCCATGGGGAAATGAGAGGGGCTTGAAAACATATATCTCACATGACCAAAAATGTTTTCCGTTGCCTAAATACAGGGGGTGGCTCACATTACCCGATGCCTCAGATTCCCCCGTTCTCCCCGACATATTTCTTGTGAATGCTGTGCATGCTCCCCGCAAAAAGAAAACAGATTGTAGAATCCGGTTGGTTCGTAGACGGATTATGAGATGATGGGCCACTGGGTGCAGACTCTTAAAGGCCCCCCCCCCCACTCCTAACTATCCAGTCAGGTACACTGACTTTTCCGCACATATACAATTAATGGTAAACACATATTAAGGAAGACAGTGTTTCTCAAAGGATTTAGGGATACTGTGGGAGGGACCTTGGTCCTTGTTGGCGGGTCCGGGGGCATCCCCCCGGAAGAAAATGTGTGCCTTTTGAATTAAAATGCATCAATCTGGTGCACTTTGAGGGGAAAATTTAGAGGCTATATCAAATCCTAAGATGCAGAATAATAATAATAATAATAATGGATTGGATTTATATAGCGCTATATTTCTATGTGACTCAAAGCGCTTACAGGGTTCCGGGTTCCAGGTTCCATTCATTCACACACAGTCATACCGGTGGTGGTAAACTACCATAGTAGCCACAGCTGCCCTGGGGCAGACTGACAGAAGCGAGGCTGCCATTCAGCGCCATCGGCCCCTCCGACCACCACCTCAAACATACAGCAGTCATACACATTCACACGAGGCAAGGTGGGTGAAGTGTCTTGCCCAGGGACACAACGACCATGACACAAGTGGCCGGGCTGGGATCGAACCGCCAACCCTAGGATCATTGGCCAACCAGCTTAACCACCTGAGCCACAGTCGCCCCAAGAAGGAACATTAGAACATTATTCTTCAGATTTTTCTTAATCAGGCAGCACTCTTTACTCTGCAACTGTAAAAACAGTAGATTGGTCTGCAGACTCATGTTCTATGATGGAGAGACTCATTTCAACAGATACAGGGTGGATAGCTACTTTTTATGAACAGTATAGAATTTACACATATAAATCTTATTCCTGCATGTGTGTGGGGGCCCTAAAGGCTCATCATGGAGCCCCTTAGACAGAGCTAATAATGCTGTTTTCTTATGCTTTTGTAATTCTCCCCTACTAGTTGAGGGGCCCATGATGATTTATTTCCTTATATTTAGGCTTATTCCTTTTTGGACCCTGTTATTGACATGAGTGACTGAGCTCTTTGACAATGCAACATGCAAAGTTACTATCAGTATCTCTGGCTTAGGGCCCATCTGAGACCCCTGGGCCCGGTAGCATGCTCAAGAATTATTTATAAAAAAAATAAAAATAAAAAGATTTTTTTTTTCTTTTTTTGGGTGGGTGGGTTGGGGGCCCCCCAGAGGGCGGGGCCCCATTCAATTGAATGGGTTGAAACATAGCTAAGGCCGCTACTGGTACCATGCTGCATTACGATTTGTCCCTTATAATGGTTGCCATACACATCATGCAACAACACAAGTTGTATGAGAAAGTTGGTCTGTCTTCCTTAGACTTAAAAAAATTAAAAATAACAATAATATATGCAGGTGAAACTCGAAAAATTAGAATATCATGCAAAAGTTAATTTATTTCAGTAGTTCAACTTAAAAGGTGAAACTAATATATTATATATACTCATTGCATGCAAAGTGAGATATTTCAAGCCTTTATTTGTTATAAATTTGATGATTATGGTTTACAGTTTATGAAAACCCCAAATTCAAAATCTCATAAAATTAGAATATTACATAAAATCAATAAAAAAAGGATTTTCAATTCAATTCGGCCCTCTAGAAAGTATAATCATGCATAATGTACTCAGTACTAGGTTTGGGCCCCTTTTGCAGGAATTCCTGCCTCAATGCGGCGTCGCATGGATGCTATCAGTCTGTGGCACTGCTGAGGTGTTATGGAAGCCCAGGTTGCTTTGATAGTGGCCTTCAGCTCGTCTGTATTGTTGGGTCTGGTGTGTATCATCTGCCACTTGACAGTACTCATATATTATCTATGGGTAAACTATGGGCTATTGTCATGAGGCAGATTATACACATCAGACCCAACAATACAGACGAGCTGAAGGCCACTATCAAAGCAACCTGGGCTTCATAACACCTCAGAAGTGCCAAAGACTGATCGTCTTCATGCCATGCCACATTAATGCAATATTTCATGCAAAATAAGAACCCAGACCAAGTTTATAGTAGATGAATGAAAATACTTATGAAAAGAGAGACATTTCTGTATTATAACTATTTGTTTTTATTGGCCTTATGGAATATTCTAATATTTTGAGATGTTCGATTTCTGGTTTTCATGAGCTGTAAGCCGGAATCCTGTACATTTAAACAAAAAAATGCCTGAAATATATCACTATATGTCTAATATATCTAGACTATATGGAACTTTGACTTTTTGAATTCAATTAGGTTTTAAAAAAAAGAGCTTTTCCATGATATTCTAATAATATGAGTTTCACCTGTATATATATTATTTTTATTATTTTTTTATTATTATTATTATTTTTTACATCTAACAACCCTTGAGTTGAGATTTGCTTTACAAGATGTTTTTTTGTTTACCTCACCTGCTCATTTTGTTTCTTTTTACTTAGTACTTGCAACACTCGGTCTAGCAGTCGAATTATGTATAATATTCTGCGTTTGTTGAAAGTGCCTTTAAAGCTTGAATTTTTTTTTTAATGCAAAATTTTGTTTCTCATGTGAAACATGTCATGTCATGTGAAACTAGGTCATTCTCTATAAACGATTTGTTGTTGAGATAAACATGATTCCTAAGAAAAAAACATCACAAAACACGTGTGATATGTTTTGACTGTGCAGAAAGGTTTTAACAATGCAGGCGAATACATATTGTAAAGCAACACAGAATGCCTGAGAGCCTTATTGCATTAAATCCCATTATGTTTGTGTCAGCGAGAACCTAAATGTTGTCTTTTCCTTTAGAGACATTTACATCACAAATTGACACAGAAAAGTCACACATTTGTGCATAAAAATTGCAAGAAACATGTTTGCTTGAGTTAAAGTACTTTATTCACACAATTTACAAAAACACACAGTTCTACATTTAAATCCATAAGGCATGGTTACAAAAGAGGAAACAGAATAATCCTTTAAATAACTGTTTGTATTAATGGTGCACAAATTGGTTCATAAAAATTCACCAGAATGCAGGAAATTAAGTCAAGGTTCCCACAGGATATTACAAGCATTAGAAAAACACTTGATTTAATGTTCTCAAAATAAGGTTTTAAAAGTATTTAATTTTAACACAAAGCATTGAATTTCCTTTACAAAGGTCTTACATTTTTTATTGCCATTTTAAATACTTGTAGTGAGGTCGTTAAGTTAAATTATTTGTCAATTTACACACGGTATATTGAAATTCATCTCCCCTCTCAAGTTCCCACACTCCAGAGGGGGTCCTCACACAGGGTCAGCCATAGTACAGCGCCCCTGGAGCAGTTTGGGGTTAAGTGTCTTGCTCAAGGACACAATAGTAGAGATGGTGGGAACCGTAGATATAATACCAGCGACCACTTTTATGTGACAAATAAGCACTTTTTCATATTGTTTTTAATATTGATAGAGTATACACACACTTCACAAAGCTTTTTGTTTCAGCGTATCAATGTGAGTATATTAATAAGGGTTTATAATTTGCATTATATCCTTCGTACTCTTGCTAGTATGGCATTACCTTTGGCATTACAATTCATTTTAAGTGTTGTTACAAAAGTCTTTAATTTATCTTGGAGATTCATGCGGGTTCCCTGGACATGTTTGATGCTCAGAATCTTAGGGGGAAGATGTTAAGATTCAAGATTCAAAGTGTTTATTGTCATGTGCACAAAAAGAAACATGTTCTCAGTCACACTCTCTCTCTCTCCCTCCCTCCCTCCCTCTCTCCCTCTCTCTCTCTCTCTCTCTTCCTCTCTCTCTCTCTCTCAGTCATACAATGAAATTCTTCCTTTGTTTTCCAAATGCTAAGAAAGAAACATGAAAATATGCAATATACAATATACAAGTAAAATAGAAAAAAACAACAATGCAGAATATATACAATTTATAAGGCAAATAGAAGAGCAGCAACTAGGTAAAACAACACATTTAAGTTTAAATAAAATAAAACTGAATGGTGCAAATCCAAGATAGTGCTTCCCCAAAACCTAAACCCATGTGTTCAACATTACCACTTTTACATTTTTTCAAAGAGTAGACTCTTACAAATGACGTGTATCTTTGACAAGTTCAGTCCGTACAGCAAAGGGTTAAAAAACGGCTGAAAAACAAGAAAGTACAAGGATAAAAAGATGCTTAATGCGGGTGTGTGACTGAGGTTGAACCTGCTTTGCACTATTTCACAGAAACACCCACAGGAGAAGTTGAGCAGGGACACAAGGTGCGGTGTGCATGTGCTCACAGCTTTCTGCCTGGTCTGTTTGGAGCCGGAAAAACACACTCTAAGAATCTTAATATACGTGTAAAAGATTAGTAATGTTAGTCCAAATAACACGACAAAAGTGTAGATCAGCCCATACACATTATTGACTGTTGTGTCGAAGCAAGCCAAATTCACAATAGAGTAATTATTACAATACAATGTGTTGAGGGTGTTGCCACATAGCTGCAGAGAGGCATTTAGTACAATCATGACAACAATGGCAATAAGGGGAAAAAACCACGATAAAGCAATAAGTATGGCAATCTTTTTAGGTGTCATACGTGTGTTGTATTGCAAAGGACAACAGATGGCAAGATACCTGTCGTAAGACATGACGGCTAAGTTATAGAACTGAACATTTACATATGTGTACAAGCAGAAAATCTGTAGGTAGCAAAATGAACTGGATACAGTGTGAATGTCAGAGAGAACCTGGATTAGGAGGAACGGGAACAGCCCTGTGCTTCCATACAACTCATTAACAAACAGGCTGCAAAGGAAAATATACATCGGCTCATGTAAGCTTCTGTTCATACAGATAACCACTATGAGCAAGACGTTAGCAGCAATAATAAACATGTAAAAACACAGCATGATGGTGAAGAGTAGGTATTTGAGAAGCCCAGTGTCCACATAGGCATCAAAAACAAAATATGAAACCTGGGTAGAGTTCAACATCATCATATGTTTGATTCACACTCACAACAATTAGAGTTAGCACAGTTTGAAAGGCTTGCACTGTCACATGTTGAAGTTGGAAAAGTAGTTTAAAGAAGTTTAAAATCACTGCATTAATACATGATCAGTATCCAACCTGCAAACAGTAAATAAATCAAGTCTTATAAAAGGAATTATAACTTGGTCACAAAAAAGGAAATTATGACAAATTAAAGCCTCCCTTACCTACAGTCAGTACATTGTGAGCACAATTTGCTGTCAGCTCTGTTATGAAGAAACAGACAGACAGAGGAGAACCAAGCCTGCTTCAACACTGAATCCGTAACCCAGTTCAAATCCAAACTTAAAACCCTCCTTTTTAAATCTGCATACCCCCCCCCTGATCCTGCCTTCCTCATCACCTCACCTTGTGTATTTATTTTAAACAGTTTTTAATTCTATTTGTGTACCTTGCTTTTAAACAGTATGTTATTGAATTCTTTGAATGTAAGGCGACCTTGAGAGCTTTTGAAAGGCGCCTCGAAATAAAATTTATTATTATTATTATTTTTTATTATTTAAACCTTTCAAATCAGATTACGTCCACGTGTTTTTCATAGCAATTTTTTTACCCACTTTGGAGGTAAGCAAAAGCATACGACATGGACGTAGGTTTCGTATCAACATTGGGGGGAGGGGGGAAGTTCTAAATTGCATTCTGGTAAATTTTTATGAACCAATTTGTTCCTTTTCTGCATCAATTTCTGGTGTAATTGTCTTTATTTCTGTAAAGGAAAAGACAACATTAAAGGTCCTTACCAGTTGACGCTAATATAACAGAATATAAAGGAGTAAGGCTCACGGGCATTCTTCTGAGTTGTTCTAAACTTTATGCGCATTCAAAACATATCACCTGTGTTTTGTGATATTTCTTAGATAGATAGATAGATAGATAGATAGATAGATAGATAGATAGATAGATAGATAGATAGATAGATAGATAGATAGATAGATAGATAGATAGATAGATAGATAGATAGATAGATAGATAGATAGATAGATAGATGATGACCTGTATGACTGGTTGCTTTTATATGTAGGGGAGAATCTGAGCCACTTTTTACATTTGCTCCCCTCTAAGCGAGCTAAAATGATTTATCACTCAAATTAACACATTTCTCATTAATTCAGGATGTTTCCTAGAAATGGGCATTAGCAGATTTTATTCATGACAAAGGGCAGTGAAAATATGATTGTTTTAAAAAAAAGTTGTCATGTTGCTCACTTTACCCCAGCTGTGGGGTAAACTGATCCACTTACTTTTTCCACTCTGAAACCACCATAACAACATGTAAAAGTAATAATCCTGAAAGCTAGCCACACATTCCAGAACTAATGTCGGACTAGTAAAAGAATGATGGGGTTTGGTCAATTAAGCAAAGCAAATTTTCTAAACACTTGAAAGTAACTCTGAACAAAATCAAATACAACATATTATAATTCAAAAGGTTTTAATAAGATTCAAATGAAAGATAGAACCAGTTAGATTAGAACACAGTCTGGGGGTCAGAACACAGGACCCTTAAACCCAGTTCAGACCAAAGATTCACCTTGCAACTGCTTGCGACGAGACGGTTTTAGAACGTCGCGGGGGAGAAATCGCAGCAGTGTGAACTGCTCGTTGCAGCGCGTTGCAAGCCGTTGCAAGGCGTCGCAGAAGATTCAACATGTCAAATCGCAAGGTCCAGTTTTAGAACGTTTCGGCGGTCTCGTCGCAAGGAGTTGCAGTTGCAAGCAGTTGCAAGGCGAATCTTTGGTTTGAACTGGGCTTTAGAGCCAGCTAGTGTCTAGGGGTCAAAGCATAGGAAAATCAGAACCAGCGAGAACAGCCTGGGACTCAGAACACAGGAGAAGATCCAACTGGATTATAACATCAGCCTGTCATACTCTACAACTAGGCCTACCCTCTGTATTGTAGATGGTACGTCTCTGTGTTAACGTCATAGCAAGAAACATGTTTGAGTTAAAGTTCTTTATTTACACAATTCATAAGAATGCACAGTTGTACATTTGAATACTTAAAGGTGCAGTCAGTGATTCTGCAGAATGATTGTTGTCAACATTTGTTTTGTCAAAATCAGTGAATATCTATAACTTTAAGGTTACATTAAAAAAGCAGGGTAATGTCTTACAGGCGGACAGAGTGGTGCACAGACAATAATCTGACTCTTATAATAAAACCAAAATAACTCATAATTGATCACAGGAAACAGCAGGATGCCCATTCACCACTACACATCAAGGAGTAGAATGTAGAGAGGGTGTACAGCTTCAAACTGTGGGCCCTGCTGCTGTAAACAACAACAGTGAAACAGTAACTTTTCAGGAAGCTTTCTGACTTCAAACAGTGTTCCAGGGATCACATTTTCAGCATCAAAACACGCACCACCAGATCATACATCAGCCGGTTAAAGCTATAGTGCGTGACTTCTGTCGCCCCCATGAGGAATTCTGAGTAATTACAACAACACTGTCGGCGCCTCACTGTATATGAGGTAACCCTTTGGTGATGGCAAATGGATTTTATACCTTCTGCTGTACGTCCAGGTTTTTTTCTTAGTAGTACAATCAACAACTGAAACATTTATTGGGCTCTTCTTGGGATTTTCCTGAGCTCCTGTGCTAGTGTCGGGGGGGACACCAGTTTGTAAACGCTGCCATACTGAGAAATACAGAGAGAGTAGTTTGTGGAGCTGATAATAGGCTTAATCAACTTTGTGTCAACTCATTTGGAGATGGCTTGAATGTAACCGGCATTCATTGATATGAAAAAGGTACGCACTATAGCTGTAAAAGTCAGTGCTAACTTACGTAATTTCCTTTTGAGGTCAAAGGTGTAAACATGTGTAATAGTCCTTGTGTGGGCTCCAGTGTGATGTAATGTGGACAGTGGGGATTCTGGTTTCATCATGTTTACTGAACGGTTTCATAGTGACGAGTCTCACTGGAGCAAAACAGATATTAACATTTCTAACAAACACAAGGCCGGACCCAAGAGACTGTGGACACTCGGCTAGATAGATGGATAGATAGATAGATAAATAGATAGATAGATAGATAGATAGATAGATAGATAGATAGATAGATAGATAGATAGATAGATAGATAGATAGATAGATAGATAGATAGATAGATAGATAGATAGATAGATAGACAAAACACAAGGCCAGACCACAAAGACTGTGGACACTTGGACACTCTGGAGGCTCTGGGTCTCTTGTGTTGTGCTAACGATGTAAATATCTTCTTTGCTTCGGTGAGACTCGTCACTATGAAACCGTTCAGTAAACATGATGAAACCAGAATCCCCACTGTCCACATTACATCACACTGGAGCCCACACAAGGACTATTACACATGTTTACACCTTTGACCTCAATAGGAAATAAAGTTAGCACTGACTTAAACAGTTATAGTGCGTAACTTTTTTATATCAATGAATGTCTGTTACATTCAAGCCATCTCCAAATGAGTTGACACAAAGTTGATTAAGCCTATTATCAGCTCCAAAAACCTCTCTCTGTATTTCTCAGTATGGCAGCGTTTACAAACTGGTGTCCCCCCTGACAATGGCGCAGGAGCTCAGGAAAATCCTAAGAAGAGCCCAAGAAATGTTTCAGTTGTTGATTGTACTACTAAGAAAAAAACCTGGACGTACAGCAGAAGGTATAAAATCCATGTGCCATCACCAAAGGGTTACCTCATATACAGTGAGGCACCGACAGTGTTGTTGTAATTACTCAGAATTCCTCATGGGGGCGCCAGAAGTTACGCACTATAGCTTTAACCGGCTGATGTATGATCTGCTGTTCATCTGGTCTCAGTCTATGTCAGTGGTTCTCAAACTTTTTTTGTCATTCCCCACTTTGGAGATGGGGATCTTTTCGAGCCCCACCGTTCCCCGATTGCGTCAGCATATAGTAACTAAATAGGTCAGGCTTAAAAGTTTAAAATGTATTGAAATAAAATCAAGGAATACAATTCAAAAATAGAGAAAATATGAGCATTTGTGTCCTTACTTTGCAATCTGAACCCAAGAAAATTGTCAAAAACATAGAGCAAGTCAGTATGTGAGTCTTAGGCCTGCATTGGTGGCTGCAATGAGCCTGTTTTGCACTGCACATATTTTCAAAATAGGGCTGAAGGCTCAATACTGCATCTCAAGTAGGGATGGAGATCGCTACTTTTTTATTGATATCTATTATTTTGTTGAAAGAGAACTGGTGTTATTGCTTTAATTGCCTATAAGATCATCAGAGCTCAAGATAGGACGTTAAACAGGTCATAAATCCATATTTACTATTTATTTTATATTGCTGGGAAAACAAGTGTTTCACCAAAACCATAATATTCAAGTTTCTCACGGAAAACTCAATTATTATTTTTTTGTTACATTTGAACACATCATGATGATCTTTTATAGACATTTGCCAAATATTACCGAGCCGACCTGAACACAACATATTTGACACCGTTAGCAACTTTTTTTTGAGCAAATTAGCTCTATATCCTGCCGATTTTAACGCGGATTGGAAAACTGGATTGCTATTTTTAACTGACGGGACTTTCTCCACCGTCTGGTTGTGTGATTACCACCGCTGCTTTGAATGACTGTTGATATGCATGGTGCCGACTCGGACTCCGAGCACGACTGAACACCGTCTGATGCAGCAGCAGCTGACCAGTGGCGTTTTCTCCCGGAGGCCAAGGGAAGTCAGGCTTCCCTGTTTTCTAGGCTGTAGTTGTCATCCAATAAAAACATTTTTATTAAAAGTTTCGGTAATTCTTTGGTGCGGTGTTGCTGTCATTTCTTCCCCATTTTTCTCCTCTCATTGAGCATTTCACAATGCGCGAAACAGCGCCCCTTTACATTTAGATTCTGAAGACGCGGCGAAACACGATACTGCACACTGTATGTCCGCGAGGAAGCCAGCCCGAGCTGACATCATGGCTGACATCCCTTGGTGAAAAAAAGAAAGAAGGATTGACCAATCAGGTGAGGCTATTGTCTTGACACTGCCCTCCTGTGATTGGTCAGTTTATACCACTATTTATTTAACTTATTTGTTGCTAACTGTTATTTGCAGTATTCTGTCGTGTTTGCGATGTGTATTTGTATGTTGTATTGTTATGTCGGACGGCTTCCCTGACCACAGGGGTCCACCATTGTGTTCGAAGGTTACCGCCCCTTGAGACCACAGCTACCCACCGAGGCTTCAGCAATGGAAGTTTTGAACATCAACCACTCGGGTTCAATGTCCCCAATCTTCACAGGGATAGAAAAGCTCCGCCGGACGTGCAAGTTGAAGATCTCTTGAACATAAATCGATCATCGACCTTCGGTCTAGGGTGCTCTGGTACCACGTACACCATGAGCATCCTTATGTTCCAACATAAGGATGATAAAGCTATAGTGAAGTATGTTTATTAATTGAAATTCCAAATGATGGTTTTAATACTGAAATCAAACTAAAATATATAGGCCTACCTACCAAACCATAATTCAATTGGTCTGTCTCTTTACTATGTCTTTGGGCAAATATAGGATAGGCTATAGAAGGGCATTTATTTGGTGAATTTATAGGTTGTGCATTCTTGAATACAACTTGATTACAGACCGCTGTGTGTGTGTGTGTGTGTGTGTGTGTGTGTGTGTGTGCGTGCGACCACGCGTGCGTTCGTACGCGCGACCGCTTCCTAGGGGACTGTTCATGTGTGCCAGGAAGCCGACGTTATGTTGATGTCTGATCACACACACCTCTGAAAACTGCAGACGTTTGAGTCCTCGCGGGCTCTGAACAGAGCGGACAATGTTTCTCCTCCTGTTGCTCCCGACATCAACTGTCACCCGCGGCAGTTTAAAACCTTAAAACACGGCATGGGCTAACGTGCTGCTATGTTTGGCTGCGCGCAGCTACTGATCCTGGGTCAGCCACAACTATAGAGTGACTGTAGTACAGAGTAGTGATGGGTAGATGAGGCCTCATGAAGCGTTGCGACCATAGATAGTATAATATAATTACCAAACTGTATTGATACTGTGTCAGTACTGTGTCACTGTGCTGCTCAATACTGACACCTGCTGGATCTTAAAAATCATTACCGGCAACCCAATGACAGACTCAACTGACATACTGATTTAAGACTTGCTATACAATAATATAATGTAACTTATTGTATCTTATATTGTAATATTTCATATCTTAATCAAAGTTTGAATAGCTTTGATATTGTAGTGAAAGTTGGGGTGTTGAGTTCTGATAGATCAAGTGGGAACTGGGAAGAACCATATGAGATTACAAGGAAATAAAAACAAATATCTTATTTGCGGATATAAGATCAAAATGGTCCCACACGGTGGAAACTTTTCTTTTTCTCTCTGGCTCCATTATGGCAGTGATTTTCAACCAGTGTGCCGCGGCACACTAGTGTGCCTTGAGAGATCGTCTGGTGTGCCGTGGGAAATGATGTAATATCAGCTAATTAACCATTGTCGGGTGTTTGTGCTGTAATAAAGTGGCAGATAATGTAATAGGCTACTCTTCTACCTTATCCGAATATAAGACAGGGTTTTTTCCCCCTGGAAATAGGTCGTAAAAAGTCAGGTCGTCTTATATTCGGGGTCTAGTATTTGTCGTCCAGTAATGGACTGCCCATTACCAGAGCGACCATTCAGCTTAATAATAATAATAATAATAATAATAATAATAATAATAATAATAATAATAATAGGCTATATTTAATATATACGGCGCATTTCTCGCAGTCAAAGCGCTTTACATAGCTTCAGGGCCTGTGTCCAAGTTGTTTATTTTATTTTTTAACGGTTGGAACCAACACTGTCTGTGCTCTCGGAAGCGGCTGGGGCATGTGTGTGCAATGGGAGAGATGCAATGGGAGAGAGAACGCTTTGTGTGGAGAGAAAACAAGAGGCACGGGAAATCGCCAAAGCCAATGCAAAGCCTCAAATCATTATGTTGCGAGTCAACGTGTCGAGTAGGAATCGGCTGTGCGATCGACCTTTACTGTGGCTTTTTAGCCACAGCAGTTGCAGTGCTAAGGAGAGATTGCCAATTGCGCTTTCCTTTTACGCACACCAAAGCCGCCGTAATGTTTAGATTTTCTCATTTGCATCAAAGCCCTAATGATAATAAGAATAAGAGGCTTTATTTAAACGCTGTCCATGCGGTCGTTGTGATAGTAACTTTATCGGCTGTAAACTGAAACTAACGGAGATCTGTAACGTGCCTTTCAGCCTTAAACCACGGCATTGATAGCTTTCGTTTCAGCACTAGGTTATGTGATTAACTATGAGCATTACATAAATGTTGCGTCTCAGATGCCGAGGACAGCAGCGAGGATGACCCGCTATGCCACGACCGAACCAGAGCATAGAGAGATGACAGCGAGAGCGATCACAGCGGGGCAGAGGAATAAAGTCTGTGGTAAACACATCGGTTCGGCCTATTTGCACTACTGTTCATTTGCAATGAAGGAAAGTGTTTTATTCAATGCATTTTTATTTTCGTATATTATTTTAATAAATAAAATTAATTTCCTTTTAAAAACAAGATCTGGTCTTCAAATCTTTTTTCCAAATATGAGTTTTGAAAAACGGGGTCTTATAATCAGGGTAGTCTTTTATTCGGACCAATACGGTATATGTATATGTACTGTGTTAGAGTGTCATTTTGGTTGGTGGTGTGCCCCAGGATTTTGTAAATGTAAAAAATGTGCCGCGGCTCAAAAAAGGTTGAAAATCACTGCATTATGGCTTGCAGATAAGATTTTTGTTTGAAATGATGAGTGATTGTTTTGGCAGAGAAGCATCCCGTTTACAGATGCGCTTCCTTTTAAACAAGTTGCGTTCCGAATCGCATACTTTCTACTATATAGTATGTAGAAAAAAGATTTAGGATGTCCCGATTCTTGTGGCCAGATTTAGGATGGTTAGAAGTACCCGGATGTCCTACTTCATGCGGCCAAGATTGTTAGTGTTGAAAAGTGCATCCTATTTGGGCGATTCTGACCCACAATCCAGTGCGCACGTGAAGTGACGTAACATCGACGAAGCCTCCATATGAAAACAAACGGGGATGCGACGGATATAAAAGCAAGAGGCAAGATCAAGGCGCAATGTTATGATGAAATAAGAGAGAAAAGTATGTCCCAATAGTATGCCTACTGCATCCTAACTAAATTATTTTTATCGTCGGATGTAGTATGTAGAATAGAAAAAAGAAAGAGTATGCGATTCGGAACGCAAAGACAGTTTGGCGCGCCCGGCGAGCCGCATCGACAGGCGATACTGCAGCTGTATCGGTCACGTGACTTTCTTAAAGCGATACGCGCACCGACACGGGGCTTCGCTCTATGAGCTCAACACATGTGCCGACGCATCGGTGTTGCCCGACCCATCACTAGTACAGAGCCGGTGGGATGTACGGGGCGGATCATTCTGCGCATGCGTTAAATGCGTTAAAAAAATTAATGCCGATAATTCCAGAAATTAATCACCCTGCGTTAACGCGATAATTTTGTCAGCCCTAATATATATAAATATTTATTTATATTTTTATATACTATCTATGCAATAACCCTATTTTTTTACGTTGTCTCCTTCCACTTCCTTGTGAAATCCTCTGCAGGGATTCTCGAGCAGGCGCAGAAGCAAACTCCGATATGCGATGTCCGATCCCTGTATACATGCAGAGAGAATGCCGACAATGAACGAGTTATCTAGGTGTCCTTATCCGACTTCTCTTGTCCGTTATTGTGCCGATTTGTGTGCGAAGTAGATCGGATAAAGGTGTTTACATCCAGTTTAAAAGTCCTGTTGAAGTCTTATTTGTTTAGTTACCCGATTATGAGTCTGCATGTAAACGCACTGACTGTCTCACTTTACCCCACAGCATTTGTCTCACTTTACCCCACTGCCACAATTTGAGAAAAAACTACCTCTCTCAGCAATTCAGGCTAATCTTCAGTTATCATCATTACATGGTTTCATATGTTGGTAGTTCATCAACTAGTGTGATATAAGTTTTTCTACCTGAATCAATTTGATTAGGCACAACAATCAATTAAGCTGACAGCAAGAAAATGTACTTTTACATGCAAAAAATAATTTTTTGTGAAAAAAAACATGCATACAACATTACCATGAGGTCCTCTCTTTCATGGCCAAGGTGAAATGAGAGGGGCTTGAAAACATATATCTCAAATGACCAAAAATGTGTTCCGTGTCCTAGATACCCGATGTCTCACATTCCCCCTGTCCTCCCCTACATTAATACAATTAAAAATAGAATAAAATCAAAAGATGAGAATACATTAAAAGAAAGAGAAAGAAAGAGATAAAAAATATATAAGGGGAAGCAGGAATGTATTTATTGTAAATATTACCTATATTATTTTACCTAATTTTATCCTTTTGTTTCTATTGCACCGTGGGTCGGAGATAAACGGAATTTCGATCCCTCTGTATGTCTGGAACATATTGTAGAAATTGACAAATAAAGCTGACTTTGACTGTTGAATCTCTTGAATCTAGAATCCTTCACCGAGGTGTGGCGATGATGTTGCCCCGGCGATACATCAAAAGGAAGAGAGAGAGAGTGTGTGTGTGTGTTTGTAAGTAAGTAAGCTTTATTTATAGAGCGCCCTTCACAGACCAGGGTCACAAAGCGCTTCACAATGCGCTTTACATATCTTAACACATTTTATACACACACTCAAACACCGATGGCAGTAGCTGCCATGCAAGGCACTTTCTGAACCATCGGGAGCAATTTGGGGTTCAGTGTCTTGCCCAGGGACACTTCGACATGTGTGTGTGTGTGTGTGTGTGTGTGTGTGTGTGTGTGTGTGTGTGTGTGTGTTTGTTGAATGTTGAATCTCTTGGATCTTCAGCGAGGTGTGGCGTTGATGTGTCCCCGGCGGGGCAGGTTGGCGAAGCTGCTGTACTCTGGCTCCAGGTTTATACTGTCCGGCCCTTCAGAGCAGGAGAAGGTGAAGTCTCTCAGCAGAGATACTATGAAGATGAACAGCTCCATACGCGCCAGAGACTCCCCAACACACGCTCTCTTTCCTGGGGAGAGACAGAGACACCCAATGGATGGTTTTAGACTTTTATTTAATTTTATTTATTTATTTACGGCTCTCGACCATAGTACATGGTGTGGAGCACAACATATTCAAATGATAACCGGCAAAACAATGGTGTACGGCATGGACGAAAACAAAAACATTAATGGTAGGACATTTTTCAGAAAAGGTTCCTGTTTTACCAATAACTTTTTGCCTATTTAGACTTTAGACTTTTTAGACTTTATTGTGCCCAAAGGGAAATTCTTCTTCATATCACAAGTATAGTTATGGGCTGCACACCGACAGACATTAACAGATGGACAGCAAACACAAGAAAAATAACATGCAGACAGAATATATAAACAGAGTGGGACTGGGGTCTTTAGCTAACATAGCACTGTGTCTTACCTGCAGCAAACGGTAGGAAAGCAGGATTTTTCTTGAAGTTTCCATTCTGGTCCAAGAAGTGCTGCGGGTTGAAGGAGCCAGGAGTCTCCCACTGCTTCTCCTCTTTCAGCACAGAGTGCAACAAGGGAATCACCAGAGTGTCCTATTCAGACAACATGTTAGTGTCAATTCAATTCAATTCAATTCAATTCAATTCAAATGTACAGAGCACATTTTAGATCAATAACATTTGACCAAAATACTGTACATTCAAAAATTGACGTATACTATTATACGTTTATATTATATATTATATTATATTTTTGTATTACCTAATTCATAAGGTTTTTT
This sequence comes from Hyperoplus immaculatus, assembly GCA_949357725.1. Classification (NCBI taxonomy): domain Eukaryota; kingdom Metazoa; phylum Chordata; class Actinopteri; order Uranoscopiformes; family Ammodytidae; genus Hyperoplus; species Hyperoplus immaculatus. The sequence continues at coordinate 33,643,831 of OX442352.1, forward strand.
TTTTTAGCAACTACTACATAGTTATGCATTACCTACTACATAGGTAATGCATAACTACAAGTTACTACAATGTTGTGTACCTTATTGTAAAGTGTTACCCATTGCCTCACTGATGTCAAAACTTGGATGCAACACAACTTCCTCAAACTAAATTGCAATAAATCAGAAATCCTTATCCTTGGCCCAAACTCCCTCACCCGCTCCACCCAGGCCCTCTCACTTAATATTGATGGTTCCATTGTCACCCCTCCACTCACATCCGCAACCTAAGTATCATCCTTGACCCCACCCTCTCATTCCTCCCCCATGTAAACCACATTACAAAAACAGCCTTCTTCCACCTCAGGAACATCACTCGTCTCCGTCCCTCCCTATCACTCTCAGCCGCTGAAACTCTGGTCCACGCATTCATTTCATCCCGCCTTGACTACTGTAACTCCATCCTATACGGCTCATCAAAACACTTACTTAATAAACTACAATATGTTCAAAACTCCGCAGCCTGTATGCTCACATCCATCCGCCGCTCAGACCACATCACCCCTGTCCTCCATGACCTTCACTGGCTTCCCATCAATCAAATACCGGATTGATTTCAAAATATTACTCATCACCTTCAAAGCCCTCAACAACTATTATTATTATTATTATTATTATTATAGAAATACAAAGTCAATATTGACAAACGGACAACAAATAAACGCTACTGTGTTACAAGCCACTATACCAGTAATACTAAACTATACTATATACAGTTAAAGTGCATTTTTTCTCAAGGAATACGATATCATGAATACCTTGGGGATAGAATAGCCCCTGAATGTGATGTCCTGTAGTGTGTAGTGAGGAATGCCCAGCGGGACAATGTCCAGGAAACGCTGCACCTCATGTATGACAGCGTCTGTGAAGGGGAGGGACTTCCTGTCCTCCATTCTAGGGCAACGCTCACGTCCAATCACTGAGTCAATCTCCTCATGCATTTTCTCTAGAGGGAAAAAAGCAAAAAGTAGTTTTACTGTTATTAGATTTGATTTGATTAAAAAGAAAAATTGATAATGAAGAATAGAATAGAATAGAATAGAAGAAAGCAGAAAGGGTCATACAGATAGTAAAGATATTACACAAATAGAAAATGTAATGAGATACATGATTGACACTTGATGCTTCTGGTTAGTAGTGGGAAGAACACACTTATTTAACCCATTCGTCATTGTTAGTAAACAAAATGATTTTACTCTTAAAACCATCCACGTACATAATTTTATTGACCAAGTATCTAACTAAATAGAATGTAGCCTATTGCTCATATGTTCATATTAAATATAAAGCATAATTGCTTGCATATGTATTAACTTTACTCAGAAAATATAACCCAGTAATTGATATATTTTGTTACAACAACAACAAAAAATGTAAACTATCAACTATTAAAATATATATTTCAAACTATAAACCCAAAGTTAGTACCTATGAATGCTATTATTCGGCAGGTTTAGGTTTATTCATTTCTATTATGATGATGTATTTAGAAATGTACAAATCAGATAATGGTGTCTTCAGTGCGGGGACCTACCCTGTATGTGTGGGTTTTTGATCAGCACACTGAGAGCATATCTCATGGTGGAGCTGGTGGTTTCTGTTCCCGCCAGGAATAGATTAAACACTGTAGAGACCAAGTTCTCAAAGTGGAACTCAGTTGAGGGATTGTCCTTTTCCTGAGAGGACAAAGTGGTAAAAGTGCTTTAAGATCAACACAAATACACTTCAAGATTATATTGTGTAAAAGTCTCATTTGAGTAATTGCATTCTTTTATTTTTTTAAACAAGATATGCTTTAAATCAGCTACAGCAATTACTAATGTATTCTTAGCAACCAAAGTGATGTTAACACATTTATTTTAATGGGTACAACGGCTTTTTAGGATAATCTAAAATATACGTATTAGTGCTCTTAATGAAACAAATGATCCTGAAGTTGATTCCAACCTGATTTATTCGTAGGAGAAAGCAGTCGATGTAGTCTCTGGGGGAGCTGGGGTCCAGTGTGTCCTTGTGCTCCTGGATCTTCTGCTCCACAAACTCTCTCACCTCCTCAATCTGAGCAAAGACTGTGTGCTGAGGGCCGGGCACATGCTCCATGAGCCAGGGGAAGATGTTATACATCTGTTGGGATGGATGGATGGATGGATGGATAGATAGATGGATGGATAGATAAATAGATAGATAGATAGATAGATAGATAGATAGATAGATAGATAGATAGATAGATAGATAGATAGATAGATAGATAGATAGATAGATAGATAGATAGATAGATAGATAGATAGATAGATAGATAGATAGATAGATAGATAGATAGATAGATAGATAGATAGAAAGAGCACCTTACCTGACCTATAGGGCTGCTATTGAACCTTAACACGCCAGCTATGATGTTGAGAAGGCGAATGAACTCCTTGTCTTCGTAGGTGAAGCGTTGGCCGAACACCATGCAGCAGATCACGTTGGACACGGTGCGGCTCAACAGGAACATGGGATCAAATGACTTAGCTGGGACAAGGGAGGACATAACAGGAGAAAAACACTGACTATAGTTTTTCATATACAGGTGATACTCATATTATTAGAATATCAAGGAAAATGAATTAGAATTGAGGCAAGAATTCATGCAAAAGGGGCCCAAAACAAGCACTAAGTACATATGGATGATTATACTTTATAGAGGGCCTACATTTCTGTATTTAAAATCCCTTTTTTATTGATTTCATGCAATATTAAAGTTTTCTGAGATTTTGAATTTGGGCGTTTCATAAGCTGTAAGCCATAATAATTAAATTGGAATATCTCACTTTGCATGTAATGAGTCTATATAACATATCAGTTTCACCTTTTAAGTTGAAATACTGAAATAAATGAACTTTTGCACGATATTCTAATTTTTCGAGTTTCACCTGTAAATGAATGTCGGTTACATTTAATCAAGCCATCGCCAAACGAGTTGACACAGAATTGATTAAGCCTATATCTGCTCCACAAAACAGTCTCTGGTGCAGGAGCTCAGAAAGTGCTCACAAAATGTTTCAGTTGGACGTACAGCAGAAGGTTGTTGTAATTACTCAGAATTTCTCAAGGGGGGCGACAGCAGCTACGCACTATAGCTTTAACTTGACAAAGTAATTAGCTCTGAAATGTGTGCTCTCATCTCATTACAACATGTGAAATCCTATATACCTTTGTATGTGTCTATGCGGTCTTTCAAGTGCTGGCTCTCCTCCTGGATCCACTGCTCCATGCCTTTGCGTCCCATCCCAAAGTCTCTGAGCGTTGTCAGGGTGAAACGTCGGAGCTGCCGCCAGCGCTCCCCGTTACTGACAGCCAGACCTGACAGATACAAACTTTTGATGATCAAAAACTAAAAAACATTCAGGAAAAAGCCCATGTACTGTAGCTACAGACACATGCAGAATAATGTTAGAATAGTGGTTGTGACATGTTATTGGTCGGTGCTTGTGGCATTTTGTTTTGTGCTTGTGTGTTGTGTTGTATGTTTGTAGTTTTGTAATGTTTCTTCTAAGCCATCAACCTGCCAGGGACTACAGGTGAAAATTAGCATTAGCACTGTATGGCTAAATCTGGCACATTTACATGTTGAACTCTGATGCTCATGTTTATTAGTGTGCGCTGTCCCTCCAAAAAAATAAAAAATAAAATAAAAAATACAAATTCAAATACAAATACATGAAGCTGATGAAAAATCCCTTATCACAGAAATGACAGTGTCTTGTAGTGTTATACCGTAGCCGTTGGTAACTTTGATCAGAAATGGAACTGGTCCTCTGCCTGTGAAGTCATCAGCTTGGTCCACCAGAGCCTCCTTCACTGCATCATAGCCAATCAGAACAACAGCTCGCTTCCAGCCCAGGTAAAACGTCATCACAGGACCATAGGTTTCACTAAACTAGAAAAATACATGATTTCAAATCAGTTTTTTATTTATATACTGTAGCCCAATATTTCATTTAGCCTCAGTGGGCTTCAGTTAGTATGCAATATGACCATAAGATCATAAGCACAACTGAGAAAAACCTGCCAAAAAACAGCAATAATCTTTAACTGGGATTTTTTTTGATAAACCTCAGGGAGATTGACAGAGGGAACATGGACAGACAGCAATGCACCAGATGGCAGGTGTACAAAACAGACCATGGGGGGGGGCGCCTTTAGCTCAGTTGGTAAGGCGGCCACCTCCCAGGCTGGGCTCAGCAGCAGACCCGGGTTCGATTCCCACCCGCGGTCGTTCTCTGCATGTCACTCCCCTCTCTGCCCCATTTCACCTCTGTCTCTCTGCACTGTCAATAAAGCATAAAAATGCCAAAAAATATCTTTAAAAAAAAAACAGACCATCGGAAAATAAGAAAAGGAGTATAAATAAAGGTTAAATGAGATAAATGAAAATGAGTACAATCATTGACAAATAATGTTAACATGCAGTTAGGACGAATTTAATTATAATGTTTGTAATTTGCATAAAAATTCTGATAACATGACCTGGAATCATTGTGAAGAGTGACATTTAACTGTGTTCCCAACCTCACCTTGAGGAAGCTTTTAAAAGGTGCATTCTTGTCCAGTAGTGGCAGGTTGCCTATGAGAGGGAATGCAGTGGGTCCCGGAGGCAAACGAGCATTCTTACTGTTTCTGACACTCAAGAGCCACAGTAGAGCAAATATTAGCCCCGCCAAAATCAGCGTTTCAAAATAGGCCATAATGCTCTTTACGCGCCCGCGCGCGTGTGTGTGTGTGTGTCTGTATGTCTGTGTGTCTGTCTGACTGTCTCTCTGTCTGTGTGTCTGTCGGTGTGTCTTCTTTGGTTCAACAGATTTCTCTTCTGCTCACTTTCACCCAGTGATAAGCGTTTATGTGTCTATATCTCAATATTTGTTTTTAATAACTAACCAAGAGTTGGCAGGAGCAGCACAGCAACAGGTAAAAGGTGACTGCTGTTTATTTAAAATGCACCTTCACCTTATTGCTTTTTGTTGGGTAAACAAACACCAGATTGTAGGCGCAATAATGTGTAATATATAAAAATGTAGTGGCATTAAGTGGTAAAAGTTCTTTATTGCAACGCTCCCTTGTTGGTAACCCCTCCTTTTTCGGATTAGCTACAGTGGCATTAATACTTTTTCTTCGTCTTTCAACAGGTGCATTTCCCAGGACACCCACTATATATGAAAATGCACATGTTCATTAAGTTTGTCCATTCTGTGCTACTGTAGAAACATGGCAGTACAAACTGGCGGTCACCGTGTTGGGTGACCCACTCCTATGTAGATATGAAAGGCTCATTCTAAGGAAATAAAATAAAAAACAACCTTTTACCGTTTCAAGTGATTGTACGCTTATTAAAATGTACTTATTATTAAACATATTTCATTCCATTTCTACCAAGTCTGTTCAGAAACATGCAAATAAATTCTACACACTGCACCTTTAAAGCCAAGCTGCCCAAGTAAACAGTTGGAAACGGTTGTGGACTGGACTGTGGTTGACAGTTTAGTTATGTAACATATTCTATGTTTATTTTGTACGCACTCTGCCATTAGAGAGAGAGAGAGACAGAGAGAGATAGAGAGAGAGAGATCAGGATTAAAGACTGCAATTGAGAAAAGAGGGATAATTTACGTAGAATTTATTTTTGAAAAAAAGGGCTTACAATGAATTAGATCAAATATGAAGAAAGTCAACGATCAGAATTGAAATGCGATCAAAAGCTTAATATAAAACACCAGCCTTCACTTTGACATAACAATGAATATGAACACATACAATGTATTAACAAAGAAAAATGCTTTAAACAAATACATCACAAAACATTTTAGGACCCTAACCCAAAAATGGATCAATAACAAGAATTGGGAAGGGGCTGCCCTTAATACACAGAGTACACACCTTTCAGGAAGCCATGCACGGTGAAATATTACTGACTGCATGGATTAAAGCAGTGGTACTCAATTATTTTCTGTCATGCCCCCCCTAGGGGACAAACATTTTTTCGCGTCCCCCCCCCTAAATTGAAATACTATTGAGAACCTGCTAATATTTGTTTATTTATCTGTACAAAAACAATGTATGAGTTTCTGGCACGAGCATTCTGCAAACAATCACCTTATTATCAAATTAGATAACAAAAATTAGCTGAGATAACTTCTGCAGCAAAAAAATTAACAAGACTGCTCAGTCTGTGTGAATCTCAGGACAGAGAAACAAGAGCAAATGATTCACTGAGGTTTGCATTTCATTCAAAACATTTTTAAACTGTAAACATAGCTAAGGTGGTGTTTTTTTATTATTATAGGCCAATAGGCCTTCTGTGATGCGATAACCAACAATTCATTAATGTTATTATTAGTCCACTTGCTTGATTTCTTTTCAAATAGCCTACAGAGACACTTGGAGACACATGTGGACATTTATTTACTGCAAATCGCGGCCTTTCGCGCGGATATGAAAAAACACACGCGCTTGCTAGCACAAAAAAAATTTGGTCAGTTGGACATCAAGGCAGCCCGCCCCCCCCCCCCCCCACACACACACAACTCGCGCCCCACCATTTGAGAAGCACTGGATTAAAGAGAGAGGAGCTCCATTCAGAATCAGTCTTCAATAGATTGAGTCCCTCACAATGATGACTATATAACTGACATTGTTTTATTGTGATAAAAAAATGTGTGTGTTTAGTTGATATTTGCTGTTACATCAATGGTAAAGCATACAGTACTGTCAGACTCAAATATAAGGAACAGCTTCTCTTTAAGTGTAATTTTTTTCATATATATATTCTCTTTGTATACATTTGAATTGCTCCTGTGTTATCTGTGAACATATGCTTTATTGCATAACAAAAATAAAGCGTATTACTATGATAGAGATGTATTTTTAGTCCTTTTATAAAAATGGTAATACTTCTGTACAAGAATTGTGTAAGTACATGTTAAGATAAAGTTATTATTTTTTTTAATATCATATTCTGTAATTCTGCATATGACAGACAGGAAGACTAAATATCAAAAATTTATTTATAAAAGATTTTGTAAATAATTAATCTGACAATTTATTTGTTTATCTCATATATCATTGTGAAAACTTGTATATAAAAACCAAGGTATTGAATATCAAATGTATCAAAAATGTAAAACAATGAACTACGAAATAAATTCCTAACATTGAAATACTCCTTGTATAGAGAAATTGTTATTTTCAAATGCAAAGTTATTGACCATTGCCTTCCTGTAAAACATCTACTCCAGAAAAAAAATAAGCATGGGCAGTAACCTCCCCTGCCCCCTTGCTATGCACGCCACTGCAAAAAAGTAGCAAGTCAATGTTGTTTACTTCCTAGTCTAATCTGTTGTAGCCTTCTGGCGTTCCTCACACAGGAAATTCAACTGTTCTGAGCATTTACAGCCTCTGGGTAAACCCTAAAACATGTCAATATTATAAGCAAACCAGCAGCAAAAAATAGTTAGAAAATCTGACTCATAGAACCAGTTGATCTGCTGGATTCAGACGTCAAGGTTGAGGAGTGACAATTGTGAGCACTTTTGTGTAATAGGTTGCTTTAGACTTTCAGTAAGCTTTTATAGGCTACTTAAGCGGAGTTGGATATTATTTTCCTCCGTGCAGCAGCTGTGATTATGGAGTTCTCTGTCACTTTGCTTTTCGCTGGTTTGCTCATTGTTTTGCTCTGTCTGGTCATCGTGAGGAGCCGTAGTAAGTATTGTTTACCTCCGGGACCCTCTGCGCTGCCTATCATAGGAAACGTGCTGCAGCTGGACAAAAAGGCTCCGTTTAAAACCTTCCTCAAGGTGAGAAGAAGAAAGAGAGAGTGGGAACTTTGAATTCTAGTCTTTGATGATATGAATGTATTTTGTTTCCCATGTGTTTTAGCTGTAGGCAATGTCTGTTCAGCTTAAAGTTTGCTGCTGTGGCGTCCACAGAGGGAGCGAACGTCCCCACCCTATGTGTTGTTCAGTGTGTCTAAAAGTGCCCTTTATAAAATCTTTATTTTATATATTATCTATGGTTCAAACAAGTGTATTTTACCTGTTGGTTTTAGTGACTTGCACACTTTCCCTAATGTAACAAAATGGGCATTTGTGGTGTGACCTTTGGGCAAAAAAAGCCTGTCGTTGGACACGACGCTGAAGTTGGCAGCTGATTCGCAGCTGATTCGCAGCAGCCGATTCGGCAGTTAAGGAAAAGTTAAGGGATTCTTAAGGAGCTGCGGAGCGACTGATTCTCCGTTGTTTAACCTCCTAAATCGCCGCGGTAAAGCCACATTAATTAGTCTAGATTATCTAAGAGAGTCTAACCATTCTTTAAAAACAGTTTACAATTGATGTAACCTTTATTAAGCTTGTTTAAAAGAAAGAGAGGGGAGATTTCACTGCTTTTTTTGCATCTGGACCACATTAGAACTGGTCCTGATTGAAAACCACTGCACCTAGACTCTTCAAATCTGGACTAGAATATCACAGTGAGGCTATAGATTATAGAAAACATAGTTTTTGATTTGTGAAACTTTTTTTCTATTTGTGAAAATGCAAAGAATGCACATTTTAATGGTTTTTAGGGGTCTAGGCCGCATTAGAACTGGTCCTGATTGAAAACCATTGCACCTAGACTCTTCAAATCTGGACTAGAATATCACAGTGAGGCTATACATTATAGAAAACATAGTTTCTGATTTGTGAAACTTTTACCCTATCTGTGAAAATGCAATAAAGGCACATGTCAAAGCTTTTTTGGGTTCCAGACCGCATTAGAACTGGTCCTGATTGAAAACCACTTTACCTAGACTCTTCAAACCTGGACTAGATTATCACAGTGAGGCTATAGATTATGGAAAACATAGTTTCTGATTTGTGAAACTTTTATCCTATCTGTGAAAATGCAATAAAGGCACATGTCAACGCTTTTTTGGGGTCCAGACCACATTAGAACTGGTCCTGATTGAAAACCACTGCACATAGACTCTTCAAATCTGGACTAGATTATCACAGTGAGGCTATGGATTATAGAAAACATAGTTTCTGATTTGTGAAACTTTTACCCTATCTGTGAAAGTGCAAAGAATGCACATTTTAATGGTGTTTAGGGGTCCAGACCGCATTAGAACTGGTCCTGATTGAAGCTGATGTCTTTATATTTGTTTTTTTCTATTTTGTTTTTTAAAGATATTTTTTGGGCATTTTTATGCTTTATTGACAGTGTAGAGACAGAGTTGAAATGGGGCAGAGAGGGGAGTGACATGCAGAGAACGGTTGGTTACGTTGTAACCCAGGTTCTCTGAGTGGAGAGACTATCTCTCCAACTTAAATAGTTGACGTGGATACTCTTTAAGACACATCACTTGTGGCGGCCACGCATGATTGGCCAGCCGTGGCTATATAAGCTACACGCATGCGTGGCCTCTTAGGTTTGAACGTTGATTGGAACGCGTTTCTGAGCGGCATCTTGGCTGGAGAGATAGTCTCTCCACTCAGAGAACATGGGTTACAACGTAACCAACCGTTCTCTATCGTGTCAAGACTATCTCTCCACCCTATATATTCCATATGTACGGGGACTTCTGTAAGGCACACCGCGAGGAAACCAAGCAGAACCAGCTGCTCCTGCGGGAGCCTAAATAAAAAAAGGCAGTTGAGTTCGAATGACACGTCACCACCACCAGAGTGTTCACCCGGATAAAAGTCGAAAGGGTCGACCAGGAGGCCGCCGTACAAATCTCAGATAGAGGGGCCCTCGCCATAGAGCCCATGACGTAGAAATGCCCCGTGTGGAGTGCGCCCGCACCCCTACTGGGGTCGCCTCGGTTGCCCTCTCATATGCCTGCTGGATAGCATCCACAACCCAGTGGGCAAGCCTGGCCTTGGAGACTGGCTGTCCAAGACGGTTAGGCTTGTAACAGACAAAGAGCTGGTCCGTTGTCCTATGGCCACGTGTCCGATGCAGATACACTGTTAGGGCCCTGACTGGGCACAGTAGTAACTGCCTACTCCACCCTGCTTCACCTTCCTGAGGAGAGTGGAAAGGGTGCAGCTCAATAGATCGACCGATTGATGTGCTGTGTCAACCAGGGTCCGTGCCATTGGCCACTGATGCCTTGACCCTTGTGTACGGCTCCCCAGCCTACCAGGGAGAAGTCGGCAGACACCACCTGGCGACGCAACACCGGCCCCAGTGCATTACTCCGTGCTAAATTGGCTGGTTCCTCCCACCAGCGGAGAGCTATGCGCAGTCTGCGTGAAACCAACACTCTGGCATGCAGATCTCTCTGTAGACAAAGACCCAGGCTCAGGAGGCAACGCTGCAATGGGCGCATGTTCAGAAGGACCATGGACATGATGTGCACCGTGGCTGCCATTAACCCAAAGAGTTGAGGCTGAATCTCCAGGTCACTCTGGCCACCAAACGAAACTGGGACAAGCACGCCCTGAGGGCGGCCTGTCTCGCCGATGTCAAAAAAAAGAGTTCCTGATTTGGCATCCAAACAAATGCCCAGGAACTCTGTCGATTGTGAAGGCTGCAGCCTGCTCTTTCTCTTGTTGAGTCTAGGTGTAGTGGTTTTCAATCAGGACCAGTTCTAATGCGGTCTGGACCCCAAAAAAGCGTTGACATGTGCCTTTTATTGCATTTTCAGAAATAGAAAAAAAGTTTCACAAATCAGAAAGTATGGTATCTATAATCTATAGCCTCTCTGTGATATTCTAGTCCAGATTTGAAGAGTTTAGGTGCAGTGGTTTTCAATCAGGACCAGTTCTAATGCGGCCTAGACCCCTAAAAACCATTAAAATGTGCATTCTTTGCATTTCACCAATTGAAAAAAAGTTTCACAAATCAGAAACTATGTTTTCTATAATCTATAGCCTCACTGTGATATTCTAGTCCAGATTTGAAGAGTCTAGGTGCAGTGGTTTTCAATCAGGACCAGTTCTAATGTGGTCCAGATGCAAAAAAAAGCAGTGAAATCTCCCCTCTCTTTCTTTTAAACAAACTTAATAAAGGTTACATCAATTTTAAACTGTTTTTAAAGAATGGTTAGACTCTCTTAGATAATCTAGACTAATTAATGTGGCTTTACCGCGGCGATTTAGGAGGTTAAACAACGGAGAATCAGTCGCTCCACCGCTCCTTAAGAATCCCTTAACTTTTCCTGAACTGCCGAATCGGCTGCTGCGAATCAGCTGCCAACTTCAGCGTCGTTGGACCTTATTTTTTTTTTTTTACTTTTTTTTTTACTATAGCCCACCATAGAGGCATTTCTATACTGCACATGGACCCACACTTTTGTATTACCTGAAGGGATGCCCTAAGTTAAGTTAAAGTTAAGTTAAGTTACTTTATTAGTCAATGGTTAAATTGACATTTGTCTTTTCGCATATCCCCTCTCAAGTTACCAAACTTCCTATGTTATTCTTTGCTGTAGCCGACTGTGATTTACACCTTGCATGTCTGCACAATAATCTAATGTGTTCTCTGCCCCCCCCCCCACCCCCTAGCTGAGTGAAAGTTTGGGGCCTGTCCTAACGGTGTACCTCGGCCGCCAGCGAACAGTGGTACTGGTTGGATATGAGGCGGTGAAGGAGGCTCTGGTGGACCAAGCTGATGACTTCACAGGCAGAGGACCTGTTCCTATACTGCTCAGAGCCACCAGAGGATATGGTAAAATAAGTGTTACCAGTGTGTTTGAGTGCAACACAAGGCTGCCACTCATGGTCCAAGACCTCTTTATTCTGTACTTTTTAAGTCTGTTGCACCTGTGACCACAATATTGTTATCTGTGTCTTTATTTGTAAAATATATCCCAAAGCTTCTGTGAAAATATTTCATATTTTTCTGAACCTTCCGGGAAAAAATTGCCAATTTGTGGTTATTTTTAACAGATACAGTAACAGTAACATATTATACATATACAGTAACATATTAAAGTCCCAGCAACAAACAAATACACATACATATACACATGCAAGCAGAATCATGTTATTTGTTGTTAGTGACTATAATTAATTTCGTATGTGGATGGAAGATTTGTTCTGAGTTCATTTCAACCATTTCTATGTGCACAGGTTTGGGGGTCAGTAACGGGGAGCGCTGGCGACAACTGCGTCGTTTCACCCTGACAACGCTCAGAGACTTTGGGATGGGACGCAAAGGCATGGAGCAGTGGATCCAGGAGGAGAGCAGGCATCTGGTGGCCCGCATAGACTGTACCAAAGGTTTGTATGTGACTGGGCTTGCCTTGTATGTTTGCTCTCCTATGCCACATATTTCATTTTCATTTCATTTTTCCTTTATTTATCCTCGAAAGATCAATTAATATAAACAGTCTTTTCCAACAGACCAAATATTAATGGACATTCAACTTGCTCAAATTAACTGTAAATAAGCCATGTCACATTTTAACTTCACTGGTATGTTTCAGACACATGCACAAAGCTTGGCTTGTGTATCTAAATTTTTATATTTTTTTTAACTTTATACAATGTAAAATACATTCTGCCAAAGATTGTGTTTTCTATTAACAGATATCAAATACTGTGCCCATATGTTTTTTTAAGTGGTTTGGATCACTAGAATGGAGAGAAAATGGTCATACACATTGGTTCCAAAAAAATGACATCCTGTAAATATAACATACAATCGGGATTTGTCACCACTAGATGATGACAACATTTACCTTAGCTAAAGTAGCCACACACTGCACCTTTTTAAATGCTAAGAAATGATAAAGTGTATGGTTTAATGGTCGCACACAACAGTATAAACCAAAGGCAAGCCGTTACATACAACTGACCACTTTAAAGCTTATACTGATCACTTTCTCACTTCTCTCCAGCCCAACCCTTTGACCCTCAGTTCTTCCTGAGCTGCACTGTGTCTAACGTCATATGCTGCCTGGTGTTCGGCCAGCGCTTCAGCTACGAGGACCAGCAGTTCAACTCTCTGCTGCAGATCATCGCAGATACGCTCAAGTTCGGCAGCGGTCCCTGGGGGCAGGTGGGTGGGCACGGTGGGGGGTGAATGGGCACGGTGGGGGGTGGCTTAGTTGTTAAGGCCAGGACACACCGGTCCGACTACCCGAAAATGGAGTCTGCCGTTTCAGGCAGCTCCAGACTGCCCGTCGCGGCCAAAAAAGTGCCAAGAACACACCGAGCCGACTGCTGACTTTCCGTACGCTCTGAGCTTGCGCGGGACGTAATGTCTCCATAACAGCAGGCGGCGCTAATCTGTATTGTGGCCCAAAAAAATACGGAAGCCGGAAATCATGGGACAGCTCTCTAGACCATAAACATAGATAGAAATACGTATATATATTTATGGACCATAAAGAGCACCATTTTTAGCAGAGTGTCGAGCATGGTGTCGAGCAGTCAAAAAGGGTTGATGCATGTGAGTACTCGCTGAACGAAAAACAAACAAACACATTAAAACAATGGCTAACTGTTGTTAGCTGTTTGTGCTACCCGTCTCACTTCCGGTCTTCACTGATTCGCTAGCCCTCCACCAATCAAATTGCTCCAACTGAAAGACTGCCCGCTCAAAAGAAGCCCGACGACATTTACGACGACCGACGTCACGGCACACACCAAACAGATTCGTGTCCCCGTCCCTTCCAGACTCTCCGACGGCGATTATCTGGCCGGTGTGTCCTGGCCTTAAGAAACACCACTGCTGGGCGCTCCAGTGGCGCAGTGGATAGAGTGCGTACCGTATTGGACCTTTACTGCAGGCCCTCCCCTCTCTCTCTCTCTGTCTCCCCATTTCAACTCTGTACTTTATAATAAAGCTTGAAAATGCCAACAAATAATCCTTAAACAAATCTTTTTTTAAAAGAACACTGCTTAGCTAGAAGGCCATACACATTTTTTACTTCATACTTATACTCACAGATATACCAGTTCAATAAAATTATTCAAACTTTGATAATGTTTTTGATTGAGAGGACCTGATTAGTTAATTTTGTTAATTTTGTAAATGATGCAACTTCTGGTAAAGTAACATAAAATTATTAATGTACAATAAGAAATATCATACATTATTAATACATACATACACTGTGTGCAAAAATGTTAGGCAAGTTGTATTTTTGAGGATTAATTTTATTATTGAACTACAGTTCTCTCGGTCAATCCAAAATGTTAAAGAACCTAAACCTGAATGTTTACGAAAGTAAAAGTGAGGTTTTGTCTTTCTTACGAGAATATATATATGTTTTGCTATTATTAGGCAACTATTACTGTGCAGAATTATTCTGCAACTAAATAAAAAAACGAAAATGTTCCCATCTCACTTGTTTATTTTCATCTGTTAAAGTGAGAATAATAAAACAACTCAAAATTTACAATTAAAAATGTCCGACATGTCAAAAAAAAAAAAATCATAGCCACCCTTCTTTTCAATAACTGTCACAAGCCTTCCATTCATGGATTCTGTCAGTTTCTTGATCGGTTGACAATCAACTTTTTGTGCAGCAGCAACCACAGCCTCCCAGACACTGTTCCGAGAGGTGTACTGATTTCCTTCACTGTAAATATCCCGTTTAAGCAGGGCCCACAGGTTCTCAATAGGGTTTAAGTCAGGCAACTATTAGTATCTTTAAAGATGAGCTAGTTGGACCTTTTCGGGTTGAAGATGGCCTCAAAATCAACTCCCAAACCTACTGCCAGTTTCTAGAAGATACTTTCTTCAAGCAGTGGTACAGGAAAAAGTCTGCATCTTTCAAGAAGACCATGATTTTTATGCAGGACAATGCTCCATCACATGCATCGAAGTACTCAACTGCATGGCTAGCCAATAAAGGCCTTAAGGGTGAAAAAATAATGACATGGCCCCCTTCCTCACCTGACTTAAACCCTATTGAGAACCTGTGGGCCCTGCTTAAACGGGATATTTACAGTGAAGGAAATCAGTACACCTCTCGGAACAGTGTCTGGGAGGCTGTGGTTGCTGCTGCACAAAAAGCTGATCAAGAAACCGACAGACTCCATGAATGGAAGGCTTGTGACAGTTATTGAAAAGAAGGGTGGTTATATTGGTCAGTGATTTTTTTTGTTGTTGAAAATTTTGAATTGTAAATTTTGAGTTGTTTTATTATTCTCACTTTAACAGATGAAAATAAACAAGTGAGATGGGAACATTTTAGTTTTTTTATTTAGTTGCAGAATAATTCTGCACACTAATAGTTGCCTAATAATAGCAAAACATATATATATATTCTCGTAAGAAAGACAAAACCTCACTTTTACTTTCGTAAACATTCAGGTTTAGGTTCTTTAACATTTTGGATTGACCGAGAGAACTGTAGTTGTTCAATAATAAAATGAATCCTCAAAAATACAACTTGCCTAAAAAATTTGCACACAGTGTAGTCAGAAATAATGCTTTTACAATGACTGATTTCCCTACCGGGGCTAAGAGAGTGTGACTGGGGGGAATGTGCAAATTGACAAAAGCTCAAGGAAGTGTTTAGTTTTTTCTGTGTCTCCTGGAAACTACTGTTGTTGTGTTTGACTTGCAGCATTGTCTTAGCTTTGTGTTTGCCACTGTCAAATTGTCCTTAATTTGCCCATTTATTTGCCCATTTTTTCTTTTCTAAAGGCAATGCACAATGTGTGTGTTCAAGTGCTAAAGATATTTGCCTCATTTGGTGCTGTTTTCCAAAGTGTCAGTCTCTCGGCAACCAAAATAGAAATTTCCGTCTGCTTTTCTTTTCTTTTCTTTCTTGTTTCACCAAAAGAGAGAGTAGAAAGTTAAATGTTAGCGTATAGCCACCAAGGTTCAGAAAGTATAATTTTTTCAATGATGAATATATATTTCTAATACAATAGGTCCTTTTTTTTTAGAGAGTTAATTGTGATTTTTTTTTTGTATTCAAGCAGAATCTCAAATATCAAACATTAGCAGGCTCTTTCTACTCTGATGATGGGACACATTATTGAAAATAGCCCTTTCCCCCTCCTCTCCACAGCTGTATAACATCTTCCCTCGGCTGATGGACATGCTGCCAGGTCCACATCACAAAGTCTTCGCCAACATTGAAAAGCTGAGAGATTTTATGATGACAAAGATCCAGGAACACCAAGACACACTGAACCCAAGCTCACCCAGAGACTACATCGACTGCTTCCTCACTAGACTCAACCAGGTATTTCACAACTTATTTATTATTATTATTATTATTTATTTAATTATTTAAGGTATTTCACAACTTTCTACATTAACCAGCTCCCTCCAGCGCATTTCAACATCTTCTTTTTTGTAGGCTATAATTATTTTTATTAATTTTTTATTTTTTTTAACAACAAGCAAACAAACAAAACAACAACAGACAGAAAAAAAAGTGTATATATTGTTCAACGTTTGATTTACAAGACATCTTACTAAGAAAAACGTGCCGAAAACGCATCTTTAAAGACCTGTACATAGCATTTCTTGCTCCATAAAATGAAAAAAAGGCTGCATTCAAAGTCCGCTTTACAAATATCCTGGGCAACATCTTGAATTTCAATCCTGCGTCTTGTATGTGTGTATCGCATCATATCATTAAACGTACGTCCTGTGTTTGTCCATCTAGGAAAAGCATAATCTGGCAACCGAGTTCCACTATGACAACTTGGTGTCAACGGTTATGAATCTGTTCCTGGCAGGAACTGAGACCACCAGCTCAACTATGAGATATGCACTAAATGTTCTGATCCGATACCCCAAAATACAGGGTCAGTAGTACAATTTAACCTACTTTTTTTTCTGTGTTTTACAAGGTTATTGTAGGTCTACAGATAACATTATTGGTTTTGGGTTATCCTAATAAAGCTGTGTATTTTGAATTTGACTTACATGTACTTCACTTAAAGTTCACTGTGTAACTTTCCCAAAACAAAGCATATTATATAACTTGAAACATTAGAGTTCGCCTCAACTTTCTCCATTGCTTAAAACATGAAATACACATTTTTCAGTGTAAAGGAATCGGTTCGTTTGATTCCGGAAAAAATGTATTAGGAAGTGAGTTTTTTGATGTGCGTCCTTAAAGAGGACCTATGATGCTTTTTGACTTTTATGACCTATAAACGTTGTTATGATGATTCATAGTCATGCTTAACCATACTAAATTATCAAATAATGACTTACATGCATTTCGACATATTCCCTGCTGACCGTCTGGGGTGTCTGTGCAGAGCACTAAACACTATTCTAGCCAGTCGAGAAGTCACGTCTTCAAAGCGGTCTACCCTTTCATAATTTGTGACGTCGCATAAAACTTTGTGACGTCTCCACGCGGATGTTTCCATGTATGGTAAGGCTGTCACTTCCCTGTTCGCGTCTGCCTCGCGCCCTTATAGGTCCATGCTCGCGCTTCCCGCCACTGAAAGTGTTCCGGAAGGAAGGTAACCAATCACAACGGAGTGGGGTTTGCAGGAGGGGGGGAGGGGAGCGGAGATGGCCGAAGCACAGGCGGAGGGAGCCGAAGCACACACACTCGAGTGTTGACAGGATGTGCTGGATCGCCAAAATAAGAGAAAGAGCTTCCCGAAAATCTACATAGTTTTTTGTGATGTGATTCGTGTCAGGTTGCTCTATAGCAGTGTAAAACAAGAAATTAAGACCAGAAAAGTAGCATAATAGGTCCTCTTTAATATAAACATGAGATGACACAGCTCAACCATCTCAACTTACTGTTTTGAATCATAACTTTAGAAGACATTTTTAAATGTTACATATTGGGCCTTTTAAGAGAAAAAATGTCCCGTATGTCAAAAACGTTTGGCTGATTGATTTACTTATTGATCAATGGACTATTTTCTCAAAGTCTAAGTCCAAGTTTTTTAGTGTCAGTTCTGATATATGCAAGACATACATCAGAATGAAAATGGCGGTGTTAAAAAAACAAAAAAACATTAGTTCTTGCACTTACTGTTTTTTCCCCTCATTCTGAAGAGAAAATGCAGCAGGAGATTGACACTGTGATTGGACAAGAACGCAGTCCTTTTATGGAAGACAAGAAGTCCCTCCCCTTTACAGACGCAGTCCTCCACGAGGTGCAGCGTATGATGGACATTGTGCCCATGAGCATCCCTCACTACACACTGAAGGACGTCTCTTTCAGGGGCTACACTATTCCAAAGGTATACATACATTAGTGAAGTTTTAACAATTCAGAACATTTTTATATTTTTTCATTGTATTTCATATAAACTTAGTAGCTTTATCCTTAATACAGACAGATGATTAGCCAATCCACTTTCAATCAGCAATTTTATTATTTGCTATTGTTTTTGTTTCTAATTGTAAAAAATAAAAAAAAAAAAAAAAAAAAAAAAACTTTATTTTTCTTTTCTATATGACACAACATCAGGCATTATCTGAGTTTAAAAAGAAATCTTAGACAGCATTTTTTTTTTAAATGCATTAAAATCAATATCCTTGCTAATTATTGACACATATCACACTCTTATAATCCCCCTCAAAAAAATGTCCCATCTCATGCACCGTCTTGTCCCAACAGGATACGATGGTGATTCCCTTGTTGCATTCTGTGCTGCGGGAGGAGAAACACTGGGAGACCCCTTGGTCCTTCAACCCGCAGCATTTCCTGGACGAGAACGGAAACTTTAAGAACAATCCTGCTTTCATTCCGTTTTCTGCAGGTAAATGTCCGTCTGCCATGTTTCACATACTCAATTAATTTTTTTATCATTTATCTCAGTTATATATTCTCATAATGCTATGTTATCTGTCAGTATGATTCTTGAAACTGTCTCACTTT
Organism: Hyperoplus immaculatus; assembly: GCA_949357725.1. Classification (NCBI taxonomy): domain Eukaryota; kingdom Metazoa; phylum Chordata; class Actinopteri; order Uranoscopiformes; family Ammodytidae; genus Hyperoplus; species Hyperoplus immaculatus. Next base: position 33,662,663 of record OX442352.1, read on the forward strand.
CTGACCTTTTTTTTAATCTATTTAATTGAATTCCTTATTTATTTATTTTTAATGCGCTTTACCACCAAGTCAAATTCCTATGTACTTCTGTACATTTAAATAAAGTAATGGATTGGATTTATATAGCGCTTTTCCAGGCACTCAAAGTGCTTTACAGGGTTCCAGGTTCCATCCATTCACACACAGTCATACCGGTGGCCGGGTGGTGGAATTTAAATAAAGTGATTCTGACTATTATTTTTTGTGTTTTTTCTCAGGAAAGAGGAACTGTGTAGGAGAGTCTCTGGCCCGTATGGAGTTGTTCCTCTTCATGGTGTCTCTGCTTCAGCGTTTCACCTTCTCCTGCCCGGATGGACCCGACAGTGTGGATCTGAGCCCGGCATTCAGCGGCTTTGGCAATCTGCCTCGCATTTACCAGTTCATTGCAACGCCCCGGTGGTGATGGTTATGATTGTACAGCATAGATCTTCTATTCTGGCCTTCTGAATAGTGCATTATTTGATACCAGGGAAGGGACCTAATGCCTTGTGTCTTTCTCCTGTACCTGTGAATGTGAGGTTTGCCATGACCTGACCAAAGTGGCCTACTTGCCATTGACAGTGCTGAAATGTAAAAAAAAAAAAAATTGTAAGTGTGAAATATTTCTGTGACTCAGACCATTGCTGCTTTTTAATTGTTTTCCTCAGTAGACACTTATATTTGCTTTTGATTTAAAGAGTGCCAAAGGAAAATCAAAGTTCTGCTGAGCTAATAATTGAAGGCTGACGTAAAATACAAGTTGAAAATGTCAATCTAATCTACATGTACCTTATCGTTGCTTTAAATAGTGTAACCAGTGTTGCCATTTAAGGATCTTATTACGTGACATCATGTTTATACAGGTGTCAGCTTGTTCAGTGCCTTATTGTAGCTTCAGTATATTAAATTATAGAGTGACATATTCACATTCAAGATGTATTTGTTGTATACAATTATCTTAAATGCTTTTGAGTTTAACAAAGGCTGAAAGGTTTGACCAAATGTTAGAAAAAGTTTACCCAATATTTTTTCTTAACACGGTGCAATTTAAGATTATACTAGTCATTTTATAATTTGTGTATACTTTTTTTAAGTAATTGCTTTTTGTTGACATATCAGACAATGTTCGGAAGATCTCAGTACTATTGTTGAAATTTGTATCCTTTAAAATTGTTTTGTCTTTTCTATTTGTTTTGTTTTCTCACATATTTTTGCTTTTATTTTTGTAAAGAAAAAATCATGAGACTCATAATAAAGATATAAATATAATTGTTTTATAGTTTGTTTTATTGATTAAAAGTAGGGGGCACTCATGGTGTAGTTAGTGGAGAGAGCCCCCCCCCCCCTTGTCATTCCCCTCTCTATCCCATTGCATCTCTGTCTCTCCAAACTAATACAAAACAATAATCTTTAATAAAAAATAAAAAATACTGAAAGTGTTTTCTAACTCCCATCAGTCATGTTGTGACCGGCCCTTCACCCGGGTTAACAGCAGCTCATCAGTCAAGCTGTGTCGGGCTGTCATTGTGTTGATGCATGTCCCAATGTATCACTGTCACCACTTTGTGTGAGTGAACGACTTATTGTCAAAAACTGAGGCCGCAATATGTGAAGAACCTATTCAATTACTTAAAGGTACACTATGGGGCGCTCCGGTAGTGTTGTGGACAGAGCACGTACCATATTGGCTCAAGCCTTCGTTGCAGTGGTTGCGGATTCAAATCCGACCCGTAGACCTTTACTGCAGGTCATCCCCCCTCTCTCTGTGTCTCCCCATTTCAAGTCTGTACTATCTAATAAACCCATAGATAGTGAATAAACCTTGAAAATGCCAAAAAATTATCTTTAAAAGGTGCACTATGTAAAAATGTAGTTTTGATTTATGATGATACTTATTCAATACTAAGAATTACATATAGGGAAAATATTTTTTGTAAACCAACAGCAGGCTCTCCAAATGTCAACAAATCCCCCTCCCAGTCTAGTGCACCTTATCAACTGTAATAGCAGCTAATATTAAACCAAATATATAATAATAGTATATATATATATATGTATTAGAGGTGGGCATAGATTAATTTTTTTAATCTAGATTAATCTAGATTAATTTTGGAATTAATCTAGATTAATCTAGATTAAAATGGCTCATTTGAATTCTTTCATAATATGTGTGTGCTCCCTAAATAATGACTCAAAGTATGTCTTTGAGAACGTGTTTCTCAAGCCAGGTGGCGCATCAGACCAGGGGCTCATCTCCTGTTTCCAACATGCATCACAAACTGCTTGAGGAAGCTGTTCTACTATGATAATTGGTGATGAAAATAAATAATGTTCAACAAGATGTTACTTAGTAACGCGTTACCGGCATCGGACCTCTTTTTTCAGTAACGAGTAATCTAACGCATTACTATCTCCAAACCAGTAATCAGATTAAAGTTACTCATCAAAGTCACTGTGCGTTACTTTTTCTGTCATTTTCCTTAGTGAAACATTTTACATAACTGCACAAATGACTGCGATTGCGATTTTATGTAAATAAATGTGCGCGCATGTGTGTCTAAACTCTCCAACTGCTCCAACCGCTCCTCTCGTCTTTTTGGTAGCGCCCCTCGTCTCTGACATGCAGCGTGTGTGTGTGCCTGTCTGTGTCTGTGTGTGTGTGTGCAGCAGCATTACGGCCGAGTCTAAGCTCAACTGTGGCGCAAAACAAAGTTTTCCCCCGATGAAATATAGCGTCTGCTATGGGGATATTTAGGATTCGGGTACGGTGACGTTGCCGTTGAAGAGATAGAAGTGTTTAAAAGTTGGAAACTTATAGTCACGTGGCGACCGGTGGCCACACACACCCACCCTGCGTTCCAATACCCGATTGTGTCGTTGGGCAAGTGATGGAGAGAGAGAGCGGCGGGTGTGTGAGAGAAGCTTCGCCCCTCGTCTCTGACATGCAACGTGTGTGTGTGTGTGTGTGTGTGTGTGTGTGTGTGTGCAGCAGCATTACGGCCGAGTCTAAACTGAACTGTACAAATGACTGGCTCCCTGAGCCGAACAGGAGGTGGAATAAGAGATTAACGGCGATATTTTTTTTATCGCCGATAAGAGTCTGGCGTTAACGCAGCACGTTAACGCCGATAACGGCCCACCACTAATATGTATATATATTACAAGCTTTTTTTTATTTTTTATACGTAATACAAATTCTGTAACATGTTTCATACACCTAAAGTTAAATAAGGATTGACTTCATTATATATTGTTATAATAAAATATTTCAGAAATTACACATCGAAAATTGTGGTTTATTTTGTTACATAGATTAATACTAACACAAGAAATACACATGTTCTACCCAGTGTGAACGTACATGGGGATTGGTCAGTGACACATCAGAAAAAGAAAGAAAACAAAAGTACTTTGTCCAAGAGATGATGGCACACTGATGACTTTTATAGAATATTTAATATCATTGTAATAAGAGAAGTGAAAATAAAAAGTTCATTGCATCTGGAGTATGGTATCAAACACTCGTACTATAATTTTTTAATACTACAATAACTGTGTTGCCTAACGTGCAACTGTCAATGCCCCAACTGTTGTGTAAAGAATAAGTTTTAATATTGACGTATATGAAGAGTAAAAGTGTAACATACAGAATATACAGTATCCGTCTTCAGATTGGACTGTATTTAAACGGTTGCAAAAAGCACAATACAAGTCCATCTCTCTCAGTTCAGCCAGAAGACTAATTTGCCTGTGTGTGTGTGTGTGTGTGTGTGTGTGTGTGTGTGTGTGTGTGTGTGTGTGTGTGTGTGTGTGTGTGTGTGTGTGTGAGTGTGTGTGTGTGTGTGTGTGTGTGTGTGTGTGTGAGTGTGTGAGTGTGTGTGTGTGTGCGTGCGTGTGTGTGTGTGCGTGCGTGTGTGTGTGTGCGTGTCATAGAAGGGGTTGCTTTGCGTTAGATGTTGGGCAGGTGGTATTTATGTTTGACGTGTTTCTTGAGGTCTGGCGCTGGTGAGATGTTGCTGTTTGGAAGCTGAGGCAGATACTGAGCCTAGGGGGAGAGAGAGAGAGAGGAAAAATGTCACGAGTCCTCATCTGTGCTTGCTTGTTTGTTCTTGCTCCAATTGTGTGCAATGTGTTTGTTTGTCTTTTCCCCCTTTTGCTTAGGCTGCTGTAATCATAAATGTAATGTAATGTATTTTATTCTTATTTTTAAATTTTTATTTTAACTAATGTATTTTAGGTTTGCCTACTGACAACTGATCGGGGACTACAGCTGGAAATTAGCCAAATAGGCTAAAGCTGCTCCTTTTACTGTAAAGTTAGTCTCGCAAAGCCAGACCAAACTACAAAGTTAATCAAAGGGAACTGTCCACGATACTATAAACAAATGAACTAAGCTAAATATACCTACCCCTACCTGTCTGCGTCTGGAGCCCTTGTCATGTCGTCTCCCGGCCCTCTCGCCCTCGCGGCCCCAGGTCGAGCCTCCGTCCTCCTGGAAGTACTGAAGCTCCAGCAGCTCCTCACAAGACAGCCGCAGAGAGGGGTCCATGACTAGGCACGACTGAGCACACACACACACACACACACACAGACACACACACACACACACACACACACACACACACACACACACACACCATCAATGGATCCCTCAAATTTGGTTATTAAAGATTGTGCCTTGGAAATGCATTTACAGTGAAAGATTTTTTTTAACAGTTAGTAAATAAACAGCGCTCTCTTGTGGACAAACTACAGCATTTAAGGGAACCACTCTTTATAAATGTGTCCTAAAACATTTAGTAACTTAAGCTTTTCGGTACTGCAATTTCTCATTACTTATCAGCAGCCAAGGTTTACAGTACAACGATCCTGTTATATCTGTGATGAGCTACTTATTCCAAAAATATAAGTCAGTCTGTATTAACACACACCTTCATAACCTGGAGGGCCTGAAGAGACACTCCGTGGTAGCGCTTTTCCAAGGGCTCCTGTAAAGCAAATGTAAGTAAGTAATTAAAAATTTATTTTTTAGCGCTTTTCACAGAAAGGGCCACAAAGTGCTTTACAATGTGCATAGAAAATACATCTAAGAATAAAATATAAATAAAATTCAAATATATAAAATTAGCAACATATAAAAGACAGAAGTTACCCAAATGCCTAAATACTAAACAAGTGAGTCTTCAGCTGATCCTTGAAAACATCTACACTGTCAGCAAACAGTGAGACAGGGAAGGGGTGTGTAGGTGAAAATGTAAATGTGAAAACGGTGACCCTCACACACATACACACACACACACATCAGTGCCTCTCCTTTAAGAGCCCATGCATTCTCAATTGTAAGAGGATTCGTACCGTGGTGTCGGGTTCAGGAATACTGACTCCGCTGAAGAAGAGGTTTGAGCGGAAGACCTGCTGGTGACGAGGGATCAGGTCGCCTGAGGTCAGGGGACGAGAGAAGGAGACGATTCAAATTATTTAGCAAGTCGCCAAAAAAAAAACAAGAATCCTGAACATATAATTCTACAGGTTTTGTTGTCGTCTCTTGAAATCCCACAAGCAAAAACTATATAAACTAAACATAAATATATATATCTTTTTATTCACTTTTCTAATGTGTATTCATTGCTTGATGTGTTTTAATCTTGATGTATTTCGTGACCCTGTATTTCGTAGCACTTTGAATGACCTTGTGTCTGAATTGTGCTTTATAAATAAACTTGCCTTGAATTATCCAATGCTTCAATAAAACCACACTAGCAAAGTTTACTATAGAAGATGCAAGGAGTTGAGGAGACTCAAGGAGTCTTCTCAACTAACTTGTTTGGTTCAGTGAAGACAAATTTTGGTGCATTTTTGTATCACGCACGACTCTGATATTGTGAGGACACGGAATATTTCAGCCCGGTCCTCACAGGCAGGGCATAAGTAAACTCCTCACACCTGGGCTCAATCAGCCAATCAGTGCCACACACACCTGATTGCAGGTAGTGAGCATTAACCATTCTCACGGAGCTGAAAGATTCTGTGCCCTCACAGATATATATTATATAGCTTCGAATAGTCTTTCATGTTTTTATGTTGTAGAAAATCCTCTAACAAGCTGGAATCAATAGTCGCATAGCTTTATCACAATCACTATTAAAACATCAGAGTAGAAATACAGGGTGATTGTAGGGTTAACACTACTGGAACTGTATCAGGGAATATCAGCTGAATATACAATATAGACTCACAAACCACAGTTTAAACCTCTTCTAAAATAAGTATACAGTACTTCAGAGGGCCTCAAGAAAAACAGGCTCCCAACATATTTAGAGCCAGATTGCATCGTTGTGGTGTGATTTTCTGGACTGGAAAAACTAAACAGTATCTCCACTCATGCAACACTTTGGTTTTATTAAATGTTGTAATCATTGAATTATTCTTTTTTTTTGCGGCCAAAACTATTTGGAATGTTAAATAAAACATTTGGTTTCTGAATTAAGCTGTTTTTCTACATTGAAAAAGGCCATTGCACACTTTTAAATGGTAGTGCACACATATACAGTGTTTTGTATATTGTACTTTCAGTAACGTATATGTGTAATTTTAGCATGAATTTCTACAAATCTGCTTACTGTGTAAACTTTCAAAATAATAAGGTCATATACAGTCTGTAGAAATGTCTTCAGAATGATGCCACTGAATTAACCGGTATTTTTTATTTTTTTAAACCTTTATTTATACAGGTAAATTCCATTGAGACCGAACCCTCTTTTGCAAGGGAGACCTGTTCCCATTTACATGTTACCATTCACACACACATTCATACACCGATAGCAGGCTAACTATCGACATTCACACCAGGCAAGGTGGGTGAAGTGTCTTGCCCAAGGACACAACAACCATGACACAAGTGGCAGGGCGGGGATCGAATCCCCAACCCTTCGATGATTGGCCGACCCGCTCTACCACCTGAGCCACAGTCAAACTTATATATTTAAGCGGACGCAAAGTGGCCCACTATTCATCCTACCTAGAGTTTTCCGGATGAGGTAGAGCTGGTCCACGTCAGACTTCCCGGGCCACAGTGGGTTTCCATGGAGCAGCTCGGCGAACACACAGCCCAGCGCCCACACATCCACCGGAGGCCCGTACTGTGTGTCCCCCACTAGCAGCTCTGGGGCCCGGTACCAACGGGTCGCTACGTAGTCTGTGTAGTCATCCTCTGGTCCAGCTGATGCCACACACACACACACACATATACACACACACACACACGAACGAACGCAAGCACACATACAAACACACACACACGCACGCACGCACACACACACACACACACACACACACACACACACACACACACACACACACACACAAAAAGACAAATCAGAACTTTGACCTGATGAATATTTCTAACACTGGCTGGATGCTCATTTATTAACCTAAAAACACAACTTCAAAAAGAATCCTTTACATTTGGTTATTAAAGAATTATGTCTCACAAAAACACACACACACACACACACAGACCGAGATCATTTGTACAGACACGCGTATACCGCTAAGTTGCTGAATAATGAACACTAAATAACAAGTACATTGCGGCAGAAGGGATTACATTCACGTTGATTGACTACATGTACGTACATATATATGGTAACGTAACACTGAAACCAAAGGCAAGGAGGGTAAACAGAGACACTCTGCACACAGACACACTAACTGCCTCAATGCTTCACTTCGCTCTGTGCATCCATTGGCACATTGAAAGTGAGGAGGGAAACCCAACAGTAGCGATATAGGTTTCATGTTGAATAAGTCATTAGAGCTGACATTAAGACTAAATGCTTATAAATGCACAGTGGTTTTCTGTGTGTGCGTGTGTGTGTGTGTGTGTGTGTGTGTGTGTGTGTGTGTGTGTGTGTGTGTGTGCGTGTGTGTGTGTGCATGTGTGTGTTTTTGTGTGTGTGTGTGTGTGTGTGTGTGTGTGTGCGTGAACCTACTCAGAATGCGAGCGAAGCCGAAGTCGCAGAGCTTGATGACTCCGGTCTTGGTGAGGAGAATGTTCTCCGGCTTTACGTCGCGGTGAATGCACTGCAACAAAAACGCTCAACGGTCAAAAGATTTGGCAACTCGATACACAGCAGGCCCTTAGTGACAGACAGGCAGACAGACAGGGCTTATATTAAGATAAGGAAGGGACATGTAGGTACAATAGCAAGACATAAGAAACCCAAGCAATTAAATACTGAAGTGAATACTGCATTGCTTTCAGTAACACTTAAAATGGTCCCTGTGGGTAGAATGGGAAGCCTAAACAAAATCAAGAGTTTTGCTCATTGTGGTCTGGAATTATTTTAAAATTGAGTTGTTCGAGCAGTGTGTGTGTGTGTGTGTGAACCTACTCAGACACACACACGCACGCACGCACGCACACACACACACACACACACACACACACACACACTTCATAAGTGGATAAAAATTCAAAACAGTCCTTCTCATCAAACCGAGCCAGTCCCTTTTGGTCAATTCGCAAAAGTTTTCCAGACAATTATTTTGTACTGAAAACTGAGCCGGTGAAATTAAAGCTGGTTTTCCCAAAGTTCATATCTTAAGTAATGCCTTTTGGCTGTATTCTACACGGGAAGTAACATTTGTTGGTTTTGTTTTGTAAACAGAAGATTCAGACATGGCTTCTCACCGGTAGGCTACTTTGCCGCATGGCTAGTGTGAAGGGGTGTACATTATTACAGTAAGTAGACCAGTAACTTCAATGTACTGAAAGTATTGTTCTAGCTTTACATTGTTGCATGGATAACCATTCTAGTCACTCCAAATGAATATTCCCCTTTAGAGCTGATCTTGTTTTCTCTTGATTTTACAGAAACCATTATTATTATTTTTATTTATTTTTTCGGCAAAGACTATCTTTGTACTGTAATAACAAATGCCTCTGTATGTCATACATTGTACCGTCATGCACCAAAGCGAAAATTCAATAAAAAAAACTTGAATTACAAAAAAAATGTTCTAAGGTAGTCATGAAAAAAACCCAAACGTATCCTTAAAGACCAAAAAAATAAATATGTGGTAGAAAATCAATTAATAAAAAATATGAAAAAAGCACTATATATTAACTAAACATTTAAAAACCTACTGACGTTGTGTTTGTGGCAGAAGTTGACAGCCTGCAGCGTCTGCCACACTATACTCTTCAGCTGGGCCTCTGGGACCCTGCGCAGGAGAACAAGAGACAAAGAGACATTCAATAGATCGCTGTGTAAGAGGAACAAGACAAGTCACGTTTCCCTTATCTATTATTCTGCCACTTTCAAAAAGCTGAAGTAGTGCTTTACACAGCCTTTCCTGTCGCCCGGGGTAACACTAGGCCTGTCTCTAACGGCAACGGCGCTTTTGTTTTCAGGAGCGGCTTGTGTTTCTGCTGCACGGCATTGTGGGAAAAAAAGAAAAGTGGTCGGACGGGCAGCTGGACATTGTGGCCCATAGGCAAACAATACAAATCTTATATGTTAAGTCCATGAAGAGAGCTCAAAGCATAGAGCTAAAATAAGTGTACATACCTTTCCCCTAAAAACACTCGGGTTCGAATCCCACCCGGGTCAGTTCTCTGCATGTCTTCCCTCACTGCCCCATTTCAACTCTGTCTCTCCAAATCTGTCTAAATAAAAGCTAAAATGCCAAAAAAAAATATCTTAAAAAAACAAAATGTTGCTTTCAACTTGGAGGTCCTCTCCTCCCTCACTCTGGTGCCGAAATTCTCCATCTCCCAAATCTCTTGGCAACCGTCTTGACTCCCTTTTTGGTAAATCACCCTGTTCAGTTCTCTCTTGTAAACAGAGCTCTTAACAGACACACAGTGAGTTATACAGATACTGTAACTCCTTAAAAAGAGTTAGCCAACTATGCAGGCATGGAAGAAGTATTTGAATAATTTACTAAAGAAAGCAAAACAACACCCCAATGTAAAAAAAATACTCCATAGCAAACTAATGGTCCTGCAATGAAATTGTCCTAAAGAACACATTTTTTTGGAAGTTAAAGGTGAAGTAAGCGGTTTATTTATGTTAATATAAGTGTTAAATCGCTCTTTATTCATACAGTGATCACCTACATAATGTGCGCGTTCTATCAAGCCGATCTCTCAGTCAGCTGTTTTGCATGTAATCGGCAAATAAACTTATTGGAGTATCGCGAAATTTTTATCCAATCAGAAGAGAGAGCGCTACAAACCGACACCCGTCTCACTCATATGTACTATATACTGTACACTCCATGGTCTCACTGCCGGTGCACGCCAGAGTAACAGATGGGTGAATGTCTATGTGCCTACAATGGCGGAGCAGGTAAAAATCCTTCCCAATGTCTGTTTTGATGGTGTTTATCATGTTTTATCACACTTATGGATCTGAGATGATGCTAGATAACTCGCTGCTTGAAGAACGCAGTGCATTAATGTGGTGACGTAGGGACGAGCGAGGGGACTGCTAACTGCAGTAACTGACAGGAAGTTAGCTAAAAGAACCATTCCGCTTACAGCACCTTTAATTTTATCAAAAGTAAAAGTTATCATTACACAGCAGCAAACCCTACAGCAGTGTTACATTTACATGCTGTATATTATGTTATTCTATGATGCTATTGGCCACATGTTAAGAATTTTAATGCTGTATCTACAGTAGTTAAATGGTAAATGGTAAATGGACTTGAATTACAGTATATAGCGCTTTTTAGCCGGTTTTCTCAGCCTCAAAGCGCTTTACATTTCTTACCACATTCACCCATTCACACACACAATCATACACATAGATAGTTACTCATTCAAATGCACTTGCTGAGTTAAACCTTTAAAAATGCGTCACAGACAATTTATTTCTGTACGAGTTGTAGTGAAGTAGAAGTATTTAGTGAAACAAACATGAAATAATCAGCCTCAAAATCATACTTAAGCACAGTGCTTGAGTAAGTTAAATGCTACCACTGCACTTTTGTCATGACAGCACCAACAATTTCTTCTTCAGCAGTGTGTCAGTTGTCTATTTTGTTGGCAACAAAATAGACAACTGACACACTGCTGGAGATGGGAAGTGAATGATTACCTTGTTTGTGGCCCAATTCAGAATAACATAGAGGAGCGTGAACACAGGAATGTTTAAAAATCTTACTAAACAGCACTTCAACAGATCACATGGCAAATGTTACACATCTATAACCAACCACTGTGGTGCCCCTAAACTAAGGCTGCATTACAATCCCCATACTATCTACTATTTAGTATGGTAGAAAAAAGATTTAGGATGTCCTGATTTTTTGTGGCCAGATTTAGTATGGTTAGAAATACCCGGATGTCTACTAAATCCAGCCAAGATTTTTAGTGTTGAAAACAGCATCCTATTTGGTCGATTCTGACCCACAATCCAGTGCGTACCGGCAGTGACGCCACTTCGACGGAGCCTCCAGATGAAAACAAAAGAGGATGCGACGGTTATCAAAGCAAGAGGCAAGATCAAGGCGCAATGTTATGATGAAATAAATAAGGTCATGTCTCAAGTGTATGCCTACTACTGCATCCTAACTAGATTATTTTTATGGTCAGGTGTAATATGTAGAATAGAAAAAATAAAGAGAATGAGATTTGTAACGCAGGGTTAACCTACCCTCGGGGGTGTTTGTCCAGTTCGTTGAGGACGGTCTGCTCACAGAACTCAAACACCAGATGAAGCCGTCTCTTCCTCCTGAAGACCTCCAGCAGGTTGACCAGATTCACATGTTTAAGCTGCTGCAGGGGCCGACAGAGGACATGGACAGTGAGTCAGCCATCAACTTAATGTTTAATCAAACTTACAGAGAATAATAAAGGTGCTACGAGGAACTTTGAAATATTTCTGAAAAAGTCTAATTTTTTTCTCTGATGATCATGAATTATATGGAACAGCAAACAAGACCGTCAGTACAAAGAATGCTATTTTTATATAGTTTTTCTTAATGCCTTTGTCATGGGTCCCTCACCCTGGAACTATAGCTGGCATAGTAAGTACCGCTTTTTTCAAAGGGGGTGCAAGTATTAACCAAAAGCACGCTTTGGATAACTATTCGGCTAAGTATTTAGATATGGATAAATAGAGAGACCACAAATTCCTTACTTAGGTACGTAGTACAGCTTTAAACTCCATGAAATCCTTGTGTTTTATGTGTGTATATTAGGCTAATAATCATACTAATATAATCTGCATTAAGCATTCCTACATAGAAACAAAAGATCACATATATATTATTGAGTGTAGCCTACGTACTGTATAGCCTGGGCCATATATCCTGCTGTGGTGTTAGATGTGATAAGACTTGATGCTATTGGATGACTAATCTCCTCTCACCTTCAGCATTCGTACTTCTCTCAATGCGATCTTCTTAATGACCGGGTCGTCTTCAGACTCCACAAACTTCTTGATGGCCACGATCTGTCCGGTATCTCTGTTTCTGCACTTGAACACCACACCGTAGGACCCCTCACCGATTTTGGCCAATTTTTCATATTTCTCCATCGGGTTCCTTTAGAAGCTTTCACCTGTGAAGAGGTTAAAACGTTTCACACAAACTCACTCCCCCCCCCCCCCACCCCCACAAAAATGTCTTCAGTAAGAATTACCTTTAACACAAGTTGAGACTTTGACACTCCTAAAAGTTTCTCATGTGTCTTATATGTTATTTTGTATTATATCTTGTACAGCACTTTGGTCAACTGATGTTGTTTTTAAATGTGCTATAGAAATAATTTTGACTTTGACAATAATAGTCAGATACACAGAAAAAAAAACATAATGCAATGTCAGAAAGCAAACAATATTACATATAAGGGACACATCTACACATACTTTTTTATTATTCTGATCACTTAGTAAACAAATGTAGACAAAAGGAGATAAATAAATGTAGGCTAGAAAAATCAGTAAATGAGAGATGAAAAAACATTATTAAAAACATTCATGTGTAGGCCTAATAGTAGGCTATACAATTAACTCATACTAAAAATGGGTAGGCTATATACACAATAGTTATGAAGTTACCTATAGTGTCAAGAATGTTCATCAAATAGGCAACATTTATGTAACAATCTATAAATATGTTTCCTTTTTTATTATTTATCAGGGAAAGGAAGTTTTTATATAAACTCACACCCCAAACCCTAACATAATGAGGTCATAGGCTACCTCACTATATCAATGGAATTATTATTTTTCAAATAGCCTATGTTACCTGTGACACCTGAGAAATAGTTCCACAGTTTTGATAGTGTGTAGTAGAGTGTGTTTATTTGGCAAACAACCATCTCATGCACACATAATGTAAGTGTCACAGCCAGATCACAGCACTCACCTGTGCACAGTGTGAAAGCGTCTTCATTGACTAGTCAGCATTGAATCTGCGGGTGACTTAAGTCCATCAAAAGTCCGCAAAGCTAAATAGATACTATGTGTGTGCAGCCATTTCTTAGGTTATACAGACCAAATTGAACACTCAGTAAGGATATTGAAGGTAACTCTCTGTCTCTCTCTCTCTCTCTCTCTCTCTCTCTCTCTCTCTCTCTCTCTCTCTCTCTCTCTCTCTGTCTATCTATCTATCTATCTATCTATCTCTGTCTCCTTATCTTTGCTGCTACTGTCACCCACCCCCTCTGTAGTGTCTTCTTGTCCCCACCGTCGTCACTTCCTTGGTAACCCTCTCCTAGTTACGGTCCACACTAGCTCAACCCAAGTCCCCATTTAGAAAGAAAATTCATTTTAGTGTTGCAACAATGTCTCGTATATTCATAAACACATAAATACGTTGAACTTACCCCGTAGAAAGTGCGCAGAAAAAGAGCAACAGTGATATACTCTCGGCACTCAATTCACAAAGCTGTCTACGCAGGTTAAAACACGCACGGCAATACACGTGCGTTGTAACCAAGGAGACAGTTGCAAGCTTGGTTTGGACGGAGCAGTCTGTTGACTTTACTCGCAGGAAACTACATTTTATTTTCTGTTTATTTAATTTTTTAGGTTACCTGAACCTTTATTTTAAATATAAAATAGTGACATTCAAACAGTTATTTTATTGTACAAAATGTATTTAAGATTTTACACCCAAAACATAATTGGCCTAGGCTACAATGATAGGCCTGTTCCCAACAACAAATAAAAGAAGCTCAAAGTTGACCAGCTACAACAAAAATGCTTTGAACACTTTTTTTTGCAATAATAATCTAATAACATTGAAAGCAGCAATTGAGTAGGCCTACTTTTACTTTACTTGTATTTAATTTTTTTTTGCTGATAACTGCTGCAGTTGAACTTGAGTAACTTTTCGAAAGCAGAAAATTAGTAGTTTTAGATTTTTGTAGGCCTATACTTTCACTTGAGTAGGACACCTCAATGCTTAATATATGAAATAGGAACATGCCTTTTATTATTGTGTAGTTGAAATGCATGCCCATACATCGGTATAGAACATATTCTATAATGTATAAAACATACAGTATGGTATCCATCCAAGCCTTATTCCACTGCCCAAACCATCCTGAGTCACAGAGACTCTTGAAAGCCTCCACAGTACCATGCCACTCTACCACAGCTATTATGACATGTATCACAGCCAGCTCTGATGTGGTCAAGTGATTTGTAGACTTTCTGTTCTCTTTATTGACTGTGAACATTTTTCCCCATGGGCCCCGTCTGGCTCAGAGACATTTTGGGGGTTGCCACAACGCCTCTGCCTCCTCCGCACGGTAACAGTAACACAGAAGATAATTTAGGACTTCAGCAGTGAATGATGGGAAACCTGGCCATGTAGCACCCTTGTGTTCGGAGACACACAGACACCCTGAGGTGCTGGCATTGAGAGCATGTGGTGGAGGGTATGAAATGCCCCATGGGAGACCGGTAAGACATGCTAGTGGTACAAGGGTCAGTAAGGCAGAAGACTGAGAGAAGAAAAACCTCACTCATTGGCGATTTTGTAATGATAGAACGCCGGTTCTAGCCTGGTGCTACCAGACCATCGTACTTCATTTCATTTGTACAGAAGGTCTGGCAGTGCTGTAATTGGCAAACGTTCACTCATGGAGGCGGGTGTCTGTTAAAGTTTAAAACTATTGGATCTGCCCAGTGCCACTCTGGTTTAGCCAACCAATTGCATAACGTTTGGTCGTCACGTGTGTCATGAGCCGTCTTCTGGCAACTGAAACTGGAGCGCGACTTCGACGTCATCGTTCTCAGCCACTCGCTCTGTTCGCTGATTGGACCGGCTGTCGAATCTCCGGCAAAACAGGGAAATGGGCTGTACACCCAGACTGACTACTGAAGGGAAAATAAAATTTGGCAGGAAGTAGGCGGGCGGGCGGAGCCAGGCTACGCCGGTTCCACATGGGTGAAGTATTCCTTACATTTTTAGTTTTCTTATTTATTTATTTTCTTATTTTTTATATTATGTCGCCATGAAACCAATGATATTGAAGCCATGAAATATATGAATTTGTATTATGAATCCGTGAATCTGTATCCTGTGACCAAATACCACCTGTGAAAATGTAATAAATATGTGAATTACAAAAAAAAATGGTCAGTGAGGCACAGAGGTTGGTGTGTTCAGGCTCCCATGCAGTGTGTTAGAAAGACCGACACAGAAGAAAAGATAGTTATATTTACTCTGATTTAGGTTTTGTTCGCTTGACAACTACATTTTTAGCACAATATCTGTGCAATGGCTTCTTCTGTTAATACAGCTTGCATTCTTTCTTCGTTTGTGAGCATATGCCTTTTATTTTGATGCTAGAATAAATGTACAAATTTGGCAATATCTAACAAATGATGGGTACATTTGCACCTTTGCAAAAAACCCTTGGGAACGTGGAAGTATTTTCTGCGGTTATTTCATCTCTCAAAGAAAATGATACAGGAAGAAGAGGTCTGTTGTGTCCTTACATACGGTATTTTACTTATACATGTTGTGTACAAAGAATATATGTGTGGATATCAATAACATTCAAAACATTAAGCCTTAGGCTGATGACACCTAACTAGTCTTAACAATGTAATATAATATGTCACCACTAGGGAGCAGTGTGCACTCACTCTTCAAAGCTCCCACTGTCCAACACAAGACACAACAGGGCAGTTTACAGTAAGAGTTGTTGATATTTGATAGCTACATTCATTTTGACCATCACCCCCTGATCATTATTGTAATCAGCAGTAAAGTGCAGGTGAAACTGTGGAATAGACTGTCTGTCTTAAGTGATCACTGTCTCTGTTGTTACTATTAATGGAATTTTAGGGGATTTTTGCCTGGAGTTTCCTTTCGTGTAATGTCACGGTGTATTTGCAGTGTTTGATGAATAGCCTATTCTTTCTTTATAACTGGCTCAGTGAGTGGAATACAATAAACACACAATGGAAACAAATATGGGTGAATCCGAAAATATTTTTTTTTAAATCCAAAGACAATATGCCAATGTACCAATGTACTATCTTTACTTACTTCCCTGTTGAATCATCCCCTCAGACAGAGACCAAATGATTGAAACCATGACGGCTTTGTTATAGTCTAGCCTTCCTTGTGAAAATACACAATCCTCAACCTCAAACAAGGCACTGCAGACGTAGGACACAGTGCGCCACACAGTCCAGCCCCATGTTGGCTCTCCATCCCTTTCAAAAAGGCTCATACGTTTCTACTTTTAGACATGAGAGTCCCCACAGTGAAAGTGGTTCAGTTACTTTAGGTCTGGCAGGCATCCAGCTTCGCAGCCCCCAGGTAAATGTGGCTGTCAGCTGGGTGTGACTCTGTATTAGTGCTGTGAGAGGTTTGTTGACATGTCACTCATCACTATACCTCAACACAGACGAGCCACTGAGTGTACAAAGAGTGAAAGTCAGTTATTCAGTGTTCTCGGGCAACCTGATTCAATTAAATTCAAACTACTTTATTCATCCCACTAAGGGCAAATGGTTATAAAGTCAAAGTCAAAATTATTTCCATAGCACATTTAAAAACAACATCAGTTGATCAGTGCTGTACAAGACACAATACAAAACAACATATGAGATACATGACAAAAAAAGTGAGGAGTGTCAAAGTCTCAACTTGTGTTAAAGGACAATGCAACAAAAGTGAGTCTTATAGGTTATGAGCAGAAGGCTGTCACATACACATAACACATGCCACACTTTAAGGAAATCAAACAGATACACCAAAGATCTTATATGCAGAAGAAATCCATACATAAATACATTATACATAATACTATACAAGTAATAAGCCCAAACCACGGCAAGAAAACAAAGCCAATGCCAATAATAGTCTATTAAAAAACCCTATGAAGAGATGTGGACAGAAGAGCAAGGCAGCAGAGCTCTGTTAAAACAGCAGATGTTTTACACTGCGGCCGTTACCCTCATTTCCTGGGCGGAGAATCTACTCGCTCTATTAGACGAGTAACAGGAACCAGAAAAAAAAGGGTAAAGAGTTGGAGAGAGAGAGAGAGACAGAGAGAGAGAGAGACAGAGAGAGAGAGGGCTAGAGAGAGAGAGTGAGAGAGTGCCAGAGAGAAAAACATAGCTCAGAGCTCCCCACAAATCAATTTGTCACCAGCAAAGCAAGCTCTGACAAGCTCCAGGAGTGAGGGAGCGCACAGGGAGTTAAATAGAGGTGCGAATAGGGAGTCGTGTCACAGGAGACTCCAGAGGGGAAGGTGTGAAGGCATACTTCTGAGGGGCAGCAAAACGAGGTGATACCGATGGATGGATGGATGGATGGACAGACAGACTACAATCTGAGCTGAAAGGGACTGTTGCTGCTGCCACCACTTAACACTGCTGCTGTTTGTCTGGATGTGTTTCAAGCTTTTGCTACAGGAGGACAGTGTTTGATTGGAAAAAGACAAGGAGATTTTAGGTGCGTTTTTATCTTCCTATATAGATTAGGATCATCCTCTAACTCGAGAGGGCTTGATACACAGACAAGAGGGCATACACTATCACATGATTGTGTTTTAAGAATCAAGACAGTTGCATAGACAGCTGCTGTATGTGTGTGTGTTTGTTTGTGTGTATGTAAAGTAAAGGCACGAGTTGGAGGTGTTGAAAGCCTATTTCGGTGTGAGCTGCAGCTGTAGGCTACAAAGATCACATGCTGTTGTTGCTGAAAAGAGGTAGTCAGAGCCGAGAGAGATTCAAGTTCATCAAAAGTTTTTTCTTTCTAATGTAGGGACATTTTTTAATGGCTGTGACTGTGTCTAGGTTTATAACTGTTGTAGAATAAAGATAGACAAAGACAAAGTGAGACTCTCTTTTCTAAAAGACACTATACTTTGTTTCCCGGCACCGGGGATAGTTGATTAGCTCTGGGCTGACTCAAAAGCCCCTGGGAGTTTTATCTGGGCCGTAAAGGAAGCCAGAGGTCATCTGATCAAACTTAAAATAAGGAGGAGAAGGAGGGGTCTCTTTCCCACTTGAAACACAGGAGGCATCGTTGCTTTTCTCTCTCTCTCTTAGAGACATTCAGAGAGGGCCCCTTTGACACCACATACATGTCCACACTAGTCCTAAATCATATTTAAAGAGTGTGTGGGTCAAGGAGGACCAAAAGCAGTGTCAGCTTAAAAAATATTTCACTTAGAGAGTGGGTAAGTCGGGCTCGTAAGGGGGCAACACTAGTGTTATTCAGCACCCGTCTCATTCACTCGGCTGGTCTCAGGTGACATCTAAAGGGATTTGAGCTGGTGAGTTGACACATGGAGGTGTTGCTTAGAGTAAGACAGGTTTCAATTTAATATCAGTGGGTCGGAGGCTACAAAACATATCAATCACAGGTTGTTTCTGTGAGTACAGAGCCAGTATTGTTGAGTGTTTTAGGTGTTGGTAGATTGTTTTTTTTGGTGGGTGGGGGCTTGTCTATGCGCGTGTTTAGCATTTGACAGCTCCACTGTGGAGTCACTTTCTTGGACGTCATTGTGTTACCTGTGAGGGGCTGAGTCATAAACTCTGGCTCATCACTCTCCATTCGTCTGTCTGTCTGCCTGCCTGTCTGTCTGTCTGGCTGTTTTGCCCACTGGGATTCTCTCCACCTGCTGCTTTCTAAAGCAAATACAGCACAAGTGTTCGGTGCTTTTTCATTGACAGCGGTGGCACCAGTGTACCTGAAAAAAAAGCACCCAGGACTCTCTCTCTCTCCACACTGCCTTAATTCTTCTTCTTCTGCTGCTGCTGCTGCTGCTGTAGTGTATAAACATCTTGCGTCACTCACACCTCTCTCTCTCCACACACACACACACACACACACACACACACACACACACACACACACACACACACACACACACACACACACACACACACACACACACACAGAGTGATTCACTGTTCCCTTAGGAAAGCATCCCCCGGTCTGTCGGTTAGTCTGTCAGAGAAAAAAGTGAGGGGAGGATTTGCTGAGAATAAAACCAAACCAAAAGTCCATTCTACAGTATTGCGAACAGTGTTTAAAGTTGGCACCATGGAGCTGGCGTTCTTGCTGTTGGTGGCTGTGTACACGGTGGGCCACGTGAGCGCCATGTCCACGTGCAAGACGCTGGATCTGGAGATGGTGAAGAAGAAGCGCATAGAGGCCATACGCAGCCAGATCTTAAGCAAACTGAGGCTGCCCAAAGAACCAGAGCCGGACCAGGCAGGAGACGACGAGGAGATCCCCTCCACGCTGCTGTCTCTCTACAACAGCACCAAGGAGACACTGAAGGAGCAGCAGGCTGACGAACAGACTGACATCGCCACAGAGCAGGAGGAGGAGGAATACTTCAGCAAGGTGGTGGCCAAGTTCAACATGACAGGTGAGTACAAGATATATTACAACAACAGCAGTACATACAGTATGTTGTTTATTGTGCGCGCGGTGCTCAACGCGCAAACACACACACACATGCATGCGCACACACACACACACGCACACACGCACGCACACGCACACGCACACACACACACACACACACACACACACACAAGCAAAATGAGTTTCCTTGATGGTTTTTGTTAAAACATGCTCATTCATTGGATCTTACATTAGGAGTCATTAACAGCCAGAAGTAAACCAACAGATGCACTTTAGATCCAGCAGTATTGTCAACCCATTAAAAGGCCTAAGTCATGCTGTTGTTCAGAACCACAATTAACCACAAATAAAGCTTTAGAACACAAACATAGCGGCCTAGCATAATTGATACCAGCATTTGGCCAATGGCTGGTGTCAATTCCAATTTTGGTCCATAAATTCCCTCAACATGTGTACCCCCGTTTGATCTCCAAGCAACATCGTCAGGCAAGCTCCAAAGAGGTCAGAGATCACAGGCGTTCTAAGTTAGTAGGACTGTGTGTTGTTGCATTAGGTAATGATGCTATGTGTTGCTTTTGTGGTATCCATGGCATCTTGTTTTACTGCTTTATTAGCGCTGTTTCTTTGGCTACCCTGCATATGCTGCGTGTTCAGCCAAATGAGTTTTGGCTGGCCATTGTGCAATGATTCCCAAATACTCCTATTATCCTAAACACATTTTCTTTCTTTGCCTCCATTGTTCTCTACGTGCCTATACTCCTCACCCTGTCAGGCAGGCAGGCAGGCAGGCACACAAACAAACACACACACACACACACACACACACACACACACACACACACACACACACACACACACACACTACCCCCTCTGTTATCCGCAAATTCAAAAGAAAGACTGGAGTGGATGGTCGGTGCTCAGGAGTGTGCAGACCAAAACGGAGAACAAAGGAACTTTTTTTTAAATGTAGGGCACCGTTTTGTTTTGCTTGAATTACAAACCAAAGAAGAAGAGGGGAAAATGGGATGAGAAGACATTGAAATGCACTCCTCCACCCTCAACCCTCCTCTCCATGCCTCATTCTTTAATTTTCTCTCTCTCCCTCTCTCTCTATTCCTAGGGGATTGGGGGTTTCCTGTAACTTGAGCAATGGGTTCTCCCTTGCTTATCCTGTCACTTGTTCTCCATCATATCTCCTTATCTTTCATCCGTGTCCAATTTTTCATTTGCATTTCCCTGTGCCCATATTAACCCATCTCTCTCTCTCACCTACTGACTCTGTGTGTGTGTGTGTGTGTGTGTGTGTGTGTGTGTGTGTGTGTGTGTGTGTGTGTGTGTGTGTGTGTGCTGGGGGGGTTTCCTGAGCCTATTATCAGTGTGTTTGTGACAGGGCAGCTTGGCAGGAAGGAAGGCCGGCTTATGGCCACTGAGATCCACACTGACTCAGGTCCGGTTGCGGTGCGAGCGAGCTGTGCCCATGGGGAGCATGTGTTTCCTTACCTCTGTGGAATGCCAGAAAAACACCAACCCTACCGTCTCAACCCCTCAGCAGGGGCTACGCAAAAAACAAACTAACCCCTGCGTTCCAATACCCATACTTCCATACTATTTAGGATGCCAGAAAAAAATTTAGGATGTTCCAATACATGCACATCAATTGTAGTATGCTGAAAATGTACATAAATGCCCTACTAACTCCAATAGCATTTTGGAGTATTCGTCTTTATTCTTGACATTTCTCGACATAATGAAAAAAAAATCTTCCTTATCTGATTTTCTTTTCTCTCCTGTGGCCCTAAAACTCTTCTGTACTTTAGTATGTAGTGTAGTAAAAAGAAAGAGTATGTGATTTGGAACGCAGGGTATACCTTCTGCAAGAGGGTGAAAGCAAGTGGTGGACATGTGACAGAGTACATTGACTCAAGCACTGAACTTAGGGCACACTTTTTTGATTATCTGTACTTTACTCGACGTTCACTCCAAAAATATTTATAAGACAACAGTCATGCTTTTGATTCCATTACATTCTGATGAAGCTCGTTATTACTCGTTACTTTCAGACAGAAATCTACACTTTGTACTTTTGAATACTGAAGTATTTATAAATGCAAGTATCCCAATAAAGGGTTTTTTTTATGGGAGTTTTTTTTCAGCCGAGCTAAGGGTGTAAGGGCAGAGGGTGTCATACTGTATGGAATGTGAAGCCCACTAAGGCAAATGTCTACTTGTGATATTGGGCTTTACAAATAAAACTGATTTGATTCAATATTTTAACTTGAGTAAAAATGTGACTGGGCAACTTTCACTATTTGACCAGGAGTATCTAGACTTTGACTGAAGCACTGGGGTTGACCTACTTTGTCCACCACTGGCGCAAGCCGTGTGTACGAATGTATGTGTGTGTAAGCCTATAGCAAGAAATGTTAGGAAATGATTTAAACATAGACATACACACAAGAGGGTGTGGGAGACAATCCAGCATCTGCTCTTTCGCGTGAAGTAAAAGAAACGGCAGACTGCATTTAAACAAAGAAATTCAAATAGAATCAAACTAGAGAACCTTTTTTTTTTTCTCATCATTAACGATCCTATTTGTGAAATTACCATTTGCGGTTCTATTTTATTGGAGGACTCAAACTTTCCCCCACAGCCTTAGGGGGAGGGATGCATATTTGTGTGTGGAGCATTTTGAGCATTTTAAAAACTTAATAGTTTCAGTCTCCATCGTGATGATGATTGCGTGGTGGATTAGGCTAAAATTCCTTTTGGCCAATGCGCGGTCACATCCCTCCCTCTGGAGCCCACACACATACACACACACACACACACACACACACACACACACACACACACACATTCACCTCTCCCACTTAATATTGTATTGGGTCAAAATGTAATTCAGTGTGTTTACACAGAGAAGCTTCCCTCCTCTTGGAAAGCAGCCATGTGCGGGAGTGTAATGAGTTCACTGATTCAGAGTAATTATTATATTTAGGAGTACATGAAGCTGCTACAGTACAACTCTGTGATGAACTAGAGTAGACCCTTAACTGAAGTACCTTAAGAGAAAAGTGACTTGAAAAAAAATGGTGGTAGGATGTCCTAGAGGAAGAGTGGCTGAACAGCGGCCATAAGGTTGCTGGTTGGATCCCTGGCCCTGGACAGGAGGGTGTTACTTGTAATACTAGTGGTTGTTTGTATTACAGCTATGGTGCCCACCATCTCTACCATTGTGTCCTTGAGCAATTCAGCCCTAACCCCAGCACTGCTCCAGGGGCGCTATTCTATGGTTGACTCTGCGCGAGGACCCCCCCCCCCCCCACACACACACACACACTCTGGAGTGGGGTGTCTTGAGAGAGGACACATTTTAATGTAGCCTTGTGTGAATTGATCAATAAAGCAACTTAACTTAACGTAATAGGTGGTCGGACAGTACAGTATGTGTGTTAAAAACAAAATAGCCAGTGTGAGTTGGTGAAAAAGAGACATCGCCGAGTGTGCTGAAGGAGGGTGGAGTTGGGCATATGGAGGGAGGCAGGTATTTAGCCTGTTGCTGGAATCTGGTTCCCCCCAGTTGGTAATTACAGAGCTGCCTACCCTACCTGTCGCAACAGCTGTCCTCGGCTTACCTGAAGTTAGGCCCTGGTTCAACACACAACCCCCCCCCCCCCACACCCTTGTTAGTACACAGGCTATATGGTGCTGCCTTTACCCCTAATCTGAAACAGTGAGGGCCGAGCCTGGTGCATGGAGGAGAAATGTCACACTTTGTTTCCCCAAAAAGTTAGATGAGCTGTTTAGTCCAAAGCATTTCAGAGACTGTGTTCAATTTCGAAGTGAAGATTAAGCTTCAACGTAATGAAAGCACTGCAGCCCAATGTGATTCTACTTGGGGAAGTGACGTGATTTCCTGTTTCGTAAACAACACTTCTCTAAACCTTGACACATATATATCTCCGTTCATTCACTCGAAACATGGCTGCAGTGAGACCATGACTTTCCGTGCTTGGTGTTGCTTGGTGCATCTCTGCCAATGTAGCGCTCTCCACTTTACATACGCCTTGTCTGTACAGTACTGTACACTGTCTTCACTCTCTGTCTCTCTCTCTCTTTCCATTCATGTCAACTTACAAAAACCAAACATTTGTCAGTGCCCTGGGTGGGACCAGTAAAATGTCATCTCATTTCCCCTTAACACTCAACACCAGTTCTTTTTAGTTTCGCTTTTGGCGTGACTACAAGGGAGGGTTTGAAACACGACCTATAGGCAAAAACGACACACACAGATGGCTAATACTGTGGTTTGTAAATGATACACAAAGCAGCCGTGACATGGAGGATCCTGGTACGGCCTACAGCAGCTATGCAGCTAAAGCATGCGAAGGGCTGTCAGAGAGCAATGCGGACCTTGAGAGGAGAGAATATCCCGCCCGGCTTTGGCAGGCAGAGGCAGGGAGAAGGTTTTTGGACTTGTGCCAGAATCCGGGCTCCATTGATACACATCTCCAATTTCTCTGAGACACACACACACACACGCGCACACACTAACACACGCGCACACACTCACAACTGTTGAGTTATATTCATGAGTGCATTCTTATACTTTGCTTTTTAACCCTGTAAGAACCCCCCCCCCCCCCCACATCCACCCTGTACACCTTCTCTCACTCTCTTTCGTCACGTTTTTTTGTGACTACCTCACTGTACTTATCTCGGCACGACTCCGTCCGACCTCAGCCTTTGTAAAGTAACTGCGGTAGATTTATGTTGTTTGAGAGCCTTCGGTAGCCCGTCTCTGTTTTCTATCAGCCCTCTCTGCGTGGGGAATGTTCCAGCTCTCATGATAATATGGGCAGCAGGCTCAAGTGAGAGTAAGACGTTGCAAACATGGCCAAGGATACTGTAAGAAAACAAAACCCTCTCCATGGTCAAACGTTACAGCAGCTGGATTTAAGTGATTTCTGGCGACAGTTGCGTTTGTTGAGTAACACTATAACTGTGGCAATTCCATGTTATTAAAGTTGCCTTGTGTAAATCCTCGCTTTCCAGAACAAACTTGGTTGAAATGGAATGGAATATTAATACATATGTTTTGAGTGTATTGAAATAAATAAATAAAAAGTTGTAATACCTTAGAATTAGCCTTTTATATCTACATAGCAGCGGGGCTGAGGCTGCCATGTTGCACCGCCATGTTTCTACAGTAGCACAGAGCAGACAAACTTAACAATCTTGCAAGTTTTTTTTGTATGGAAGTTGTCCACTGGAAATGCCCCTGTTGGAAGATGAAGAATAAGTTGATAGAATAATTACTTCAATACACCTTCACCTCATCACTTGATATTGTGAAAAGACTTGGGGCAGCTTGATCACATTTTCACTAACTTGCTTCTTGTCCTTTAAGGCCACGGTAGCTTCTGTAAATGTTCTGAAGGTGTGGAAACGACGGATTGTATACAGAATTTTAAAGAAAAGCATTAATAATATGCAGGCATAATGGAAATCTTGTAATCAAATGATGTATTCTCTTCAACACAATTTGAGCCAGGAGGGAAATGGAGAATGAAGGGTGAGGAAAGATGGAAACAATTTGTGTGTGTGTCTCTGATCTAGATTTGAAGGTTTTCATTTCTTTAAAAGAGAAAAGTTAGAAACCTTATATATATATATTATACATACAATTCCCATTCAAAGTTATCCCCTTTCTAGAGGTTGGTTTGACCCATGCCAGTTAAGATTTATCTCTCCAACACACCTTTAATACCTTGCATATTGAGCACTTAAACATCCCCCTAAAAATGCATTAGCCACTGTCTTTCCTGAGATTACTTACCTGACTGAACTTGCTGCTGTTTTTCCTAAATCTATTTTTCAAATCCCACAGTTAAAAATAACACGGACCGCACCCAGCTACTGAAAAAAATCCCCATGTATTTCAACATGTCTACGGTGCGGGACAGTGTGGGTGATTACCGTCTGCTAACCAGCGCAGAGCTACGATTGCGCATCAAACAGACCCATATCCTGGACTCACAGCGGGTTGATCTGTACAGCAGCTTTGGACAAAAGCTCCGGTACCTCTCGTCACGTGTTGTCACTAACCTCAACAGGGACAAATGGGTTTCCTTCGATGTGACGGAGACACTACAGGACTGGCTCAAGGGCAATGGTGAGAGAATAAACAAGATGTATTTATCAATTTTTTGGGGACATGTTTTTATTATGCTTTATTACAGATAGTTTGGAGAGACAGAGATTAAATGGGGCAGAGAGGGGGATGACGTGCCTTGAGAGGGGTGGTACTTTTATAACCATCAGCCCATGTGTCATTTTTGGATGATAGTTACCTTATTTTTTTATTAAGATTATTTTTGGCATTTTCAAGCTTTATTAGATAGTACAGAGTTGCAATGGGGAGACGGAGAGAGAGGGGGGATGACCTGCAGTAAAGTCCACGGGTCGGATTTGAACCCACGACCACTGCAACGAAGGCCAGAGCCAATATGGTACACGTCCTATCCACTACGCCACCGGAGCACCAAAATATTTACCTTTTTAAGAACTGAAGTGAATAGGATACCTAATACAATGTAGTGGCCTGAGCACATTGTGGATCTTAATCCATAAAGTAGCAAGGTATGGGCAAAATAAAAACAGCTGCAACTGGTTCTCATTACAGAACCTGCATTATGATGTTTGTTCAATGTTGAATACAAAGTTAAAAAAAAAATTGTAGCAGTTTTTCTTTTTTAAATATCTTCCGCCCTCTCTCTCTGTCTCCCCATTTCAACTCTGTATTGTCAAATAAAGCTTGAAAAAAATCACCTTGAAAAAAAACAAATAAATAAATAGTCTCATCATATTAAATGAATCTCCCCGTGACTCTTTGTGTCCTACCAGAGGATGAGCAGTTCTTCGAGTTGCGTCTGTACTGTGAATGCAGCGAGACCGGCACTTCCCACTTCGGTTTCTCCATCTCCGGCACCGAGGGTAACCGAGGAGACACAGGCATCCTTACCAGGATGTCGCAGCAGCCACCTTACCTGCTGACCATGTCCATCCCTCAGAACGTCAGCAGCCACCTCACCTCACGCAAGAAGCGCTCCACCGAGAACAAGGACACCTGTACAGCGTAAGCAAATCCTACACAGAGTTCGGTTGTTTAAATTGTATTTTTTTTACCTTTATTTATACAGGTAAATCCCATTGAGACCGGAGACTATTTTGCAATGGAGACCTGTTCCCATTTACACGTGAACATTCACACACACATTCATACACCGATAGCAGGCTAACTATCGACATTCACACGACGAGGCAAGGTGGATGAAGTGTCTTGCCCAAGGACAAAACAAGTGACACACACCTAATCAGTATAATCGCCTTTAACTTGCTAACGTCGACCACCCTACATTTAACACATACTACTACTTATGTAACGTGTGTAATCTACTCTTACATTAAACATGTTTTCTGACTTCGCACTTTCTAAGTAACTATCCCCCTACAATGTCTACACCATATTACCATTGCACATAGTATATCCCTCATTTAATTTTTTAATGTACATTTTCTATTTACATTATTTGAGATGCCTTTTAATTACGCTCCCTAAATCTATGTTAATTGTATGTTTATTGTGTGCACCTCCTGGCCACAACAAATTCCTTAAATATTTCGGAATAAAACCAATTCTGATTCTGATCTCATTACAAACCTCATTTTAATAAAGCCTCTCCATGTTTTCTGTCATGCAGCTCTACAGAGACCTGCTGTGTGCGAAGCTTGTACATCGACTTCAGGAAAGATCTGGGATGGAAGTGGATACACAAGCCGACGGGATATCTAGCCAACTACTGCATGGGCTCCTGCACCTACATCTGGAACGCTGAAAACAAATATTCTCAGGTAGAGTGCAACACCTCACTGAAGTGTGTAGAGAAAAACACATCAGATGAACGACCAAAATCCTTCTCCCAACTTGATTTTCTCTCTCTCTGGTTATAGTGAAGTAATGTCGAAAACATCAAGTGGTGAGGTGTCTGTTGTATGAGAGTCAGGGCTGGTCAAGAAGCTTTAAATAAGTGCTGTGTTAACAATCGGTTAGTTTTGGTCAAGATAAAATAATCAATTATGAGAATTGAATAATCATTCAAGGTATTTATTTAGAAATAAGACAAACTCCTCAAATGTGAGATGTTGCTGAAGTTGGTCACAATTTCTTGATATATTATAAATATAAAGTAATAACTGAATACACAGAAAGTCCGTCAAAGTCTGACTTATAATTCAAAATAAATAAATAAGTCAAATAATATAGCACTCTGAGGGGGCGCTCGCCATAAGGCTCAGTCCTCTCAGCAACGAGGGTTTGAATCTGACCAGGGGTCGTTCTCTGCATGTCATTCCCCTCTCTGCCCCATTTCATCTCTCTCTCCAAACTGTCAATACAAAAAGCTTGAAAAATGACAAAAGAAGAATCTAAAAAAATATATAGACAGTATAGCACTGACCTTGACTATAACTGAAACTGAAAGCTACACCGTTTATACAACACTAATGCCCAAGTGTGTGATTTTGACGCGTTCATTTGTATAGGAAAGGAATTAAAAGATAGCAGATGCATTGTGATTGGACACGGTGATGTGTGTGACTATGTAAGATTAATAATAGTAAAATGACCATTATGAAGCAGAGTAAACTTTGATTTAGTCCATTCGAGGAAACGCAGGATGTTCCTGTCTGCCTGCTGTAAATCATTTTGTTTGAGTTCCCAGGAGATCGCGTCCGTGCAAAGGCATTCAAAAAAACTCTATAAAAATAGATTCATTTTCACTGATGGTCTCATTTTCTGTTACATGTCATTCATGATCATCTGTGGAAAAATGTGACTGTTTCATAAACATTTAAAAGTCCCTTGTAGGGGGTTCAAATACATTTAAAAAATACAAAGAAGCAACAGTTTATGTGGCTAAAACCTTGATTTAAACAATAGCACTCTCTCATGTGATTGTTTGCAGATTCTGGCCTTGTATAAGCATCACAACCCCGGTGCGTCTGCCCAGCCCTGCTGTGTCCCACAGGCTCTGGAGCCACTGCCAATCCTTTACTACGTGGGACGGCAACACAAGGTAACATTTTATTTTATTTTTAACCTTTATATAAACAGGTAAATCCCAAAGAGACAGGAGACTCTTTTTCAAGGAAGACCTGTTCTCATTCCCACGTTACCATTCACACACACATTCATACACTGATATCAGGCTAACTACCGACATTCACACAAGGCAAGGTGGGTGAAGTGTTTTGCCCAAGGACACAACAACCATGACACAAGTGGCAGGGCGGGAATCGAACCGCCAACCCTTCGATCATTGGCCGACCCGCTCTACCACCTGACCCACAGTCGCTACACCGCAGCAACCCCAGCTAGCTTCAGTTATGACGCCAAATATTTACACAAGGTTTTTTTATGTGAACGCAACCACTGACAGATTTATTTATTTATTCATCACATATATAATACTGGTGCTCTCTTGTTCATTTTCAGGTGGAGCAGCTGTCCAATATGATCGTCAAGTCCTGCAAGTGCAGCTAGAAATACAAATACCTTACCCCACTCTAACATACACACACACACACACACACACACAGATGGAAGGAAGTCGCGTTCAAGAGTTCGAGACCACAGAGAGGAGCATGGGACAAAGAGATAACGAGGACGAGAAAAAGAATTCTGGACGAAGTGGAACGAAATATTTAAAAAAGTCAAGAGGATCATTATGGGTCCACCTTCCTTTCCTCCTGCGAGCTCTGCCTTTATCATGTTGAACTCACACCAAAACCGTGGACCTTTTTTTTGTTTGTTATATAAATATTATTTGTCCTTCTTTTCTATTTGTATATACTTATTTTTCTTGCAGTAGTAGAACAATGTCTGTCTTGAAATGAATTAATTTATTTGTTGGAGGGACAGATCTGTAAAGAAGTGATTTACATTGTACAGTATAAGAGTGTGCCAGTGACATGGAACAGGATCTAAAAAGAGATTTATTTAGAACTAAAGTGGATGCCAAAGGACACAAGGACCAAAATTACTTTGATGGAAGAACACTTTAATTTTTATCATATTTTAATTGTCTGGGGGGCATTTCTTGTTTTGCCAATGCAAGTGGTCTTGTGTAGTAGCCTGACACCGTCCGCCTACCTACTTCCGCTCAATTTTCATTTCCCTTCAGTAGTCAGTCTGGATCCGCGGAATATTTGCGGGTTTTTCTCAGCCAGATTTTTGGCTGTCCAATCAGCGAACAGAGGGAGTGGCTGAGAACAATGACATTGAGATTGTGCGCCAGTTTCAGTTGTAGTCAGAAGCCGGCGCATGACATGACCAAACGTTATGCGATTGGTTATAGCAGATCCATGGTGGCACTGGGCAGATCCAATAACAGACATCCGCCTTCAAGTAAGGTAACGTTTGTCAATTGAGCGTTTCCAGACCTAATTATGTACAAATTAAATGAAGTACAATGGTCTGGTAGGACCAGGCTACTTAGGTAGTTGAAACGGTGCTAAATCCCAGGTTTGGAAAAAAAAACTGTGGTATAGTTGGGGTTTTTCCTTGAAAGATAATGTCCACCACAGCTGTTTTTTGGAGAGAGTCACACCGTAAAGGACAACCGGCCGCACGGGACGGTCCAACCTGGGGAAACTCCCTCTGACTGACTGAGAGACAAACTGGGCAACAACAATTCACAAGAACCGTCAGCTTTGTACTTTACCGCCATTATGTTTGTTTGTTTGTTTTGCAGCCCGTGAGATTTCTTCCAATGCTTTCCTTGTCACGTTGTCATGTTTGTGTTTTCGTAATTGAAATGTCAGCGGATCCTTACAAAGCCTCTGTCAATGCCTGTGAGTAATAGCCGTGGCTTGTAGTGATGACACCATGTTTTTCCACCTCTTTAGGATTTACAGCCAGAGTTTAAGATGGTGAAGGGGTCGGGGGGGGGCGGGGGGGGGATTGTATGGAAGCCATTCCAGACTCAAGACTTGCTGTTTTTTTCTTGTATTTTACCGTAGTCAATTAGAGGCAGTTCATTGCCTTTTTTATTTCAGGTGTCTAATATCATACTGCACAACAATAATTATTCTTCAGCTTCTACCATTTGTTTTTTTAGGCTTTAAAAACCAACACATTTCTTCAGTCTATCTTATTTTGTTATGCACTTACCATTTTTAGATTTTGTAAATATCTAAGAAAAAAAAACTGAAATAAACATTGATGTTAAGTTATCGCGTCAGAGTGGAAGATTTATGTATGTGAGCAAAATAAAACCGCATCCAATGTTTGTACTTGTCAGAGCCTTGTTTTGTAGGTGTGTAGTGTTGTTCACTTGTCAGTGCATGTGCCTGTGAGTGTGTGTGTGTGTGTTTCAATTACGGTAAAGGGGAGAGAACATTTTACGAAATATGTGTTATGGAGATGAATGCACCACCGCCATTTAAGACACGCAGTTTAGTCCTGTGCTTTACAACAAAAACATGAATGAGACGTCTCATCTTGTTGGTGTTGGGAATGTTAATGAGAGTGTAACTACAAGAAAGTTATGGTCTGGCTGGATTAAAAAACATAAAACTTTGCTTCATATAAAACAACGACTTGAATTGGAAACCTGTATGTGTGTGTGTGTGTGTATGTGTGTGTTAGTGTGTGTGTGTGTAAGTCCAGACAGTAGTTCAAGTGCTCCCACCTATAACCACCTCCTCTTACACTAACAGTTGATCATTACAAGACTACTCTTTGATTTAACCATCTCTCATAGAATCCTTTAGCTGTTTGGGGATATATCTTCCCCAGCAACAAATTATGCTTTTTTCAGCAATTTTTTTCCCCTCATAAAACCAGGTTATACACTTGACCGCCCAGTGTTAGGAGGGAGATCTAACAGTGGAAAAAGGCACAGCGTATGCCAGGTGCGTGTGGTCTATTTCTGGGTGAGCTGCGGACCGGACCCTTGTTTACTCTGGATGACTTTACGGACTGACTGAAGAAGAGCTATAGCGAGCCAGCTTGCTTTAGGCCTCACCGAAACGCTTTAGACACCCCTTTTTTGAATTCCCGGACGCACAGCCTCATTCTTGGCACTGGCTTCTACCTGTGGAGGATGCATGCCATACCAACATATTTGTACTATCTGGGAGACACCTCGCGTCCACCCCCCACCCTGCCTGCCTGCCCCACCCCGCTCTTCCCTCAGTACTCAAGGGATTACTGGCAAGCCCACGAGCCTGGATTGGAAGTACAGAGAGCAGGTCCAGACCCGTTGGTAAGTCCCAGACTTAAGGGCAATGACTACATGGAAAATTAAACACACATACTGCACACATGCACATGAAAAAACACACTGAACCCACTGACACGCAGCCACGACTCAAGCACATCAACATCAAAACGCCTTTACATAAGCCTTGTGCTCGTAGTGAGTGAGTGAGTGAGTGAGTATGGGGGATGCTTGTGGCGCTAACAAGGTGACAGTGATCTGTGTTATCTTGTTCCAGAGCTGATTATGTTACCTTCTTTACTGAGAAAATTCACAAAATTAGACAAGCTGTCACTGCATCAATACCAAGTTCAACATATTATGTGATCCTTCTTAAAATCAATTCAAATGCAATGACATAATTTTATCTTATAAACCACAAAAACCTGGAGGACATTATACAACACCTGAACTCCTCATCCTGCTGCCTTGACATTCTGCCCACAGGCTTCTTTAAAACTGTTTTTAGCTGTATGGCCTCAGATGTTCTACAAATTGTCAACAGGTCCCTTCAGACAGGTGTATTCCCACAGGCCCTGAAAACAGCAGTCATCAAGCCACTCCTAAAAAAGAACAATCTAGATACATCACTCATGAAAAATTATAGGCCCATATCTAACCTACCATTTTTAAGTAAAATCATTGAAAAAGCTGTTTATCAACAGCTAAATAACTACTTAGCAAAGAACAACTGCTTTGATGTTTTCCAGTCAGGATTTCGACAACACCACAGCACTGAGACTGCTCTGGTTAAGGTCCTCAATGACATCCACTTAAACACAGACAGTGGCAAAAGTTCTGTCTTAGTTTTACTGGATCTCAGTGCCGCTTTTGACACAATTGACCACAGCATATTACTAGATCGACTAGCAAACTGGGTTGGACTTTCTGGAACTGTACTAAGCTGGTTTGAATCCTACTTAAAGGACAGAGACAACTATGTGTCAATAGGCAATTTCACATCTGAGCGGACAAATATTGAATGCGGAGTCCCCCAAGGTTCCATTCTTGGTCCTCTTCTGTTTAACATCTACATGCTCCCACTAGCTCGGATTATGAATAAGAACAAATTATTCTACCATAATTATGCTGACGACACACAAATTTACATAACCATATCACCAGGAGACTACAGTCCGATACAGGCACTGAGTAAGTGCATTGAACAAATCAATGATTGGATGTGCCAAAATTTCCTTCAATTAAACAACGACAAAACTGAAGTAATTGTCTTTGGTGCCAAAGATGAACAATTAAAAGTCAGCGCACAGCTTACATCCGCTATGTTAGAAACCACACCCCAAGCCAGACATCTTGGTGTTGTCGTAGACTCCGACTTGAATTTCAAGAAACACATTAAATCAATTAATAAATCAGCCTACTACCACCTAAAAAACATATCAAGAATTAAAGGGCTTATGTCTCAGCAGGGCTGTACAGTGCGACAGTTTTGATCGCATTTGCTACTGAAATTGATCACGTGCGATGATGAATACAAGTCCATTCGCACTCGTGCGACAGGCTGCTAATGAGGAGAGACTGTCTTTGAAACACAACGCTGCACAACACTGCTTAGAGTGCTCTACATTAACACTCCAAATGGGGGTAAATGTAGACTTAGGCAAGTAAGTTATTGAATCCACCCTCCACTGTGGCTGGTGAAAGATATGTGTCCTCGGGATCTGTGCTCGTGCAGCGATTCTATGTATAAAAACTTCACCAAACGGTAATAACCGGAAGGAGACGGCACATTACCGCAGTTAAGTTAGCGCGTGTACAAACATAACATTTCCTGTGCGCCTTCACATTAAAAGCCTGTTACTAGCCAAACGTGAGTTGACTTTTATTTTGAAGCCGGTAAGAACAGGAAGTTAGCTCTTTTTTCTAGCTTGAAAGGCAACTCCTTCAGCTGCAGCGAGCAGTCAACAGTAGCCTAGTCTATTTAAACAAAGTTTTAAATAAGCCACACATTCACAACAACGTATTTAATTTATACTAAATTGTACCAATATGTATACTTATTTATTTAATAGGCTATGTTTAATGTTTTAAAGTTTGGTTTTAATTAACAGAAGGACATTATAATAATAATAATTCTGAATCAGCAAAAAATTGCAATTGGCAGGTTAGATTCTTTTGTCTAAATTGCAATCAGTGCACCCCTATTCATTTTTCCATAATTATTACTGCACACACTAGGATATAATATTAATTGAGAATCTCAAATGAGACCAAGATGACAGGCTCAAAGGTAATTAGAGCGAAATGCAAGGGTTAAGGTTATGCAAGTTTTCGATCATACTTTGTGTGCTACCAAATTTATTTTTGTGCTACTGAATTTTTTTGCTTGCTAGCACCAGTGCTACCACCTAAAAAAATAAGCATACAGCCCTGTGTCTCAGCAAGATTTAGAAAAACGTATCCATGCATTTATCTTTAGTAGACTTGATTACTGTAACAGTGTCCTTGCAGGCCTTCCAAAAAAATCTATCAGACAGCTTCAGCTAATTCAGAACGCTGCTGCTCGAGTCCTCACTAGCACCAAACAAGTGGATCACATTACCCCAGTTCTGAGGACTTTACACTGGCTTCCTGTCACTCAAAGAATTGATTTCAAAATACTGATGTTGGTTTATAAAGCACTAAATGGTTTAGGGCCAAAATACATTACTGATATGCTGATACGTTATGAACCGTCCAGAGCCCTTAGGTCGTCTGGGACAGGTCTACTTACAGTCCGCAGAGTTAGGACTAAACAAGGGGAAGCAGCTTTTAGTTATTATGCACCAAATATCTGGAACAAACTCCCAGAAAACTTGAGGTCTGCTGCAACTCTCAGTTCTTTTAAATCGAGTCTGAAGACTTTTTTGTTTCCATTTTAACCTGTAATTTTTATTTTATTTGCTTCTTTTATTCGCTTTTAAATGTTTTATAATGTGATTTATGTATTCTAATCTTCCCCCTGTAAAGCACTTTGAGTGGCCTTGTGTCTGAAATGTGCTATATAAATAAACTTGCCTTGCCTTGCCTTGCCTTACCAAAAAGTAACACAGGAGTTTTCCCCCTCACTGTGAGCCAACACACAGACAAAGTGTGTTTTGGAAAGTGTTCTCTCTGACGGAAGATAAACAAAGTGAAACATGAAACATGGTCGACGTAATTGCATTTTTTTTATTTCTTCTTCTCACCTCTCAAAATGGTTCATACAGATCTGTTGCCAGGTCTTGTTTTTTTTAAATGATGCCGAGGCGCTGAATGTGCTCTAATATCTTCAGGGCAAATGTTAGTGGAATGTTTCTCTAAGAAAACAGGTTCATTACCAACCAGGAACAAGCACAATATTATTTTCTTTGGAAGAGACAAGATCATTAAAATAGTTTTTTCTTTTTAAAAGGTGCCTCCTCTTCCACCTGTTTTACTTTCCCTGTAATGACTAAACAAAGGGTTTTTCTGAATGTCAAGAGACTCGTAAATCTCTGGTGAGCGTTAATGGAATAGTCCCAGAGGGAAGTCAAACTCAAGTAGGCTTGTCCTTCTAACCAATGTTCACTTCTCAGCAGCTGCTTCCTCTGCAGCCCCCTGAGGCTTTTTATGGGACTGAAGGTAAAAACTGCTGACACCTCCAGACCCCGGACGGAGGCACATCCCAGAAAACTCTCCGTCCAAATGAATGTTACACAAGAGAGAGAAAAAGAGTGAAGACGGGACTGTCTGTGTGTGTGTGTGTGTGCGCGCCTGCAGCATTTTACAAGGTCAAGCAGGTGTCCGTACTACTGCTAACGCAATGCACGTGCCCCACTTTATACATCCGCATGAGTAAGCGGAAAATTGTTGTGTAGTTGCACTTCAAAAGAGCGTTATAAGTCATTCAAATTTGACATAATTGGCCCCTTTAAATCAAACCCATGTGCTGTGTTTTGTGTTTTGTCTTTTATCGGCATTAAAAAATGAAAGGCTCTGTTGCATGTAACGCTGCTGCCTGACACTTTTACAAGTTCACACTGACAGCTGATCGTGCCAAATTGCAAGCTGATTTATTGAAGTGCTATTTTGGGATCTGTCTAATAACAACATCTGTGACATTTTTCAAAATTTAGCATTCTTTTTTTCACTGATCTTGTGCCACAACAACATGGTTATTAGGAGTGTAGCACTGGATGGGGCCGGTCTAATTCCTGTGTGTACTGCGGACGCAGACGGAGCTGACTGTGACCTTAATAACACACTGTGGCGTCCTGCTGATATTCAACCCGGCTTCACAAGCACACAGCTGCTCAGAGCCATTGTTACTGCAGGTGCTGAACCTGTGTGCATATACTGTATACACACACACACACACACACACACACACACACACACACACACACACACACACACACACACACACACACACACACACACACGTGTTCACACCCGTACACACCCACATATATACAAGCGTAC
Source organism: Hyperoplus immaculatus (assembly GCA_949357725.1). Classification (NCBI taxonomy): domain Eukaryota; kingdom Metazoa; phylum Chordata; class Actinopteri; order Uranoscopiformes; family Ammodytidae; genus Hyperoplus; species Hyperoplus immaculatus. Next base: position 33,699,313 of record OX442352.1, read on the forward strand.
ACAATACACATACACACACACACACACACGTGTTTACACCCGTACACACCCACATATATACAAGCGTACACAATACACACACACACACGCACACACACATACATACATACTCGCACACACACAGACACACAGACACACACACACACACATACAAGCAAACACACACACACACACACACACACAAACACACACTTCTACAAACATGCCTTACTACTCCCAGAAACAAGTGTTTGTAATTTAATTCAATATGACGATGGTATAGCAAAGTATACTTTGATTTAGTTTCATCTGGGAAAAACAGGATGCTGGGGTCTGCCTGCCGTAAATCATTTAGTCTGGGAGTTCCTGGGAGATAGTACCAGAGCAAAGGCATTTTATAATAACTATATACAAATGCTGATGGTCTGGTTTGCTGTTACTGGTCATTCATGGTCATCAGAGAAAAAACAAGACAGTGTAATAAACATTTAAACGTTCCTCGCACAGTGTTTAAAGAGAAAAATAAGTCTCCATGCAGTTTCACTTTTGTCATAGCTGCTGAAGTTAACATATACAAAATGTTCTGTATTTCTTAATCATTAGTATGTTAAAATATTTCATACATATCCTCCCATACATTATTATACATTAAAATATCAACATTAACAAAAGCTTGGCGGTATAGGTGGGCACCAGGGTTACCCTCTCTACAAGACTGTTTCATAAACATTCAAAAATCCGTCTCCAGTTTCACTTTATAAAGGAATTGTAATTTGTACAGTTGTTCTGTATTTCTTAATCATTAATAGTAGATGACAATATTTCATAATCCTCCTCCCATGCATTGATATACAGTACAGTATATTAACAATTAACACTAATGAAAGCTTGGCTGTATAGGTGGGCACTATGGGCTTCCCTCTCCACCTGTCTTGTCTGTGCGTCTCACTCCACACCTGCAGTTTAGGCCCCAGATGTTTACCAGGGTCTGACTCAGCCGACCATATTTCTCTCTCTTTCTTCTTTTCTCTCTCTCTCTTCCTCTCTCTCTCACCCTTTCTCTTTCTTCTTTTCTCTCTGTCTCTTTTCCTCTCTCTCATTGTGCTAACCCCTAGCACGCTCTTTGAAGACTCCCCCGGCCATTCTGAGTTATCACCTGAACCAAACCATGCAAGTGATAGGGGAAGAAATAAAACACATGGTAGGTGTAGGGAAGTGAAAGAGGGATAGATAGAGAACAAAAGACCACACATGCACCTCTTGCTGGCTATTCACATTAGCCTACTAACATCTACGCAATAACCATTAAAGAAAAAACAATTTAAGAACTTGTACCAGATGGTGTCTTTTTTTTTAGCTCTTTTGTCAGTCACACATAACCAGTAGCTATAACATCATAGCTTATAACACAGAGGGATCAAAGACAGAGGGAGAAACTCCAGCCACTCTTCAAAGTGGAAACTACAAAGGGGGAAAGTATGATAAACCACCATGTGCGAGTGTCTGAGAGCGCTTTATAAAAGGCCTGCTGTGCGCTCTGACTCATTTGCTGGACCTCGCTCGCTAAGTAAGAAAGAAAGAAAGAAAGAAATGTTTGCTAAAAAAGGAAAGGTACTAATTACACTTTTTTTTATGGACTGGCCCTTCTCACGGTACCGCCCCTCCATTTCCTTCCTTCCTTCTCTCTCTCTCTCTCTCTCTTTCTCTCTCTATCCGTCCCTCTCTCTCTCTCTATCCCTCCCCCTCTCTCTCTTTCTCTCTCTATCCCTCCCTCTCTCTCTCTTTTATTCCTCTCTCTCTCTCTCTCTCTCCGTCCCGGGACACACAGAAGGGGGGTAGAAATCAGCCCCTATAAACAGCTGACATCTCCCTTGATAATAAACAATGGAGTGAATCTTTACTCTTGGGTCTGAAAAGGCAACATTGGCCGAAGTAAGACCCCCCACACCCAAAGGAGATGCCGCACCACCAATCCCCCCCCCATCCCCCCCCACGAAATAGCAGTTTTAATCTCATAACCCAGACTGTGTACCGTCCCCCTGTGTGTGATGCTGAAGGTAGGGAGGAGAAGCTAGCCTCTCACTGCACTGTAGCATCTGTAGCAAGATGAGATTTTAATGGCCGGTTTCGTTACAAAACACTCTGAACATTGCCTCCAAGGTTTTCTTGTCTATTAAAAGACTAAAAGTTAATCTGCTGTTGTACTGGCTTGTACAATTTTAAAACAACAACAAAGCTAAATGTGCAACCTCTGTTTACTTTCAAGCTGACAGCTGGTTGGTTTCAAGCTGACTGGTTGGTTGGCCTTGATAAATTGTTTATGTCTAACCAATCAGTCTAACATTCACTCTGCTGTTTGCTCAGTTTTGTTTTCCACCACAAACATCCCACAATTATATGTAGTTATACAGCAGTTGGTTCTGAGCGAGTGATTTGATTGGACGAGAGACATTCTGAGCGTTCTGAAGGAGTGCTGATATTAGCGAACAACATCTCTCGGGACTGTTCACCAAACTGTAGACCAACTGTCAAAATCACTCCGCGGCTCACTGATGAGCCGGTGTGGTGCCAAAAAGTGATCGGCCGCCGTAAAGTGATTTCAGCCGCATATAGCCCACATGAATATTATAATGTCAGTTTGGAGCAGAAATATCATTTTAACTACAAGATTCGGCTTCAGATCAATTTCTGGCAGCAAGAAAACGACTGAAATATCTTATATTTGACCATTTAAGGGTGTTTCAGCGGGTAATATAGGCTACACTGGATATGATATAATCTATTTAATGTGCTGCTCATGAATGTTAACTACTAATTTTAAGGCATATAAAACATGTCAGTATCAAGATAGGGCTTGAGATCAATTTCTGGCAGCAAGAAAACGACTGAAATACCTTATAGGCTATTTGACCATTTAAGGGAGTTTCAGCTCGTAATAGACACTGGATGGGATATAATCTATTAATTGTCATACTCGTGAATGTTTACAACTCATTTTAAGGTATATAAAACAAAAAGCAGGATAATTGACCCACGGTACACATAAACAAATCAAAAACCAATAGCTATATGCCTGCCTTAATCACGTTATTTTATTTCACCTTGATGCACAGAGAGCCACCAAAAACGGGGTCGATCCCCGTACAACGTTGATGTCTGGTCGCCTTAAAAGACATGTATGTGTTAATACAGCGGACAATAATCCTGTAGTGCTATTGAGTAGTATGACTGATCAGAAATTGCTGCCGCACACACGTTTCGAGGCGATATAGCCCAGTTTAAACAGGCTGTGCGCCCTCCCGCGGCTGAAATCACTTTACGGCGGCCGATCACTTTTTGGCACCACACCGGAGCTTCACTTGTGTGTTATCTGTGTGTGTGTGTGTGACTCAGGTTGACTGTGGCGAGTCTCTCCCCTGTGAGAGTGCATCGCTGCCACATACAGACACACAGACAGAGACAGTGTGCGCTAGTCGCTCACACTCACGTTACTGAAGACAGCAATAGTGTGTGGAGATAAACTCAGGCTGCTGAATAATACGAGCGCAGCATAGCTTTAGCCTAGCCTAGCTTTCCCACCTCATTGTATAACGTTACTTCCCCCGGGCCGAAATACACTCATAAACTCTGGGAAATGAAGCGTGGGGGTTTGGATTGGGCAGAGGACCTTATTACCAACTAGATTAAGATCCGCCGTTCCGTTTCTTTGGTGATTTGTACGGGACATCGGGCCGCCGTGGTTAATGTTACCAGAGTAAACAAAGTAGGACGAGCTCACTCGCGTAAAGTTGTTGCTTAGCAACGCGCTCCGCTCTGACTGCTGTTGTCGAACTATTTGTGTTGGCGGAAGCAAATACATTCTTAAATGATTAAAGATAACATTTTAAAGTTAACTTGTGAATTTCAGTTGTAAAACTGCTGTATAAAAGCAATAGCACACTCGAGGTCGCATGTTGTCGCTCTATATCAGCACTGCTGTGTTTCTCTTCGGCACTCGGCCTGCGGCCTCGTACCTACGACCGAATCACAGCAGTGCTGATATAGAGCGACAACATGCGACCTCGAGTGTGCTATTGCTTCAATATACTTTACATATGTTAACCTTTTCAGCTTGTCAGAAAGCGACAAAGTTTGCGGATAACAGCTGCTGCTGTTGGAATGGCATTGCTAAAAAAAAATAAGAAATGTGTTGTCATAGAGCTTGGTGAGCGCTTCAAGTGACAACAGAACAATTAAACTATTGATACGTTATAATCAGTCAGTTTTTAAGCAAAAATCTAGAACAAAATTAAATTCCAGGTTATTATTTATGTGGAGTTGCGGAGACTTGATGTTAAAATGATCTTTAGTCGCAGCCCTACATGACGCGTTATTGTAGGGTGAATACAGGCATCTTGGGACACTTTCCGAAAATATATGTCTTGTGGAAGTTTTAAGTATGATTCAAAGGTCTTTTCCCATCACATGATACCATTCTAAACAGCTTGAGATCTCTACTATACAACAGAGAAGAAAAAATAAGTCAAAATTAAACACAGGATGAATGACTCTTCAGCAAACACACATTGACCCAAAAAAAATGTTTTCAAGGCATTACTGTCATCTTGGGACACCTGTTATTGGCATCTTGGGACACTTAAAACACATCAAATTGAAGTAATAAAACAGTAGCAATTCAAATAAAAAGCACTTTAATCTCAAAGGAAGGGTGCAACAGATTATCTTAATCATTGTTGAGCTATATTGCCTAGGAAAATCAAAAAAAATGAACTCAACAAATATTCACTAAAACTACCATTGAGCTAGCTGGCAGTGCTAATGATAAATGTGATGCTATTGCTTGCTAGCTATTATAAACCGATTTTTTTTTATAATAAAAGCTATTTGGAATAATCGATTTGCAAATTTTACCATCTATATGTATGAGGACAAAATTCCCCATTAAAATGACTTGAATCACTGTGTCCCATGATGCCAGTAATACACTGTCCCAAGATGCCAATTGGCAATTGGCATCTTGGGACAGTGACAAAATCAAATTTTTTACAGAAAATAAGATTGATCTGAATATGATTTTTTTAAATTCTGATTGACCACTCTATTACCTAACATAATATATACACATTACAAACATCCATACATGTGTTAGATTTTTATGATCTTAACATCATTTACAAGAAAACGCTATGTCATTTGACTTTTCATCGAAATTCCCTGCAATGCTGTTGAATATGGCTAGACCATGCCACCAAAAGTGATGTCATGACCACATAACCAATATTTTTTCATTCCAAACTTTCTCATGATTGGCTCAGTGTAGAATTTTAGAAATAAAATATTATTCATTAAAAGAAAAACAAGCTTAAGCTTAACTGTCCCAAGATGCCCATTGTCCCAAGATGCCAGTATTCACCCTACATCTCGCTGTAAATATGGAGATAAATCCAACATCATTAATGACTGCATGTCACTTTTAAGGATGCACTTTGGATCATGTGTGTCCTCCATACTAGAACTAGACGGCACAGCAAAGTTGCAGACTATGAAGCGTACTATATAGTAAATAGTAAATAATTTTGGACACAGCCAACATCTTGGAGAGGGGGGCTGGGCTTCAACTCCCCGAACCTGAACTTTTACTGAGGCTGTGACCCTCAGCAGTGGGAGTTAACTAAATTCAATCACACTCTATTACTCATCCCACGACCTCCTTCACACACACACACACACACACACACACACGCACACAGCAAAGGCAATATTGCTGACTCCAATTTAGAGAGGTGTAACTAAAGTCACAAATCACGCACACTAAGCGTTAAACTGACACAGTGGACAGGAAGAAATATCATCTTCCCGTCTTGTGAACACACACACACACACACACACACACACACACACACACACACACACACACACAAACACTACAGAGTCTGTATCTCATGGTAACCTGACTCTTCTTATTGGATAGATGGGAGTTCAGGGAGGTGTTAGGTTTTTGGACGATAGCGTGGGGTGTAAGGCCTGTTTTAGATTAGTGGGCCATGATTCGCGGCCTCCCGTGTCACTGGGGCTCTCTACTGTATTGATGGGCGTACAAGGGTTATGACAGCAGAGAGAGAGAGAGGCTCGGCAGTGCGTTACTCAAGAGGGACGTTAGGTCAGCGTGCCCCCACCTCTCCTTCCTCTCCCCACTGGCTCCGAATTCCCCAGCGAACAACACATTCCTCCTTCCCAGTCCCTCTGTTTATGACACACTATCCTTTGAAGCAGCGTGTGAGTGTTTGTGTATGTGCGTGCAAATGTGTGTGTGTGTGTGTGTGTGTGTGTGTGTGTGTGTGTTTGTGTGTTTGTGTATATGTGCGTGTGTTTTTGTGTGCCTGTTTTTGTGTGTCTGTGTATGTGTGTTTGAGCATGTGTTAGTGTGTGTATGTTTGTGTGCATGTGTGTGTGCGTGTGTGTGTTTGTGCGTTAGCCTCGAGCAACACAAAAAAGTTTCAGCATGGCACTGTCAAAGTTGGAGCGTGACTATGTGAATTTTGAAGTATTCTGCGGATCGGACACACCTGAGTGAGCAGGTATGATTAGGCCATACATATATGTGACAGCTGTATTTTATTGATTTTTTTTTTACATGGCTACGTCAAAAGCAAAATCTAGGCCAATCGAATTACCCAAAGAGAGGAAGAGAGGGAGAGAGGGAGAGAGAGAGAGACGGAGAGAGTGCTTGGGAGCGATGGGTGGAGGAGAAAGCTATGAGTCATTTCCAAACTTGGGATGCGCCGGTTCTTTTAAAAGGCGAGAGAGAGAGAGAGAGAGAGAGGGAGAGAGAGAGACAGAGACAGAGAGACTTAGTGGGAGACAGAGAGAGAGAGAGAGAGAGAGAGAGAGAAATACATTGAGCGAGTGGGGCAGACTGGGTGTTGAGACGAAGAAAAACAAACGGGTTGCTTGTCTAATTAAAGCAGCCCTGGAGGACAGGGTGGGGGTGTCAGGGAGTTGAGGGGGTGCACGGCAGAGGTCAAAGCCAGCTGACTCATTCTGTTTTACACCCATTTCCTGTGATTGGGGCACTTTGGGACCAGGCGGCCGGCGGGGCGAAATGATGTGTTTTGGGGTTTATGTAATCCTTTCCCATTTCCCTCCTCCCATTCGATGCACTCTGACACTGTACATGTACAACCATGAGGTGATACCCAAACACAGTGCAGTATAGTGCAGTATGTACTGTATGTATGCACACACTGTATACAGTATATACTGTACAAACAAATGGCAATTTACTTACATGGACTGTTTTGAGGTACCTGACCTGTACTGGGCATTTCGATGTTATGCTTTATTGAAGTTATGCTCAATTTAATTTCAGTTGGTAATATAGTCATTTTTAGTCAACTTAATTGTATAACTTATAATAAAGTTACACAGAAAACTGAAAACATGATTATGTATTTGCAATATCATTCATTTGTATCTTAAACTACATAACTGTGGGTAAATACAGAAATACATATAGATAGATATATAGACAGACAGACAGACAGACAGACAGACAGACAGACAGACAGACAGACAGACAGATAGATAGATAGATAGATAGATAGATAGATAGATAGATAGATAGATAGATAGATAGATAGACAGACATAGATACTTTATTGATCCCGAAGGAAATTCAGACATCCAGTATCAAACATATGTCAGTAACAACAAATCTACTTTAATTTTTGATTCTAGTTGTTAAAAGTGATGTTAACTTTTAAATTGATTGGCAATGGGATAGTCTTCCATTTTGGTATTGCTAATTTAATTTACTACATCTACTACATCTTCATACCTTTTTTCAACCGCTGCTTCTGATCTCGCTCATTTCTGCATTTCTCAGTTTTGTTTAGTTGTTCCTCTTTCTCTCCTGATATCCCCCCACCTCCCGTCTCCCACCTCCATTTTAAAGTACCAACTGCCAAACTATATTTTTGTTTTACTTGACAACACTATATACAGATACACACTAAAATATAAACTCCTTACAGCTTTGAAACACACGTGCACAACATACGGAGCAAGAGAGGGAGGAGGAGGAGGACAGGTATAACACAACCCAGACATTGAGAGACTTGGCTCTCAGTCAAGCCGTGATATCTGGAGCACAGTTCGACCCTCTGGCACTGCTGAATCATAAAGTCAAATGTTCCATACACTGAAACAGCTGAGAGCGCCACACACACACACACACACACACACACACACACGCACACGCATGCACACACACACACACACACACACGCATGCACACACACACTCGCTCTCTCTTACACACACACACACACACACACACACACACACACACACACACACACATACACAGTCCTTTCCCCAGTGTCACCTGTGTAATCCTTGACTAAATTTAGCCTGATCTGCTTTTTGACCATGGCTGGGATGTAACAAACAGGGAAATGGAAAACTAAACAAACATGGAGAGAAGTTTTCAAATATTGCTTTACACTGAGCAAGATGTTATTTCGTCCTTGAATTGAAGTTTTCGTCATGGTAACTGATATCCGGAGACCAAGACATTGTGCAGAGATTCTAAGCACGCATTGGCAGCAAAGGCAATATGAAACAGCTGATCAGTCAGTTGTGTCTTCAATGTTGGCATTATCAGAACTTATTGGACAAATGTGTTTCCATCTCCTATTGTGAGCATTAAAGGTGGAGTCAGCAATTCTGATTTTTTTTTTTGTCAAAATGCCTTTTTGTTAAGACAGTTCATATCTCCACTTGATTCCGCTGCCTGTCCGCTTTCAAAAAAAAAAAAAAAAATGCAATGTCCATTTACAGAGCCTAGGTTGTTTGATAACACTGTATTTTTTTTTCCCCAGCACACACACAGGACAGGTAGCGGATCATGAGGAGATGTTCACATTCATTAAAAGCAGGGTGATGGAAAACCAAGCCTGTGAGAGTTTGGAATGAAACCACCTGATGAACCACTGACTATATGCTACTGTGGTGGTCCTCACTTTAATTTCTTTCAGATACAGTATACCTTCCCGCGGTCTCGCCACTGCTAATAGGTGTAAATAGATCTGTCTGCTTCACAGAGTAACCCAGATTTAAAAGTTTCCTCCCCTGCCTGGCCACCCAAGTGTACAGGAAGTGAACTAATACTTTACAGTAAAGAATCGTACTCCCTAGAGATAAAAAAAGAAGAAAAAAAGAAAAGAAGGGGTTTAGGGATGAGTCTAGAAGGCAAGCAGAGGTCTCCCTGCATTCCAAATCACACACTCTTTCTTTTTACTACACTACATACTAAAGTACAGAAGAGTTTTAGGGCCACAGGAGAGAAAAAAAAAAACAGATAAGGAAGATTTCTTTGTTCATTATGTTGAGAAATGTCAAGAATAAAGACGAATACTGTAAAAATGCGATTGTAGTTAGTGGGGCATATATGTACAGGTCCTTCTCATATAATTAGCATATTGTGATAAAGTTGATTATTTTCCATAATGTAATGATAATAATTGAACTTTCATGTATTTTAGATTCATTGCACACCAACTGAAATATTTCAGGTCTTTTGTTGTTTTAATACTGATGATTTTGGCATACAGCTCATGAAAACCCCAAATTCCTATCTAAAAAAATTAGCATATCATGAAAAGGTACTCTAAACGAGCTCTTAACCTAATCATCTGAATCAACTAATTAACTCTAAACACCTGCAAAAGATTCCTGAGGCTTTTAAAAACTCCCAGTCTGGTTCATTACTCAAAACCGCAATCATGGGTAAGACTGCCGACCTGACTGCTGTCCAGAAGGCCATCATTGACACCCTCAAGCAAGAGGGTAAGACACAGAAAGAAATTTCTGAGCGAATAGGCTGTTCCCAGAGTGCTGTATCAAGGCACCTCAGTGGGAAGTCTGTGGGAAGGAAAAAGTGTGGCAGAAAACGCTGCACAATCAGAAGAGGTGACCGGACCCTGAGGAGGATTGTGGAGAAGGGCCGATTCCAGACCTTGGGGGACCTGCGGAAGCAGTGGACTGAGTCTGAAGTAGAAACATCCAGAGCCACCGTGCACAGGCGTGTGCAGGAAATGGGCTACAGGTGCCGCAATCCCCAGGTCAAGCCACTTTTGAACCAGAAACAGCGGCAGAAGCGCCTGACCTGGGCTACAGAGAAGCAGCACTGGACTGTTGCTCAGTGGTCCAAAGTACTTTTTTCGGATGAAAGCAAATTATGCATGTCATTCGGAAATCAAGGTGCCAGAGTCTGGAGGAAGACTGGGGAGAAGGAAATGCCAAAATGCCTGAAGTCCAGTGTCCAGTACCCACAGTCAGTGATGGTCTGGGGTGCCATGTCAGCTGCTGGTGTTGGTCCACTGTGTTTTATCAAAGGCAGGGTCAATGCAGCTAGCTATCGGGAGATTTTGGGGCACTTCATGCTTCCATCTGCTGAAAAGCATGGAGATGAAGATTTCATTTTTCAACAAGACCTGGCACCTGCTCACAGTGCCAAAACCACTGGTAAATGGTTTACTGACCATGGTATCACTGTGCTCAATTGGCCTTCCAACTCTCCTGACCTGAACGCCATAGAGAATCTGTGGGATATTGTGAAGAGGAAGTTGAGAGACACCAGACCCAACACTGTGGATGAGCTTAACGCCGCTATCGAAGCATCCTGGGCCTCCATAACACCTCAGCAGTGCCACAGGCTGATTGCCTCCATGCCACGCCGCATTGAATCAGTCATTTCTGCGAAAGGATTCCCGACCAAGTATTGAGTGCATAACTGAACATAATTATTTGAAGGTTGACTTTTTTGTATTAAAAACACTTTTCTTTTATTGGTCGGATGAAATATGCTAATTTTTTGAGATAGGGATTTTTGGTTTTTCTTTACTTTTTTGCCAAAATCATCAATATTAAAACAATAAAAGGCTTGAACTACTTCAGTTGTGTGTAATGAATCTAAAATATATGAAAGTCTAATGTTTATCAGTACATTACAGAACATAATGAACTTTATCACAATATGCTAATTATATGAGAAGGACCTGTATTTTCAGCATGCTATTGACGTGCATGTATTGGGACAGCCTTAATCTTTTTCTGGTATACTAAATAGTAGGGAAGTATGGGGATTGGAACGCAAAGGTCTGTCAGTAGTTAATGCTAACTGACACAGGAAAAGTCCAGCGATATAAGAGCAACAGGAAGAGGAAACTCTCCCCCACAACATCCTGGATGGCCGGCCTGATGTGTGAACGGATATTTTCAGACACTACGCAGGGTCTGTATTTGTGCTTCACAGCTGGTATTGACATGGCACAGTTTCAGTCTCGTTTCTGACTTTTAAAAAAAAAAGCATGTTTGTGTGTGTGTGTGTGAGTGAATGGGTGTGTGTGTGTGTGTGTGTGTGTGTGTAAGTGTGTGTGTGTGTGTTCCGGTTTCCATGATGTGCCCACTATGATGCAGCGGGTTTGGAAAGTCAAAGTTGCTCCACAGACCGATATTTACACTTTGTCGTGAATACTTGTGAATATTCTGTCTGTCTGTCTGTGTGTGTGTGTGTGTGTGTGTGTGTGTGTGTGTGTGTGTGTGTGTGTGTGTGTGTGTGTGTGTGTGTGTGTGTGTGTGTGTGTGTGTGTGTGTGTGTGTGAGTCTGCTACTTGTTATTATTATTGCTTGTCTCGCCGCGTCACATCTAAACTATTTCCACAATTCGAGTCTATTCTGCCCCGTGAGGATAAAATAAGACATTCGCTCTGTTTTCTTGCGGAGCTCCATGGAAGTCTCGCTTCCCTTTCAAGTCCCCCACAGACAGTCATCCCCTGGTCAGAGTGTGTGTGCATCAGACATCCTGAGTCACTTATGATGCGGGTTCCCTTCTGTGGGAAAGCTTTGACCATGTGTGTCGTTCATTGCTCATAAACAGTAGGAGCACACACAGCCTGCGATGTAAAATAAACTAGCCGCCACAACATGTCGTCGCTACCGTTAACTAGCGAGAAAAGCTACAACTGCCAGACTCACTGCCAGATGAAAGGGACTGCGGCGGGTCACACAAGTGCTCTGCCTCCCTGAGTGTGTGAGTGTGTGTGTATAGGCAACTAGGCTAACCTATAGGCTAGTTTTGATGGATAAATAATCCCAATAATCCCATGGATCTTTATTGTTTCATGGGCTCAAATGCCATAAGGACATCCGACACACTTAGTATTTTTGATTACTTATTAAGTGCATATTAATAATGGGATGTTTAGTTCAGACAACTTTATTTATCCAAAAGGGCATTAACAGTTTTAGCAGTCTACCCAGACTATACATACATTTACAAACAAACAACCAACAGACAGATAATGATATTTTTTTTATTCTTTCCCAATCAAAACGACATAGGTTAGACTGTCGTTTTTTTTCAATCAAAACGACACTGTCGGTTTTTTTTATTCATTTTTTATTTAATAATCTGTTTCCCACCTTTTTTAAGTCATTGTTGATCATTATTGTGAGAAATCATTAACCTGATCAGTGTCTTCACATAGATGAATATCATTAATCATTAATAATAATATATAACTAAAGGCAAACTGAGCAAATTTGTTATTTTAGAAGATTGTATCAAACTGGGTGCCCTTCGTATGACTCAGTACCCATGAAGTAGCCCTCAGGTTCATAAAGGTTGGTGACCCCTGGGTTAGACTGTCGTTTTTTTTCTTAGTTAGACTGCAGTTTTTTTTTTTCATAATCAAAGTGACAGAGGTTAGACTGTTTTTTTTTTTTTTAGGGGGCCAAGCTCGAGCAGGAGCTGGGACCGCGTTTTGCAGAGCAACGCGGTTCCCAAGCCCTGCTGGGCAGGGAACCCTATTGTTTTTGTAACGATTATTATTATTATTATTATTCTTTTTATTTTTCTATGTGTAAAACTGGTGCTGCAGCCCAAACCGTAAAGGGTTGGGACATGCCACTTGCATGACTAGGTCAGACCCCCAGCCTCTCAGCATACAAAACAATTCAGACATGCCGGCCACTAGGTGGCGCTATAATGATGACATAGGTTAGACTGTCTATAATGATGTTGGAATAAACTTTATTATTCTGTTGTCAAGTGATTGAGAGCCTGCCACTATAGCTAGGTTCACAAGCAAACAAACATACACAGCTCTGTTTGACTCCAGGTGATCTGTCTGTCCATTCAAAGTCTGGAACGAAACACCCAAAAGTTGTTGTTGGGGAAAAGTACTGTGAATTGGGACTGGGCGAGATGACATACACACAGCTAAAGTTGTTGTCACCCTTGGTGGGTTCATTGGGACGGTTGACGTCATAGGGGCGAAGTAGAGCTGCGTCTGGGGTGGTCACTCAATGCCTGTAAAATGTCATAACTCCGGGTGCTCCTGCTCTGTCTCTCCTCATGTTAACATACAGCTTGTACACAGCATTGCACGGCATTAAAGGAATACTTCATCCATATGAAACCGGCGTTCTATTATTATTAAATCCCTAAAATGATATAATTAATGAGGTTTTTCTTCGCTCAGTCTTTCCTCAGTCTTCCCTTGGCCCAGCTGTCCTGTTGATCCTAACAATACATTTTACCACGTGTGATGTCAAGCATGGGACAATGTATGGTTAGACAGTGAGACCATAAAACACTCTTTCTGCCTTTTCTCAGGCTAGGATGAACCGATTTCTAAATTTTTTGCATATTTATTCTACATAGGATCTCAGAGTTCAATACACTTTCATATTCCCACCGGTGAAGTAGGTCTTTAAGTAGGCCTTATGTCTTTTTCCTACAGCGTTCTTGGTAATTTATTAGAGTGATGTGTGTTTGTTTATGCTACTTGACCAGCCTTTTTAATTGCCCTTCCGGGACAAATACAGTGTTTTGAATTGAATTGTAACAACCTCTTCTTAATTTACAGCCTCTTGATTCAGTCTGTCTATGTCACATCCTCCACTGTCTGCCCGGCTCTATCTATCTACATTCTTCAAATCTGAGTTTCTGTAACAGACACACACACTGGTCTATTTGCTTGAATTTCTCATTTCCTGTTTTGGGTGTGTATCCGATCCCCTTGTTCTCGTGCCCAGCACACATCAAACAAAATGAGAAAAAGAAACAGTAAGAAGGATATACTGAACTGAATAACAATTAGGGAATGATTTCAACAGTAGACGTGAATGGGAGAGGGTGTGTGTGTGTGTGTGTGTGTGTGTGTGTGTGTGTGTGTGTGTGTAGATAATCTGGATGACCATGTGGGAAGACGATAGAAGGGAAAACCCGGACTGATGACACAGATCACACACTGTGTAAAAAAATCAAAGAAAAATGAAATATGATTGGAGAATACAAAGTGGTTAACAAGATAATTTTTCAAAGATTTGGCCAAATAAGGGCAAGCTTGAAGCAAACGCATGAGGTCATCTTCCAAAATCGTTTTTCATCTTAATCTAATTTACAAGGAATCTGGGCTGCTTTCTTCTCACGGCAATTTGTTTGTATTTTCATTTTTTTTAATAGTCTGTTTAGTCAGTCATTTTATTTTTATTTTTTTTACATTTTCCTTTAACAAGACCATGGTGCCAGTCTATTCCGGGTCTGCTAGGTTTGAGACATTAAAGGAAACCTCTCCCGCAGTCTGCTTCTCATTTCCACTGTCAAGAATTGATTCAATGCAGGCTGTGTGTGGGCTAACGCTACTATCTATGGCTAACACTCAGGTATTGCAAGTATTGTTTGAGTAATAGTGGATATGAATTTCTGAAAATGAACCATATGCCAACGCATTCACACAGTCTACCCTACTAAATGGACTATAAAACAACATGCTTTTTGTTATCCATATAGCAGTTCTGAAATGAGAAGGAATTTTTATGATAAAGAATGGAAGAGTCAGATGCCAGACACTGAATCATAAAGTGACCGTTTGTATTTGAAAAGTTTTTATGAACAAGAGAAAAAAACAAGATTTTAATTTTGGTTTCCATAACTCATCATCAGCAAAGTTCATTGTTTAATACAATTATGAATATCTACAAGCAAAACTCATATTCATACATTATGTTGAGGCCTAGAAAATAAGCAAACTATTATTTAGGGTTGTTATGTATTAAAGGTGCTCCGGGGAACGTTCAGTTTGTGTTAATTCCTGCAAACCCTTTTGGACAAAAGCGGTAGTATTTTTCCTACGCCAGCTGTAGTTCCTGGGTGAGCGTACCCATGACAAAGGCATTAAGAACAAACTATATAAAAATAGCATTCTTTGCACTGATGGTCTTGTTTGCTGTTACATGTCATTTATGATCATCAGAGGAAAAGATTTCAGAAAAATTTAAAAGTTCCTCATAGCACCTTTAACTTACACTCAACAAAAATATAAACGCAACACTTTTGTTTTTGCTCCCATTTTTCATGAGATGGACTTAAAGATCTAAAATTCATTTCAGATACACAATTGTTCCATTTCTCTCAAACATTGTTCACAAATCTGTCTAAATGTGTGATAGTGAGCACTTCTGCTTTGCTGAGATAATCCATCCCACCTCACAGGTGTGCCACATCAAGATGCTGATCTGACATCATGATTAGTGCACATGTGTGCCTTAGACTGTCCACAATAAAAGGCCACCCTGAAATGTGCAGTTTTGTCTCACAGCAAAATGCCACAGATGCCACAAGCATTGAGGGAGCGTGCAATTGGCATGCTGACAACAGGAATGTCAACCAGATCTGTTGCTCGTGCATTGAATGTTCATTTCTCCACCATAAGACGTCTCCAGCAACTTCGCACAGCCATTGAAGAGGAGTGGACCAACATTCCACAGGCCACAATTGACAATCTGATAAACTCTATGCGAAGAAGATGTGTTGCACTGCATGAGGCAAATGGTGGTCACACCAGATACTGACTGGTTCTGAGTCCCCAGACCCCCAATAAAGCAAAAAAATGCACATTTCAGAGTGGCCTTTTATTGTGGACAGTCTAAGGCACACCTGTGCACTAATCATGATGTCAGATCAGCATCTTGATGTGGCACACCTGTGAGGTGGGATGGATTATCTCAGCAAAGCAGAAGTGCTCACTATCACACATTTAGACAGATTTGTGAACAATTTTTGAGAGAAATGGTACAATTGTGTATCTGGAATGAATTTTAGATCTTTAAGTCCATCTCATGAAAAATGGGAGCAAAAACAAAAGTGTTGCGTTTATATTTTTGTTGAGTGTATATAATTTCAGGTTCACTAACTTTCATCAATTTATACCCTTTTAAAGCCGTACTGAATAGCTTCACAGTTAAATTGTGCATTAAATTAAGTTAGAAAATAAATTAAAGAAACGTATACAGACAAAATACTCTGTTAAATTGTTACTTGAGATTCCTATTAAATCCTATGAGCTCACTAGGACTTCATTACAGGCTCTGAATGTAACAAACTGACTTTATACTTTATACTTTAACAGTCCCGCATACAAATGTAAACAGAGGCTCAACAAAATACAAACACAATTTTCTTTCTACACGCTCCCTACAGTCCAGTCCCTAATTACCTGCTTACACGCTTTCCAAGACACACACAGCAGCAGCAAACAGACTTTTAATGAGCCAGCAGCCTGTGCTTTTTAGGCAGGTATGCATCACTTTTCTTTTTCCTACTTACATGCAATTTCCAAACTCCTCACTCCTCCCCCGTAGCTCAATATAACTTCAGTGAACATGCCGTGTGTCATTTCAGACGGTGATTTACACCACAGGGCTGATGGGTACGCTGATATACACAGTGGCGTGCACAGACATTTCTGGGGGCAGGTGCTCAGTGCAAAAAAAGGGCACAATATATTCTATCGATGAATGATCAAATCATTTTAAGAGTACTTGTACAGCTTATATAGCTTCATGACTGATTTAGTACCACCAACCCACTTTGCGTAGTTAAAATAAAATGTGTGGACAGCTTTTAAGATATTTCAATAACATTTGAGGAACAGTTCAACATTAAAATCTGAGCTTTAAAAGGCCCTGAACAGTTAACATGACTCTGGTCTTGACTCTGACCTTTCATCTTCATCTTCCTCCTTGCTGCTGGTGGATGCTTTCATCCAGGAGAGCAGAGAGCTGCTCCCCTGGGCTGCCTGCTGTAGCTCCCTTTGTTTTTCCTTTTTAACCTCTCCTTTTTTGGCATTATACTGCAATTTGTAAATAAAAAGAGACCAACCATATGAATAAGACTGCTTTGTTACATTACAACAAGGCACAAGGCTACTTTTTCTTCAGGCAATTGGGAATTGCCTGTTTGTCATTTAGCAAATAAATTACTGCAAGTGAAGTGTTAATTATATAGCCTAAAGTAAACCTAAACAACACTAAATATTCAGCATACTGATCGATTCACATGCTGTACCAATGACAAACTCCGCCGACATTAGTTGTGTTCATCACGTCATATCTATTTTTTTTGGGGGGGCTAGCTTGTTAAGCAGGACAGTCGGCTAATTTATGCTCAGCTGTGTGGCGCTGCATGATAGCGGCTACTTTAAAACAGAGACAAATGAATGCAAGTTATAGCTTGGCAACTGAGGCTTAGGGGGCAAACAATACACTCTTGACTCCATTCATGTATGTGTTACCTCGCTGGTGGGGCAGGGCAGGCCGGGAGTAGGTGTGTGTGTGCAGCAGCTGTGAACTGCTGCGGCAACACACCTCCGTTTGTGTCCACTCTGCGCGTTCACGTTGACAAAGGAAGTGTGTGCGGAGGAAGAGGAGGGGGGGCATATTTATTGGGGCATTATTGTCAAAGTTTTTAATCGTTGAGCATTTATAGATGATAATGTCGGCATGGGCCACATACACTGTAAAAAAAAAAAAAAAAAAACTTTCAGATTTTTCTTTTTTTTTTTTTCAAAAGGGCACTTGATTGGGCCAGGGGAAAAGGGCAGGTGCTTCAGCACCACTTCAGGTCTACCTGTGCACGCCACTGGATATACAGCTCCGGAAAAAATGAAGAGACCACTCCAAATATTCAGTGTCTCTTATTTTACTCTTTAGAGGCATATGTTTGAGTATAATGAACATTTTGGTTTTATAATATAAACTAATGACAACATTTCTACCAAATTCACAATACAAATCTAGTCATTTAGAGCATTTTCAATAAGTAATGTAGAGATGAAGATTGAAGAAAAATCCAGACTGGTCTCTTAATTTTTTTCCGGGGCTGTACTTTGCATGGGAGAGAGTAGGGCTGTGCAATTCAATTCATTTTAATCACTATTTCAATTTTGAACTACAGCGATTAATAAATTAAATATATATATATTTTTTTTTGCATTTTTATGCTTTATTGACAGTGCAAAGAGACAGAGGTGAAATGGGGCAGAGAGGGGAGTGACATGCAGAGAACGACTGCGGGCGGGAATCGAACCCGGGTCTGCTGCTGGGCCCGGCCCGGGGGGGGATGCCCTACCAACTGAGCTACGGGCGCCCCAAGATAATCAACTTTAAGAAGATGAAGGTTTTAAGTCAGGTCAAGCCATTGAGCCAGGTCGTGTTTTTAGTTAAAGGTTGAACTATGTTTAAAGTGGCTACGAGGAACTTTAAGTTTGTGTTCATTCTAGTGGCCCCTTTTGGACAAAAGCGATATAGTGTGTTAACCACACTAGCTGTTGTTCCTGGATGAGCGTAACAGGACAAAGGCATAAAGAAAAACTATATAAAAATAGCATTCTTTGCACTGATGGTCTTGTTTGCTGATACATGTGATTTATGATCATCAGAGGAAAACTGAGCCTGTTTCAGAAATATTTAAAAGTTGCTCGTAGCACCTTTACATCTAAGGAAGTCCACTGTTTCATTCAGCGTATACACTTAGAGAAGAAGTTACTAAAGACATGGTGTTTCCAAATCCAATGTAATTATTGTGTTACAATCATCTTGATCTCAATTTCAATCAAAATAATCTCCATCGTGATTGTATCCATAATGGAGCAGCCCTTAGGGGAGAGACTTTGTGTAATGCTGCCGTATAATGCGAGCAATCCCTGTGATCGTTGCATAAATCTCTGCCAAAAAAAAGCCTGTTCACAGAGGAACCGAATGTCTCTAAACCCAAAGCACAGGGCAAGACAGAGAGAAGGAAATAAGAAATAGGAGGAAGGGTGGAGCCCAAGAGGATGAGTTTTTTTCCACCAGTTTATCTTTTTCAGTTTGCTTGAAGTCCTTTGCCCTGCCCGCTAGAAAAACATGTGGTTCAAATAACTGCGACCCCCCACAGACCCCCTCAAGTCATGCTCTCGTTAGTGAATTATTTGGACAGAGTGGGCGCAGAGGAGGGGATATACAACCCTGATGGGATTTTAGTTTCTACACAAAATACTGGCAAAGTCTTACTGGCATGACGGTTAAAGGGGATGTAGTAAAAGAGTAAAAGAGGGGTGTTAAAGCTACAGTGCGTAACTTTTTCATATGAATGAAGTTCGGTTACACTCAAGCCATCGCCAAACAAGTTGACACAAAGTCAATTAAGTCTCATCAGCTCCACAAAAATATCTCTGTATTTCTCAGTACTGGTGTCACCCCCCACCCCCCTGACAATGGCGCAGGAGTTCAGAAAAATCCCAAGAAGCGCCCAAGAAATGTTTCAGTTGTTGATTCTACTGCTAAGAAAAAACCTGGACGTACAGCACAAGGCATAAAATCAATGGGTCATCACTGAAGGCTTTACCTCATGTAGATGCGCCAACAGTGTTGTTGTAATAACTCAGAATTCCTCATGGTGGCAACAGAAGTTACACACTGTAGCTTTAAAAAACACTCATTATACACAATGGACTTACATATAAAGAACAATAAATAGTAAGAAGGTCCCGAATGGTCTATGTAACATATATTCTCCACTCTACTCCGAGGCCTCATCACTCATTGGATAAGAGAACCAGGAATGTCACTCACACATTCCCTCTGACCTTCATCTTTCTCTCTCTCTTTCTCTCTCTGTCTCTCCCTCTCTCCGGCCGCTCGTATATCTCGGCGCTGCTCCGTTTGTGTTTGTTTTAACTTTCTCAGGACCCCCTCTGAAAAGCCCATACACTCATGCATCGTGCACCCAGGAGGACAGCAATTTCCCTCCTCCGTGCTCCCCAGCGAGCCAGATTTCTCTCTCTCTCCCTCCCTCCCTCCCACTCCCTGTCTCTCCCTCCCTCTCTCTCTCTCCCTCTGTCTCTCTCGCTCTCTCTCTCTTTCCCACTCTCTGTCTCTCCCACTCACTGTCTGCGTTTACTCTCATGTGGGGCAGAGGGGGCTCCTAACATCCAGTCAGCTCATTCAAAGTCAATCTCATTTCTCATGTCGTCGTAATTCTTTTTTTTGTGTGTTTTCCCCCTGCTTTCCCCTGACTGAGCACTACTAGTAAAAAACCATCACCGAACTCTAGACATGTTATGTCTCAGAGAAAAGACAACTCATACATACATATACAGGGTTCGTTTGTACAGCTTTTTGAAAGAACAAATCAAGGACTTTTCCAGCACTTTCAAGTTAAAAGTTTTTTTCTTTTTTATTAAGAAACCGGATCCTTTAATATAGGGAAAAATATGCTCATACACTGCCCTATAAGTAAAATGGAATGATATTCATATATTTTTTTATTTCCAATCACCTTATAGAGCTAAAATATTTGTTAAAAATAAATGAATTATACATAATCAATCAAAAATGAGTGGGTGAATGAGTTAAAATGAGCACAATTTAGTTTAGTTTTTTTTATTAAAATCGTCAATAATATATCAAGTCAGCATGAATGTGTTGTGTAAACCAGACATTATTTGGTGATCTTTATGTCAGTCTGGTCAATATGGAGAAAAACCATCATTTTCTAGCAATGTGTTCAGATTTCAAGCACATTTCAAACCTTGAAAAACAAAAGATTTAGTCGTGTAAAGTCCTGTAAAAGTAAAAATCAAAAGACCTTAAAATCAAGCATTTTCCAATCTTTCCAGACTCTTTATACTAACCCTTCTGCATATTGCCTCCTAGGTGATGCTATAAGAGAAAGTGAACTCACACTCCCGGGGTGAGCGTTGGGAAAGGGGTTAGGGTGAGTCACCCTGACTGTTTGGCCTCTTACTCTTCACTGCGGGATGTCACTAGTGAGTGAGTCAGTGCAGCAGACTGGACTGAGCTGTATCCTCTCTGTGTCACATGCAGTTAAAAAAAAAAAGCATTTTATTCATCGTCTCTCATTCTGTTGAACTTCTAACCCTAACCATTAAAAACCCAAACACACCAAAACCACAACCCGAGCTACCATCTCCAATTGGTTGACTTTTCCTTTCTGTTACGCCAGACACATGTCCCACTCCCGACTCCGCTGACTCCAACACTGCACTTTTAAGAATACAGACGTATAGGGTTTATTTTCGGGATAAAGGAAAAGGGTTTTTCGGCTTGGATGTTATTCTGTTTTTTAAGGTCACAGGATGTTTTTAAACACACGTTATTTGAGGTTGGGCTGCGTCAGATGCCATGTGTGAGTGTGAGTAAAGTTGTGGCGGTTTTTGCACCTGTGCCATGTGTGTGTGTCCCCTCTTCGCCATATGCGGGTTGGTTGGTTGGTTGCCCCAAGGCTGCTGTGCTGTGTTCAGATGGCAGGAAAACTTCCACTGTTAAGTCCACCTGGAAGAAGAAAAACACACACACACACACACAAATGAACTGTTACTGTGGCTGTACTTTCCGGTTACATGAGCCTGCATTTTTATTTATTGGAATATGTTTTCGGCTCTGTCAGATTTCAGAGACTCCTGAGTCCATTGCTCTAGATCAGAGTAATTACTCCAGACAAGCCATGCAGGCTAATACCGGCTCCCACATGAATCATACAGCTAATCTTTAAGTAGCCTAATGATTTGGTGATAACATGTTACTCACCGACTGAACAGTGTTCTTGTTAACCTCACATAAACATACTGTCGTTCCCTCAAACAGCTGACTTCCAAGTACAAATGGTTATGCTGCTCTATTTCTGTAAAAGGCTATAGTGACCCCTGCTGGTTAACAAAGTAAAATACCTAGAATGGAAATAGGCCTCTATCGCTGCCTTTATATGTCCATGATCCCTGCTTGACATTTTCTACCGTTAGCTTGAAAAGGTCAGAGTGTGTGTCAGTCTCCTACCTATCAAGTTAAGGTTATTTGGTGTATCATATGCACAACAAACAGGATTAATAACTAACTACTATTAGGCTGTAAGGCCTAGTATCCTACTCTATCTAATATTAAAACATAAATATAAATAGTCTACAAATTGTAAAATAATCTGAGATATAGCCTAAATTAAAGGCCTAAATGGGCTAGTGCAAAGAAATGTAGCTTTAGCCAATAGATTGACCTGTAACGACTAACTGCTAACTACCAGTAGATGTTGAAGCCGCTAGGCCTAATATACAGTTGACTTGGCTAATAAACATTTCAAGTAGGCTAGGTAAATTTACCGTAATTTACTTCAAAATGAAAATGTTGCTCTCCGCATTGTGTTTTACATGTATTCAGACGTCATTTTCCTTTAGAAGTAGAGTTTGTATCATTTAAAGTTTGATTCAAATATATAATTATCATCTGAACCAACAAAAAAAATAGACTTTGCGACGTTTGCGACAGTCCAGTCAATGGCGCACGCATCGGAATACGGCAGCGAGAAGAAGATGGCGGAGGGAAGTAACGATGCAGAGCTGCTGAAGGAGAAGGCGAATAACTACTTTAAAGGTAAATAGAAACACCTGTCAGGACGGTGGCGTTTATCAGCAGCTCATAACGGACATGATATGTTACCACTAGCTACAGTGAACTTTCTATTGTGTTGTAGCAAGCTCAAACCGGAGCCGGTCGCTAACGTTGAGCTAAGCTAACATCGCTAACTGTAAACCTCATTCATTGGATTAGCCTGCTGCGCTGTTAGCTAATGCTAAGCTAGCAGCAGCCAGTACTTCACATGAGCAGCCCATGCCGTCACGCGCGTCATGCTCACATTTCGGTACTTTCCTCCCGGCTTTACAGACTCGGCCTCGCGTGGTATTTCACACGTGTCTTTTGGTTTTTTGGGGATATGATCCAAGTTATCGATGAGTTTTATCCGATGATCACACACTAAATCACAGTCTTCCGTGCTCGTGAAAGTCCCAGTTTAACAGCATTCATATATTGTCAATTGTAATATGGTTTTAAAGATATTATTTATGATTTGGCATGTACATTTCAAATGGGATGCATGTGTGTCTCCATTTCTATCAATACACACAGCAGATTATTTTCAAAGGAGATCAATATTAAAAATCACGTCGCGCCTCTGATTTGGTTCAAGATATTGTAAGATTTATCAAGAAAGCAGCATCAAAACGAAACTCAAGTTCTCAACCTTTGGTCAAAGCTGTAATGTCGAGTCTATAGCTGTCTTGGTTACTTATTGATTTGTGTACATTATAAAATGGCATTTAGCCGCCTGTTCTTCCTAATACTACTAGATATAGTTAGTCATGCATTTACTTCTTCTTATTGTACAATAACACATGTCTGTCTGTAGGATGAAGTTTGGAAATGTGTAGTGTATTTAAGTGTATAGTTCTAAGTGTATTTTGACTAATGTATTTTGCTATAGATAGGCAGCAGAACAAACTTATATATTAATTTAATTTACTCATAATCAATGGGCAATGGTAGTTTGAATAAGCCAAGACTATCATGTCAAACCAGTATAATGCTGCATTTAGGTGTCACTTGCGTTTTGGAAAATATAACATTGTTTATTTAAATTTAATAAAGTTTCGACCATAAAATGTCAAATACCAGTAACCAGAGCTCGGCGGTGGTGGTCAGAAAGTCACTGATTAATTGTCTGTTGATTTACTTATCAATAAATGATTTCAGGATTTAATAGTAACCGGTATTTGTTTTTATTTTTATATTTAGTAGTTATTTAAAATGAATTACAACCCTTTATAATGACTGCAGTGTTTCTTACAAGAAAGATTTTTCGTTTCATTCCATTTATTGACGGCTCCTGACTATAGTATCACGGTATGGAGCACAAAACATTAAAATAATAACAGAACAAAACGATGATGTACGTACGGCATGGACAATACAAAAACGCTACTTAAACAATGGTAGGACCTTTTTCAGACCTGTTTTAACAATGATATTCTGTAATTTTGTTTTTCAGACAAAGACTATGAAAATGCAATCAAGTATTACACGGAGGCGGTGGAGCTCAATCCAACCAATGCCGTCTTCTACAGCAACCGTAGCCTGGCATACCTGCGCACAGAATGCTACGGCTACGCGCTGGCCGATGCTACCAAGGCCCTTGAGATAGACAAGAACTACATCAAGGGCTATTACCGCCGGGCCACCTCCAACATGGCACTGGGCAAGTTCAAGGCTGCACTGAAGGACTACGAAACGGTAAGGAGAAGAAGTAGCCCTAGTAACCATAGAAATCGCTGTCTAAATGTTTAAATAGTTTCTCTTTATCAGTTGTTGTATATTTGATGTATTTGCATTGTACACTGTGTGCAAAAAATTTTAGGCAAGTTGTATTTTTGAGGATTAATTTAATTATTGAACAACTACAGTGCTCTCGGTCAATCCAAAATGTTAAAGAACCTAAACCTGAATGTTTACGAAAGTAAAAGTGAGGTTTTGTCTTTCTTTTACGAGAATATATATATGTTTTGCTATTATTAGGCAACTATTAGTGTGCAGAATTATTCTGCAACTAAATAAAAAAACAAAACATTTCCCATCTCACTTGTTTATTTTCATCTGTTAAAGTGAGAATAATAAAACAACTACAAATTTACAAATAAAAATTTCCGACATGTCAAAAAATAAATTAGTGACCAATATAGCCACCCTTCTTTTCAATAAATGTCACAAGCCTTCCATTCATGGAGTCTGTCAGTTTCTTGATCTGTTGACGATCAACTTTTTGTGCAGCAGCAACCACAGCATCCCAGACACTGTTTCGAGAGGTATACTGATTTACTTCACTGTAAATATCCCGTTTAAGCAGGGCCCACAGGTTAGGTTTAAGTCAGGTGAGGAAGGGGGCCACGTCATTATTTTTTCATCCTTAAGGCCTTTACTGGCTAGCCATGCAATTGAGTACTTCGATGTATGTGATGGAACATTGTCCTGCATAAAAATCGTGGTCTTCTTGAAAGATGCAGACTTTTTCCTGTACCACTGCTTGAAGAAAGTATCTTCTAGAAACTGGCAGTAGGTTTGGGAGTTGATTTTGAGGCCATCTTCAACCCCTAAAGGTCCAACTAGCTCATCTTTAAGGATACTAATAGTTGCCTTTAAAAATGAGCTAGTTGGACCTTTTCGGTCCAACTAGCTCCAACTATCCAAAAAGTCAAGGTCTCAAAACCATTATTATTTACATACAAGTTTATTGATTGATTGATTCAATTTATTTCAGACATATCAAAAATACAAAACAAAATGAAAAGCATGAAATATAATAATGTTCAAAATTATTCACACAAAAAAAATACATACATTGAATAGATGTGCCTGAGAAGGAAGAAGTATAAACTTAAATTAAATTTAAATAAATAAAAAAAATATTCAGAATATTCCTGCTTTATAACTTTTACTTCAAGAATTCATGTGGAAAAAGTGAGCATGTCTCTAAAAACCTTGTTGGGCTGCTCAGTGCAACACTGCAACTGGCTCAGTGTAACTAAATGTTTTTGTCAAAAGGGACGATCTCTCTCTCTCTCTCTGTCCAGTTCCATCTGTTGATCTGTGTCTACGTGTTAGCCTCTGCATGTTGCTCTAACCGCCTGAAATAGGGCTCATCCCTTAATCCAGCCATGATGCCAATTAGATCCAGTGTGATCGCACTCATTCTACAGCTAATTTGGTGTCTATTGTTTGTATAATTAAGCAATATATAAATAGAGTGAGGCTATGGCGCCGCTAAAGCTCAACCACAGTCCTATAGGTATTTACTGCACAAACTTCACAAGCTCCCTGACAACAGAAAATTAGAGTTAATTCTTGTGAATGTGTGCTAAGCTGGAGGTTATATTCAAACGTATTTATAGATATCTGAAATGTTTTCCATTTATAGTATCACACAAGGGAGAACAAATAATTCATCCAGTATAAGTGTCTATTTTTATACAATGATTGTATAATAAAATAATGTAATATTTTTTTACTATTATATTAATATACTTTTTATTACCATTACATCCTGTTATGCAGCTCCGGAAAAAATTAAGAGACCACTCCAAATGTTCAGTGTCTCTCGTTTTACTATTTATAGGCATATGTTTGAGTAGAATGAACATTTTGGTTTTATAATATAAACTACTGACAACATTTCTACCAAATTCACAATTACAAGGTTGTCATTTAGAGCATTTTCAACAAGTAATGTAGAGATAAAGATTTATGAAAAATCCAGCCTGGACTCTTAATTTTTTCCGGGGCTGTATGTGGTTGAGATAATTTCCCTATCTCTGCCTTAATGCCAGTTGATGATTAACCAGTGTGGCAGTACAGTAGCTCATATGGTTTCCCTGTTCTGTTGACAGGTAGTGAAGGTTCGACCAAACGACAAGGACGCCAAGATGAAGTATCAAGAATGTAACAAGATTGTGAAACAGAAGGCTTTTGAGAGAGCCATCGCCAGCGATGAGATTAAAAAATCTGTTGTGGACTCTCTGGACATTGAAAACATGGGTAAGTTTCCCCATGTTATTAGATAAATATATATATACAGCTCTGGAAAAATTAAGAGACCACTCCAAATATTCAGTGTCTCACTACTGACAGCATTTTTAGAGCATTTCCATTAATTAATGAAGGTTTAAGTTAACATCATGACTGGTCTCTTAATTTTTTCCGGTGGGGGGATATGATATACAGTATGTAATCATAGTGTGCTTTGAGAAAAAAAAACATCTTGCATCTAAGAATGTCAATCCACTGGTATGAACATTTGAGTCTTCATCTGACATTA
Organism: Hyperoplus immaculatus; assembly: GCA_949357725.1. Taxonomy (NCBI): domain Eukaryota; kingdom Metazoa; phylum Chordata; class Actinopteri; order Uranoscopiformes; family Ammodytidae; genus Hyperoplus; species Hyperoplus immaculatus. The sequence continues at coordinate 33,726,335 of OX442352.1, forward strand.
AGATGATGTTGTGTTGCAGCGATTGAGGACGACTATGACGGGCCCAAACTTGAAGACGGGAAGGTCACATCCAAGTTCATGGCGGAGATGATGGATTGGTTCAAAGATCAGAAGAAACTGCACAGAAAGTGTGCTTATCAGGTAAACAAGTTAGCCCGCCACCGCCCACCTACCTACTCCTGCTCAGTCTTTATTTCCCTTCAGTAGTCGGTGTCGGTCCGCGGTATATTCGCGGGTTTTCTCTTTTACCGGTCCAATCGGCATACCGAAGGAGTGGCTGAGGACAATGATGCTCAGGTCGTGCGCCAGTTTCAGTTGTAGTCAGAAGCCGGTGCATGACATACGTCACGACCAAACTTTATGCGATTGGTTGGCAGATCCAGAGTGGCACTGGGCAGATCCAAATTTAAACTTCAACAGACACCCGCCTCCAAGTGAGTTAACGTTTGTCAATTAAGCGATTCCAGACCTTCTGTACAAATGAAATGAAGAACGATGGTCTGGTAGGACCAGGCTATAAACATGTTGGTTTATAGGAAAAACACTTACCAAAGGAAATGTATCTTTCAAGCCTGTCACATACTACGCGAGAAGAAAGAACAAGGTTCTCGGTGACAGAGCTGCGAGATGAAAATGACGTCATTTTCTTCTTGCAGCTCTTGTTCAGCCTGTTCTCGCAGCTTGTTCTCGACACATCGTCCAGTCCGAACTTTCTTCTTGCAGCTTGTCCCAGAACTGTTGTGTGATTGGTCGGTCTGAAGTCAATGAGGAAAGCGAAGTGCCCGTTTTAAAGAAATAAGGAAGTGAGGAGTTCGGCACTTGAGTTCTCGTGAAGTAAGAAATGTCCAGACCAGAAAGAACTTCTCGCAGCTCTGTCAGCGAGAAGTTTGTTTTCTTTGTTCTCACAGAGTTTGTAACAGTCTTAACTGGAATTCATTTTTTTTCTTTCTCTGCTTCTATCTTTCAGATTTTGGTGCAAGTTAAAGATCTCCTATCGAAACTTCCGAGTCTTATTGAAATCACATTAAAAGAGGTGAGAGGGTTAACCCTAACCCTGACTGTGCGGATAATAACAAGTCAAGTGATTGTTAAGTTGCTGTTATTAAAATATTTACAATGAGTGCAACAGTAAACTTACATTCTTTTCATCAAACGTACACTCAACAAAAATATAAACGCAACACTTTTGTTTTTGCTCCCATTTTTCATGAGATGGACTTAAAGATCTAAAATTCATCCCAGATACACAATATTACCATTTCTCTCAAACATTGTTCACAAATCTGTCTAAATGTGTGATAGTGAGCACTTCTGCTTTGCTGAGATAATCCATCCCACCTCACAGATGTGTCACATCAAGATGCTGATCTGACATCATGATTAGTGCACAGGTGTGCCTTAGACTGTCCACAATGAAACGCCACTTCGAAATGTGCATTTATTTGCTTTTTTGGGGGTCTGGGGACTCAGAACCAGTCAGTTTCTGGTGTGACCACCATTTGCCTCATGCAGTGCAACACATCTTCTTCGCATAGAGTTTATCAGATTGTCAATTGTGGCCTGTGGAATGTTGGTCCACTCCTCTTCAATGGCTGTGCGAAGTTGCTGGATATTAGTGGGAAGTGGTGCACGCTGTCGTATACGCCGGTCAAGCACATCCCAAACATGCTCAATGGGTGACATGTCCGGTGAGTATGCTGGCCATGCAAGAACTGGGACATTTTCAGTTTCCAAGAATTGTGTACAGATCCTTGCAACATGGGGCCGTGCATTATCTTGCTGAAACGTGAGGTGATGTTCATGGATGTATGGCACAACAATGGGCCTCAGGATCTCATCACGGTATCTCTGTGCATTCAAAATGCCATCAATAAAATGCACCTGTGTTCTTCGTCCATAACAGATGCCTGCCCATACCATAACCCCACCACCACCATGGGCCACTCGATCCACAACATTGACATCAGCAAAGCGCTCACCCACACGACGCCACACACGCTGTCTGCCATCTGCCCTGAACAATGTAAACCGAGATTCATCCGTGAAGAGAACACCTCTCCAACGTGCCAGACGCCATCGAATGTGAGCATTTGCCCACTCAAGTCTGTTACGGCGACGAGCTGGAGTCAGGTCAAGACCCCGATGAGGACGACGAGCATGCAGTTGAGCTTCCCTGAGACAGTTTCTGACAGTTTGTGCAGAAATTGTTTGGTTATGCAAACCAATTGTTTCAGCAGCTGTCTCAGTGGCTGGTCTCAGACGATCTTGGAGTTGAACCTGCTGGATGTGGAGGTCCTGGGCTGGTGTGGTTACACGTGGTCTGCGGTTGTGAGGCCGGTTGGATGTACTGCCATATTCTCTGAAACGCGTTTGGAGACGGCTTATGGTGGAGAAATGAACATTCAATGCACGAGCAACAGATCTGGTTGACATTCCTGCTGTCAGCATGCCAATTGCACGCTCCCTCAATGCTTGTGGCATCTGTGGCATTTTGCTGTGAGACAAAACTGCACATTTCAGGGTGGCCTTTTATTGTGGACAGTCTAAGGCACACCTGTGCACTAATCATGATGTCAGATCAGCATCTTGATGTGGCACACCTGTGAGGTGGGATGGATTATCTCAGCAAAGCAGAAGTGCTCACTATCACACATTTAGACAGTTTTGTGAACAATGTTTGAGAGAAATGGTAATATTGTGTATCTGGAATGAATTTTAGATCTTTAAGTCCATCTCATGAAAAATGGGAGCAAAAACAAAAGTGTTGCGTTTATATTTTTGTTGAGTGTATGTTCAGCCATTTTAGGATTGCAGGGGGTCACGGGAAGAGAGTCAAATGAAATATTCCCATGATCCCGGAGGTCCCACATGTCTTTTTTCATGTTTGTGTTATGCAGTGATCATCTGTTTGGGGCTATATTTAAGGTTTTTTCTATTTCTCTTTTACAGACAGAAAAAATAACTATTTGTGGCGACACCCATGGGCAATACTACGATCTGCTCAACATCTTCAAGTTGAACGGCTTACCCTCCGAGACCAACCCTTATGTATCCTTTTGCTTTTAGCAGACTGCTTTTTAGATGATGTGTTAAAGGTGGAGTCAGTGATTCTGGAGAACGCTTGTTGTCAAAATCAGTTTTCGTCAAAATCAGTGAATATCTCCTCACGATCATTTTCTTGTCTGTACTGTGTGTGCGCTGGAAAAAGAAAATTCCAGTGTTAATACACAGTTTAGGCTATTTAAACTGGAATGTTGCTTGTTATGGTGGCCCCCCTTTGCTAACACATACCAGTTTACAGAGCCTAGGGTGTGTAGTAACACTGGATTTTTTTTCAGCAGACACACAGTACGGACAGGTAGTGGATTGTGAAGAGATATTAACTCATTTTGACAACAAATATTCTCCAGAATTGCTCACTCCACCTTTTTAAGTGCATTCATCCTCCTTGTTTGTACCTTTCTGTGTCTAAAACAACAATAACAACTGACAAACCACTCTAGTGTCATGATGCTTTAAGACCTACTTCACCGGTGGAAATATGAAGGTGTATTGAACTCTGAGATCCTATGTAGTATAAATGTGCAGAAATGTTAGAAATCGGTTCATCCTAGCCTGAAAAAAGGCAAAAAGAGTGTTTTATGGTCTCACTGTCTAACCCTACATTTAACAATGTTTGAAATCACATATGGTAAAATGTAGGGTTAGGATTAACAGGACAGCTGGGCCAAGGGAAGACTGAGCCTCATTCATTATATTATAATAGCGATTTTATAATGATAGAACGCCGGTTCCATATGGGTGAAGTATTCCTTTAACCAATGAATTCAGCTGTTCAACGGTGACTTTGTGGACCGCGGCTCTTTCTCTCTGGAGGTCATTCTCACCCTCTTCGGTTTCAAGCTGCTCTACCCCGACAACTTCTTCGTCCTAAGGGGTGAGCCAATCGCAATACAGCGTGTGTGTTGTCATAAAGTTCAAATCAAAACACTGTATTCATTCATTAGACATGTTCTCATAGTCACATGGCATTTTGCCAGTGCTGTATTACAGACTTTTGTATTAACACCTAAAGTTGTGAAAGCAAGATTTGTTGAACTAAGATTGTGACCCTTAGGTAACCACGAGACGGACAACATGAACCAGATGTACGGGTTTGAAGGGGAGGTCAAGGCCAAGTACACGGCCCAGATGTTCCAGCTGTTCAGCGAGGTCTTCCAATGGCTGCCTCTCGCACAGTGTATCAACAGCAAAGTACTGGTAAGCAATGGGTGTTAATATTCAAATTGTGTTTTTTCTGTGGTGGAGAACCTGTTAAGGGGAACATAAACTAACAAGAATTATAATTGTTTGAATGCATGTTTCCTCCTGGGAAACTTTTGCAGGCAATGCAACTTTTCATGGATTATTTTATGCTTATCTCAAAATATGATGACGTAATATATATCTCTTTGTTTCTTTAATATATTTTCCTTTGTGGTGGGTAGATTTAATTGATAACGTAGGAAAGGCATATATAAGCTTTTGCTTCATTTGTTGACACTGTGATGTGTTTATAATTATTTTCTCATTCAATTCAATTCAGTTTATTTAAGAAGGGGACAGTGCAAATTAATAAAACACATGACATGATCATACATGGGTTAAAAATGTCAGTCATCATCATCATCATCATCATCTTTATTGTCAGACTCAAGGTCCATAAAAAGAACACACAAAACATAAAAAACATAAAAAATCCACTCCACAGATACACACATTTTCATAAAGTGTCAGTGTTAGCCAATAGTCTTTTCTTATCTGTAGTGATGACTGAATAAACAACTGCTATAGATAATCCTCTCCTCCTCTGTCAGGTAATGCACGGTGGACTGTTCAGTGAAGATGGCGTCACACTGGATGACCTCAGGAAGATTGAGAGGAACAGACAGCCTCCAGACTCAGGTAGGGTTGAGGTCTGAATGAGTAAAACTGGCTCTAAGAAACCAAGGCTGTGTTCCCAAATCACATACTCTTCATTTCTTTTCTATTCTACATACTATATCTGACCATAAAAAGAATCTAGTTAGGATGCAGTATGCTACAATTGGGACATACTTTTACTAATTTATTTCATCACCGAATGCAACGTAAAACTGTCTCTAAGAAAACCATCTCTTAGGAAACTTTTGCGTTCTGAAGCTCATCACTGGTTGTTACATTAGTATCCAGCTGCATCCCCGGAGAACAACATCCTGGCGGGGCGGAAGTACTGTGGCTTGGCGGAAGTTACCTAAGAATTCTTCTTTTTTTTTTTAGACAAATAAACGTATTTATCGCTGAAATTAACATAATAAAAAAATATTTCGAACGTTATTTAGACAAATTATATTGTTTTGGCGATTATGTTCAGGCATCACAGCTGGGTGGTTAGGGTTAGGGCAAGGGGATAGGGAGAGGTTAAAATATAGATAGAACATTAGATTAGCCGCGGCGCTATTGAGCTCCACTCGGCTGACGGAACACCGCGGTGGCCATCTTGAGTAGGTCACGTCAAACAATAAAAAAGACCGCAGACCGATAGGCTACTAAATTTGTGTTATTTATATTGTTTTGAGGATTAGGTTCAGGCATCACAGCTGGGTGGTTAGGGTTAGGGCAAATGAGTGACGTAGCAGCAGACATGTTATTGAAGTTAAATAGTCAAAAATCACGTCTGTCACACTACTTCCTCCCAGCCACAGTACTTCCGCCCCGCCAGGGTGTTGCTCTCCGGGGCTGCAGCTAGACTCTACTCGGTTGTTACACACGTTGGTTCATTTTACATCTGTTCAAAGTAAATTTCTGTTTTATATATAAATTTATATTAATTCTACCTGTTCATACCGTCAAAGAAAAGTTTTATAGACTATTTACACTATTTTTCTTTACAGTCTGTTTTATTAAGTTATATTTTATATATTTATATATATGATTTTATTCCTTATTTTAGCTTCTTTTTTTTCTTAACCGTTAACATGCGCTGTATTATTGAAGAGAGCCTTAGATCAAGAATGCCATTGCCAGTGGTTGCTTTGGTTATTGTTGTGAATATAATAAATAAAATACCTTTTAACACCTTCCTCTGCTAACATCTTCCTCACAGGTCCCATGTGTGACCTGCTCTGGTCAGATCCACAAGCTCAGGTCAGTTTTTCACCTACCCAACACTTTATCACATCTATCTGGTCTGAGTTCAGTTATTTTTCAGGTTAATAATAATAAGTTTGTTGGGTAGGGGTGGGAAGGTATCTTTGCTCATTATTTGATTCACGACATTTCTCTTTTTTTGTGTCAAAATATTACCGTATGTCAAATATGAGTAATATTTTATATATTAATGTCAAATGTAAAGAAAAGAAAAAAAAAGTTCAATTTTGTCATGTCCATTATGCTATATTGTTAATAGAAATATTAAAAAAATAATAATATAATAATACTTTTTTCCCATTCTCTCTGTCTGTGTTATAGAATGGTCGGTCAGTGAGTAAGCGCGGTGTGAGCTGTCAGTTCGGTCCGGATGTGACGGAGCGTTTCCTGGAACAGAACAAGCTGGACTTCATCGTGCGGAGTCATGAGGTGAAAGCTGAGGGCTACGAGGTCACTCACTCAGGGAAGTGCATCACCGTCTTCTCAGCGCCCAACTACTGGTACGCAATCCTATAGTTTTTCATTTCTTTATTTCGAACGATTTAAAAAAAGAAAAGAAAAACAAAGTTTGGGGCGACTGTGGCTCAGGTGGTAGAGCGGGTCGTCCAATGATCAAAGGGTTGGCGGTTCGACCCCGCCCTGCCACTTGTGTCATGGTTGTTGTGTCCTTCGGCAAGACACATCACCAACCTCGCCTCGTGTGAATGACGATAGTTAGCCTGCTATCGGTGTATGAATGGTGACGTGTAAATGGGAACAGGTCTCCCTTGCAAAAGAGTCTTCGGTCTCAATGGGATTTACCTGTATAAATAAAGGTTTAAAAAAAAAAAAGTGACAATATGATTTTATAGTAATTTTACTGCTGACTGACTTCACTGAATCAGCTGATTCTAAAGCTGTCCCCTCTTACCGTTTGGATGTTGTATTTCTGCTTTTCCAACAGTGATCAGATGGGAAACAAAGGAGCTTATATCCACCTCAGGGGATCAGACCTCAAGCCAGAATTTATCCAGTTCACTGCTGTGGTCAGTGTCATGTTTTATATTCTGTTGTGCTCATTAGAATTGCTTTGATTAATGCTTGTTGTTGATAATTGGTTATATAATCAAAATTTTTAATACACTAGTCCTATTTTCATAATTTTGTCAGTGTGCCCATTGATTTTGGTATTAATTCACTCATCTACTTCATTATATGGAAGGGGCTAGCTCTATTCATAATGTTACAGCGACCTCTACTGGAGGCCTCGCAATTAAACTGGCCCGGGGTAGCACAGTTTTCTAAGGGAGCACTCACACTTGGCCCAGTTGATCCGTATCGTGCTTAAGCGGGATTGTCCGAATGACAGTGATATTAATCCTTTTGGGAATTGCACCGGAAAACGTTTACTGCTTTTACAACTCCCCTAAATGAACCACGCCAGGGTGTGTTTGAAACAGACTAAACTTTGAGCCTATGACAACACCCTCAACTTTATTGTGAAGTGCAAGTTAACTGAAAGCTAAATGATTAACTGAAACCTTTGTTTATAATGGTGTGTTACATCACAGAGCCACTTCAGATAAGCATTCAAATACATTTTTATCACAACCAACTAGGATGAAGACAGAAACTAGTCAAGTCAACCTTATTTATATAGCACATTTATAACTTCCGAGGCAGACCAAAGAGCTGTACAGTACAAAGGGTAGGGCAATAGACACAAATACGTAATAAAATCCCATGCAAAAAGTAAACTTCAAGATATCATAAAACAATTGTAAAGTTAAGCTACTTTACTAGTCAATGGTTAGATTGAAATGTGTCTTTCCGCGTATCCCCTCTCAAGTTACCACACTTCAGAGGGGGTCAGAGCGCAGGGTCACCCATTGTACAGCGCCCCTGGAGCAGGTTGTGGTTAGATGGTGGGCACCGTAGATGTAATAGCAGCCACTAGTAGTTTTAAAACTAACACCCTCCTGTCCGGTGCCGGGGATCGAACCGGAGACCTCATGGTCATTGGGAGGAGGAACCAGAGACCTCATGGTTACTTTAGTAGAATCTGCTAGCATGATCTAATGTGTGTCTTCCTGTCATTCTCGTCTACAGCCTCATCCGAATGTCAAGCCCATGGCGTATGCTAACTCGCTAATGCAGATGGGGATGATGTAAAGAGGCCACACACACGCTCAAACTGTCTGTGACACTGACAACCTCCCATCTGACCACCCAAAAAACCATCCCGGACACTTCACTCCCTTCCAGTGCTGGGGACACATGCTCTGGTTCATGCTCCAGCCCTAAGGGATCCCTCTCCCACCCCAGAAAAAAACTCCTAGTTGTACGCAGAAAAACAAGTGGTGTAGATCAGAGAGAGAGAGAGAAAAGAAGAGAGAGAGAGAGAGAGAGAGAGAGAGAGAGAGAGAGATGTTCGGCTGAGAGAGAGAGATCACTTTTTACACCAGCCTTGTTCAGAACTTGGTTCATGTTCTTTCATGTTCATCTGTTAAAACTGGGAAAAACAATCATCTTCTTTTTCCCACTGTTCATTTTGGGTTAAAAGAAAGCAACCCCGGGGGAGGGAAATTCAGATGGGGTCTTACTTGTTTTTTAAAATATTTGATACACACAGCAAGATGGGATCAAAACAAGCTGGTATGTACCAAAGATCTGTATTGAAAAATGATTGTTCAGGTTTTTACAAGGGAAGCAAACTTGTGACTCCTGAAACCTAGCATTTTACTGTTGGCCTGAGTACACAGCTTCTGTAAACTGAGGGGGTTAAGAGCAGCATGTCTTATATCAGTGTTTTCTCAAACCAGCATTATGCTATATGTCGGTTCATATTCTTATTTTACAGGATTACAACAATAGGATTATTTTACATGTATGATCCCACATCCCAGTCCCATAAAATAAGGCTACGTTGTCTCTGGGTACATTCTTAAAGGTGCTGTTTAGCCAGTTAGTGGTGTATTTAGTTCAGTCAGTCATGTAGCTGGTAATATTTCTGTTGCACTTCCGCACTATTTCCCAGTTTTGAAGGAAGATATTGCTGCTCTCCATTGTTTCTCATCCCCAGACTGTCATTGTGTCATTGTGCCACTTGCCCGGCAGCTCCCGCACACACTCTACTCTCCACACTAGCTCTGGTGTAAGACAAATACACTGATGGCACTCCTGTTCGATTACTGGTAACCGTGACCCCCTCCCCCCCACACACATACACATACATACATACACACACCCCACCCCCTCCAATATGTGGATTTCTTCAGTACACAAACGTCCAGATTTGCAACCCTGTCTTTGAAACGCACAGCTGCATTGTCCCTCAACTTTTTAGACAAAGAAATACACTGATGTGTATGTATATAAAGTGTATCATTTAAAGATTCCGTGTAATGTTTGGAGAAAAAAACTATTGAATAAAAAAAAATACAGTCCAATTGATTTTAGAAATGGTGTATTTTTGTTGGTCAATGAAAATATTGTGTGTGTAGCCTGCTCTTGCATGGGACCCACATACAATACTGATTTAATGAATGGGGAAATAAAGCCATTGATGGTATCAACATGTTTTAACTCTATCTTAATCTAAATCATCACAGTCTTAATGATAAGACATAGGCCCAAGTAAGATTTTAGAAAAAAATAATAATTGCAATATAGTATCAAAATAGTTGTTTGTGTCTATTAGCCGACCTCTATGGAAGTTGTAAGTTTGATTTATTTTGGTATTTTGAATGTGCTGAAATACAATAATAGGATATCAAAGTAAAGTAAAAAATTCCCTTTTTTCTTACATTTTGGTTGTATTCAGAAATTGGCCTTAGATTTCATTACGGAATTTAAAAAGTCTTAAGTCGAATTTGTATTAGACTGGGTTAGGGTATGACTTATGTATTACCATAGACATGGGTTGCGTTCCGAATCGCATACTTTTTTTTATTATTATTATTATTCTTCCGGACAATTACACACAATACATAATTTTCTCATTGCATATTCATACATATTACTTTGTGTTATCGTCCGAAGGGAAGCAGGAGAAGCCAAAGGCTTATCGGGTCCAACTTTCTACTATATAGTATGTAGAAAAAAGATTTAGGATGTCCCGATTCTTGTGGCCAGATTTAGGATGGTTAGAAGTACCCGGATGCCCTACTTCATGCGGCCAAGATTGTTAGTGTTGAAAAGTGCATCCTATTTGGGCAATTCTGACCCACAATCCAGTGCGCACGTGAAGTGACGTAATATCGACGAAGCCTCCATATGAAAACAAACGGGGATGCGACGGATATAAAAGCAAGAGGCAAGATCAAGGCGCAATGTTATGATGAAATAAGAGAGAAAAGTATGTCCCAATAGTATGCCTACTGCATCCTAACTAGATTCTTTTTATCGTCGGATGTAGTATGTAGAATAGAAAAAAGAAAGAGTATGCGATTCGGAACGCAACCTGTTTGTTTATCACACATTTCACAAACCACATGGCTGGTACGAGGCGGGCAGTCGCGTCTGTTTGACGTCATGTTCCTGAACAGCTGATCAGTCAGTCGTCAACTAATAGCGCCGCGGTGGTTGACAACAGTACACGAGTTTCACCTTGTGAACCCAGTTGGACACGAAGCCATCAACAGAACAAAACACCGCGACTAACACCAACAACCAGCTGGCCGAGATGCCGAAGTACTGCTCGGTCCAAAACTGTAGGAATGACTCGGGGAACGGAGGCGATAGGAAAAGCTTCTACAAGTGAGTGAATGTGATTGAATGTTAACGAGAGTTTTCGCTCCCTAACTTCAGCGCGACGACAGACGCGAAATTGTGTTTTTGTTTGTTTGTTGGTCAATTAAGATTGTGTGTTGCTGATTTACTGATTTAATGAATGGGGAAATAAGGCCATTGTTGGTACAGTAAAATGTTTTAAAACGATATTAATCTAAATCATCTCAAAGTTATAAGACTAGACAGACGCTTCTTGTGCTGTTGGAAGAAGCGTCAACCCAAAGATGACTCACCGTTTGTCCGCTGAAATGTGTTTCACTGTTAATATCAAATATCAGTATTTTTAACAGGTTGAGCTTGTTTCGTCTTGTTTGTGACCTTTGAAATGCTCTTGTGTCCTGATTGAATCATGGTACAGTATGTTAATGTCAACCTGTCTGGTGACTTGAGGCTCCTTAGTTTCGACCACAGACATAATATTATGCCTATGGTTTCGACGATCAAATCATGTTTTCGTCTGTGTTTTTTACATAGGGGTTTTGATCACTGTATTTATCTAGTTAAATTGTTACACATTTAATTTAGAATTTTGTATTTATCATAATTGTATTTTGTTTTGTACATCTTTCACATAATATATCATTTTAGTCACTGGTTTACGAGACAGGCTACATAATTGTATACTTAAGCTAAAACCGAAAACGCTTGCTTAAAAATCTCCTTGAAAAGGTAGATTTTTTTTTTTGAGAGGAAAAAAATTGTGACCGTGGTTGTCATAATTCATGTATGAAAGGCTTATTTTAATCCTTTATTTGATCCGATCCACACACGGTCACGGGATCATCTGCTAGAGTAATATGACATCACTCACGATGGTTTTACTGGGATCATTAACACACTGAAATCCCCTATATTCGTTTTCTAATGTTTACTCTATACTAATCTTGATGTATTACATGCCCCTGTAAAGCACTTTGAATGGCCTTGTGTCTGAATTGTGCTATATAAATAAACTTGCCTTGCCTTTTGTTCAGAATTGGGCACCATAGCAATTGCCTACATACATTCAAGTTGAAAACAGTTCAGTTACCAGAAGAACAGTTAACCAGTCATCTCTACACAATATAAAGTAATGCAATAGCCAAGCCTCACAGTAACTGCTACCGTTGTGGCTTTCATGTGTTTGACTCAATCATTGGTGAAAGTAAAACAGAGTTGGGTTTCAATACACTGTGAGAAATGAGCACAAGCCAAAATGGTCCATAGTCCAGAGTCATCAATATCCTGATTGCAACATCATCATATATAGTTTTATATTATCTTTTATAAATTATATATGTTGACATTACCGTCATATCATTTCAACGTTACAAGCACAGTGTAAATTCTGGGTTTAGGATGTGTGTTTTTTTTTTTTTAATTGAAACATTTTACTATACTTTTAATTTATTAACTTGATATTTTATGTCAGAGTAACTGCTTCCGTTGTGACTTTGATGTGTTTGACTATTGATGTTGAAAGTAAAATAGAGTTGGGTTTCATTACACTGTGTGAGCAATAAGCACAGGACAAAATGTGATGAGTCCAAACAGTCTACAAGTTATCTTATCTCAACATCATTTAACATTTTTAATTGCAATCATAATAAATGTTGACTTTACTTAAAAATAATTTTGACTTGACTTGAATTTAATTTTTTTTAAATTTTGAATAAGTAAAGAAAAAGCAATAATAAACAATAAAATGAAATGATGAAGCAAGTGGACAGTTACATTAAAGGCATATTTACACACAATGAAAACCACAAATGAAAATAAAATAAACGGTCTCATCATGCACAGTGTAAGTTCAGTTTAAGGATGTATTTTTTTGTATTTAAAGCATTTGACTATTTTCATGTTATGATCTCCCAGGTTCCCGCTGCAGGACCCAGTGCGTCTGCAGCGCTGGCTGAGGAACATGGGTCGTGAGGGCTGGACTCCCTCCAGACACCAGTACATCTGCCACGAGCACTTTGCCCCAAACTGCTTCAAGGTGCGCTGGGGGATCCGCTACCTCGAGACAGATGCTGTGCCCACAGTCTTCCAGGAGGCAGAGGTATACATTTTTTTTTTAAATAGTTACTCATAGTCATAATATTCTTTATTTTTTTTTTACTTTTTATTATTATTATTTATTTTATTAAGTGATGCGGTAAGGCAAGGCAAATTTTATTTGTATAGCGCAATTCAGACACAAGGCCTCTCAAAGTGCTTTGCAGGGTCAAGAAATACATCAAGATTAAAATACATTAAGTATAGAAATACACATTAGAAAAGTGAAGATAAAAAGGAAAGAAAATAAAGAAAAAAGCACAACATACATACATACGGTACATAACAAAACAGTGAGAGACATGATGAAAACACCATTGTGTGTGGGACAAGACTACATGAACACACACTGAACTCATATTGGTATCCTGATTAGGGATGCATACTGATGGCAAAACATTACAATGATATTTTGCCTGACGGAGTTGCTAAACACAGTTTTATTTCTTGTGCTTTAACATTTGAATTGTGAAAAAGAAGTTAAAAACTTTTCTAGTTGTGGTTTAAAGTGGCTACGGCTTCTGTTTGTGTTCATTCTAGCATCCCTTTTGGACAAAAGCGGTATTGTGTTTAAGTCACCAGCTGTTGTTCCTGGGTGAGCATACCTGGACAAAGGCAAAAATAAAAACTATATCAAAATAGCATTCTTTGCACTGATGGTCTCATTTGCACTTGCAGGTCATTTCTGATCATCATCAGAGGAAAAATTTGAAATATTCAAAAATATTAAAAAGTTCCTTGTAGCAACTTGACGTCTAAATCTAAATTGTAAAACATTATCTTGTTGCTTTTGATGAACACACACTTTTCTTTACAGAAACGCAAAGCCACGGATGACTGTGAGAAGACGCCCAAACGGTTTTGCGCCATTGGAAATCAAAGCATTACAGTGTCGGATGACCGGACGGCAGAAATGGACAGCACATTGCACACTGTTCACCTGTATGAGATCACTGTGGACCCATCATCACAGCAGCAGCACCAGGGAGAAACAAGCCTGGTGGAGTCAGCCAGTGATGTCGGAGAATCGGACTGTTCTCTCCACACAGACCTGAACTCGCTGGCAGCAGGGAACGCATTTGAAATGGAGGCAAATTTCCCTTTAACACTATTCCAAACGGTAGATGATCTGAGCAGCAGCGGAGAGAGCACAGAGGTTGTTGTGATGTCTGAATACCCTACTGTCGGAGGGCAAGACCAGCTTGTGAATGGGATCAAGGCTGCCCTTTTAAGACAGGGGCTGGTTATAAATGACCCACTAGCACTACATACCACAGGCTGTACGGAGCAGGCTGCAGTATCTCTGGGTGTGGAAGATGTCACTTTCACCACACAGGAGTTCTCAGATGTCCACGAAGGCAACAAAACTCAAGTCATCGCCTTCATCGAGACGGTGCCAAATGTTTATACCAACACGATGCTGTCTTCTGCTCTGAGCTCCAAGCCCATCTCATCCACTCTGCCCATAGTGTCCAAACACATTAAAACGCCCGTACCTTCCCCACAGTCAGTGGTCCTCGCTGGGGAAAGACTGGAGGCAGAGGAGGGAGAGGGAGAGGAGGACTGTGGGTCAGAGGGAGAAGGCATGGAGCAGCAGGACACACAGCTGGACGAGCACTGGTGAGAAAGAACTGTTAATTATAGATGTATTAGATATGTTTTTAAATCTTAATCTAAATCATCACAAAGTCTTAAAAATGATAAGATGTATGCCCAAGTAAGATTTTATAAAACTATATTTAAGATATGTTTGTATTATCTCTTAAGGAAAGTTTACAAAGATTTATTTAAAATTGTTTTGTCAGTAAGTCCAAATCTATATCTCGAATCAACCAAAAATAAATCTATACTATTAAATTATAAATAATGCAAATGGTAATGATAGAGCAGCAGGATACACAGCTAGATGAGCACTAGTGAGAACTAGCTGTTAGTTTCTTTTTTTCACATGCATTTTTTTTTTTTTTACATAATTATCAACACTTAACAACAACATAACAGCACGGGTGAGAATTTACTGTCAAATTCAATGATATCTGTATTAGGAAAATGTAAAAAAGATTTATTGAAAATGTATTGTGTCAATCAATCAAAATGTATTCATATGGCACCTTTCAAACAAATCAACTGCAGTTTGTAGATTAAAAGCATATATATGTTACCTAAAACATAAACAATAAAATATAGACAAAGCGGAGCAAAATGTTAATAAAACACCTTTATAATGAGGTATATAAAAGAAAGACTTAAAATAATTTTAGTTTATTTTTAAAAGTATCAATATTTTCAGCTCCTCTCAGATCCTGTCCTTTCACTAACTGAATATCAACATGAGATCATTTAAAAAGAGCACTTCACTCTTTTCTTTCCCACATTGTATTGCAGTTTTTACAATCTCTCTCTCCGTCTGTCTCTCTGTCTGTCTCTCTCTGTCTCTCTGCCTGCCTGTCTCTCTCTCTCTCTCTCCCTCCCTCCCTCGCTTCCATTCCCAGCTACCATAAGAGCAGTCTGAGTAAGGAGCAGTTGGAGGGGATTGTGTGTGAGCTTCAGAAGAAGGTGAAGGTTCTTCAGCAGCGACATCGCAGACACCTGGACAAACTGCTGGGTCTGGAGAACACCGTCAGTCAGCTGAGGCAAAGCAACATGCTCAACGAAGAGAGGCTGCAACTGCTAGAGAGGGTGAGGGACTGGGAGGAGTTACATGAAATTAGTCTTATAAATTATAAAATGTATTTATTTATTACATTATTTTTTTCAATTGTTTTATTTATATTAGCACATGAATGTTTTATTTGAAAAGCCACTTTTCCCTTGTAAAGTTCATTCAATGAAATGTTGCTGATACAATGCGATGCAAGTACAGAAAACCTATTTACCAGTACAAAAAAAACAGGAGTTAAAGGGATGTGAAAGTTTGACAATGTATTTGTCTTATTGTGTTTATGTTTTTTTTTTAATAAATATTACAACTATTTTAGTAGAATTCAATTTTCTTTATAGAGCTAGCTGCTAATTGTGCTAGACTTTACAGCTAATGTGTTGGTAATATATATATTTTTTTAAATCACAGATTTATGAAAGAATACAGTAAGCTTTTAATTTATTATTTTAGCTGTGTGTGTGTGTGTGTATTCTACCTTTTTAATTTGTAGATATAAAATTTACAATTGTATAGTTTCAGATATTTTTACTTATAACATCCGAATCTTTAATTCAAAGAAAAGACAAAAATACCTTATTTTTTTAAGTGTATAACACAGTGCATTGTCTTGTCTCAGGCTTACATACAGACCACTGCAGCAGTGTCTGAGGCCGGTGAGACTGTGGCCATCATCTATGAAGAGGACGATGGAGCCTACCTGTACACTACACTGCACAACGCAGAACAAAAGCTGTGACGGCCCAAAAGTCTGTCTGTCTGTCTGCTGTCCTGTGTGCCAAAATGTGGCTAATACTGTTAAAAAGAAAATGCTACCTACTGTTTTTTGTTGTCCTTTTTAACAAAATGACATCTGTGTATGAAATATGTTGGTGTGTACTGCAATTGTATCTGCTATTAGCTTTTGCATAAATATGGAGTAATATGGAACAACTTTGGATGTTTTTTTCTATGGTTTCCACCTCTGTACCCCCTTCCTTCATTCCTCAAATCCACCTATTATGAAAGTATTTTTGTTTGTGATCATGTACATTACATATCAAATAAAAAATCTTCGTCTCTTTCGGCTTGAGTTTCATTTCTATAACCAAACATTATACAACAGATATATTTTTTTCAAATCAGTCAACACAGCAGTCCCACCCTGTTTAGTGACCTTAAACACATCACCAGCTACATGGTTGGATCAGGGATGTTTTAAAAACTCATAATTCGAGGTAACATTGAGCATGTTGCTACACAGTTGATTTAATACAATGTGACACACTAGCTGATTAGCTGTCAGTTCATGTCTGAAGCAGGTGTACTGTTTACTTGTCAAAGACACTGGATTTCGGGGTGCTCCGGTGGCATAGTGGATAGAGCGATAGAGCCCAGCGTATCATAGCGACTCCGGCCTTCTTTGCATTGGTTGCGGGATCTCGGTCAACCTGCTTCTTGGCCTGTAAAAGAGTGAGTGCTATTCCCTCATGAAGTGCACTGTCTCTATCTCTCCACTAGATGGCAGCACAGGCAGCTATTTGTAGAGTATAGAAAATGTTATGTATTTTATATATAAGTGTGTTTTGGCGTCATCTAGTGGGGAAAAATCGAGATTGCAGCACTGTGCCCATGATGTACCCATGGACACATAAAGAAAGGATGTACCCCTCCCATTCTGAGAATTGACAGAAGTTACGGGGGCCTTCAGAGACATAACCAGAAATCGTGTATGTCGGAGAGAAACGTCCCTTCGATTCCCCTGTATTTCTCTGTATATCTGTATTGTAGAAATGTACAATAAAGACAAGTTGACTTTGAATTTGAGTTAGGCTGTGTGTCTCCGTTGTGAGTTTTGTTTGTTTCCCCGGTGATAGTTTTGCCAGTGTTTTCAGTTTAGGCCTTGTTTTAATCGTCATGCTTCAATTCCTCATGTGTTCCTGTCTTTGTTCCAGCAAACCTGTACCTGCCAGTAAGACTTTCTACCAATACATCACCCGCTGCTTCAAGCATCTGGGTTTGTTTGGAGCAATTATATTATACTATCTATGGGAGCAACGCATTTTCCCAGATCACACCTGAGCGAAATAAAACAGTGGACTACGTTGGTAGTGGTTCTGTACGACTCTGTAGTGTATCTGTAATATATTTTTTTTAAAGATAATTTATTGGCATTTTCAAGCTTTATGTAATAGTTCAGATGTGAAATGGGGAGACACAGAGAGAGAGGGGGGATGACATGCAGAAAAGTTCCACGGGTCTGATTTGAACCCGCGACCACTGCAACGAAGGCCGCGCCAATATGGTACGCGCTCTATCCACTACGTCACCGGAGCGCCCGTGTCAGTTATTTTCATAATTCTTGAGGAAATATTATTCAGATCAGTAATGCGACTCTTACCATTGTGTGACCTTTATGGTGTCCAGTGAGGGCAGCAGAATGTCTTTCTGTTTTTTGTTGATTAGATCTAGACACTCTTTGTGCCATGGTGAAACAGATTCAGTAGTAGCCTATTCCACTCCTAAAAAATAACAATATATAACTATAGACTTCTCCTTCACATTTTAATATAACAGCCCAACATCAATTTTATTTTCAAGTGTCTTGCTCAACTCTTCAGGCTTAATCTGTGCAGTGAGTGGAGACTGTTTAAACTCTCTCCTCTCTCCCCCCCCCACACACTTGTTGTTGCTTTTTAAACCAGTAACCTCACATGCTCCCCTAACCGCTCTCTCATTAGGCTACCGTCACCTCAAACTGCCTTTGACCTGAATGACTCTACTTCCAAATGGGATGAGAGCAACAGTTCCGTTCCTTATCTCTGTCCAGCTTCAAGACACACTGAAGGAATGTAAGGGAGGAACTCTGCTCTTTTCATCTGACTGGGAACCTTATCAGCAGGTTTATATGCTCATATGCTTCTCCAATGAGCTAATAGGCTGATGTTCCACCAAACACACACACACACACACGGGTTTGTACGGCTATACTTGTGAGGCCATTCATTGACATAATGCATTCCCTGCCTAGCCCCTTACCTTAATCGTAAAACCATCAAAACTAAATGCCTAACCACAATTAAAACCTTCTCCTAAACCTCAAGGTCCTCACTTCTAAGGTTCAAAACTCTAATTGGTTCTCACAAAAATAGCTGTGAAAGAGCACACACGCACACACACACACACACACACAACCGCTCACACACACACACACACACACAACCGCCCACACACACACACACACACACACACACACACACACACACAGGGTACAAGCTGACCCAACGTACTCCTGTGGCTCACTGCGTACCATCCTCCCTTCATTTCCTCATATCACATCTGATCAAGATAAAGTGCAGCATTATTTATGATCCCGTCAGAGATGTATTTGTTGCTTTACACCTTGATCCAGTTCAGCTGTTAAGTTTGAACTTAAATTTAACTTTCTCTTGTTTATCAATCCTCATTTGCACTGTGTTACGTCAATGACTGCGTGGTGTAATACTCCAGTCAGTCCAGGCCAGTCTCCACACATCCAAATCAAGACTGCAGGCAGACATCTATTCATGTGAGACAGACATCTTTAGTGAACTAGCACATAATATCAGAACTACCTTCCTATATGTGACAATAAGTATTCTATGTCAGATTAGTAATGGTAATCTGACAATGGTGAAGCAAACTTTGATATAGTACCTTTCCCGAAACACAGGATGTTCCGATCTGCCTGCAGTAAATAGTTTTGTCTAAATTCCCTTGAAATCATAGCAGAGCAAAAGGCTTTAATAATAACTGTGTAAAAATGGCATCGTTTTCACTGATGGTCACGTTTGCTGTTACAAGGTTTTTAAAAGTTCCTCATAGATGGTTAAAACTGATATATTCCAGCATTTAACTGCACCTTCCATCTGAGCATTTGTCTTTTAAATTCCATCTCTGAGCTGCACCCTTTTCACTCTCTCTCTCTCTCTCTCTCTCTCTCTCTCTCTCTCTCTCTCTCTCTCCTGCCCTTCTGCTCTTCTGCACATTTCTTGGGCAGGCGTAGGCTACTCCTCACTCTGGCCAACCGCTGTGTTGTTGACGTGTAGAGCCTACGTGCTTGGCTGTGACTTCCCTGGGATGTTTTCATTTGAATTTTGCCATTGCCAATTTCTGATTGCATTTTCTAAACTCTGGCTATAGACAATCCAGGACATGTGCAGGAAGCAAACTATTTGAACATGAACAGGGATATCTGAACTATAATCACACATGATGGGACTGTTTTGAATTCATTAGTTCTTGAGAGCCAGCAGATTTAAATTGTGCAGATTTTTATTGTTTTTTATCATTTTGTTATTGAAAAGGGAGCATTGCAGTGTTGTCCTGTACTGTTGGGTTACACAATACAATACAATCAGTGTAACAGCTGTACAATATTATCAAGTGTATTACAACACAACTAACTAGCTCTAAAAAGCATCATGGAGCACCATTCAGCATCACTATAGTCAACTAGATTGTAAGTTCAGTCAGCTGCGTGGCACTTAAATATTACCTTACTGATTCCCCTTAAAGAAATGCAAACCTCACATTGATGCTTTATATTGTTGGCACTGGCAGAGAATGGCTTCTTAAAATGAAATCACATTATGATGAACTTCACCCATACACATGTGATATGCACCAGGCAGCAAAACGGGCAACTAGTGATAGATATTAAAGGCTCACAGGAGGGCCGAAGAACCAAGTAGGAACATGTGAGTAATCAGATCTACGAATCATTGCGAAAGTCAGAGGTTTGGAGAAAAACAAGTTTCTGGGAGTGGTTTTGGTTGCATTGCATATTTGTGTGACTAACGGTACATTTCAGGTCTTTTACAAAATAACTGATAACCTCCTTTATAAGGTTTTTTTATAGCCTACCAGTTGTGCAACAAGTACCTGAATGCCATAGGCTACTTGAGTTAGAGTAGACATACCTCACTAGAAAAAATACGAAACTGTAGTAAAGTAGACTTGGTTTTCATGACTGTATAATCGCTTGAAAATAATAGTAGTTTATCTTTTATTTAAGCCTTTTATATCTACATTTTGCACTGCCATGATTCTACAGTAGCACAGAATGGACAAATTAAACGGCCATATTTAAAGTGGGCATTCTGGGGAAATGCACCTGTTGGAAGACGAAGAAGAAGGACTTTAGAATAAATAATGCCACTAAATATTCAGATATTACACACTGCACTACAGCACTTGAATAAATACTTACTGTAGACATTATACTTCTTCAGATAACTGTGGCACAGAGAGAAATCCCCTGCTTTTCATTATAAAACTCCTTCACAACGCACATTTTTCTTCAGTTTTTGGTAGAAATTGGTTCCCGTGGAGACCATTTATTTTTATTAGGGCGAACAGAAGAAGCAATGATTGTTATTTTACTTTGATTCGAAAGAAGCATTTTTCTTTTGAATTCATTCCTTTGTGGGTCTGTTGTGGTTTAGATTTTTGGACAAAGACTTCCTGCCGTTTCAGGTATAAAAAAATCCCTCCGAGAGTTTCCATTTGAACACAGTGAGCGCTGTGTTATTTCCAGGGAGGCGGGTGTGTGTGTGTGTGTGTGGGGGGGGGGGGGGGCTCTCTCTGTCTGACTTCAGGTGCCAGGCAACCCTTCACATTCCCCAGTATCGGTCATGTGACCACAGGTTGGCCCGGAGCCAGCGGAGCATGACCACAGAATGCCTTTTCTCTCCTTTCTCCCTTCTCCCTTTTTTTTTTAACAGTCATCCAGGCTTAGGTATTTGAGGAGATTCAGTTTCACCACAGCCCCGGGATCTTATGGGTTTTACTCGGACACTGTTTGCATTCTAGTTCAATATGAAAATGTTGAATTCAAATAAAATGTTGACAACAGTGTATTTATATATGGATATGGATGTAAATGCATAAGATTCTTGAGACTTATTTGATTAACTAGTTAAATTTAATTTGATTATGTTTTGTGAATGATGATTACACTTGAAATACTGTATATGATTATACATTGTCACCCCCGAAATGAATGAAAAATTTAAAACTAATAAAAACTCGGCCACAAAACATGAAAATGTTACTCTTTCACACTCAAACTCACTCTTTACATATTATAAATGAAGTGTTCCATTCTATTTGCTACCAGTTGGAAACAGGGAACCCTGTGTATTTTTTGGATGGATGTGAAATACACCTGTGAGAATCAATGATTAGCTTAACGGAAACCAAACATGCCGCAGGGTCTTTGACCAGTCACTGGAAAAGCACCCAGGAAGTGCTACTCACTGGTAAAAAAAATGCTCTGCAGTTATGAGGCACAATATTTATATTATTTTTGTTTATGCGTTGGGTTAATGTACAGTAACGTGCCTGAAAATCTACTGTATTAGATAAACCGTCATTTAGACAAAGGACAAAAGAAAGGGAGATTTAAGCACTTAAATGGTTTCGTTTTGTGTTTTTATCAGAATGTGAATTATT
Source organism: Hyperoplus immaculatus (assembly GCA_949357725.1). Classification (NCBI taxonomy): domain Eukaryota; kingdom Metazoa; phylum Chordata; class Actinopteri; order Uranoscopiformes; family Ammodytidae; genus Hyperoplus; species Hyperoplus immaculatus. The sequence continues at coordinate 33,748,440 of OX442352.1, forward strand.
ATAGCTTAATGCCCCAGTTATACTAGATATTTTCACACATTACATTACATTTTATTTAGATCCAAAGCGACTTCCATTAAGTGCATTCAACCATGAAGATACAAACTCAGAACAAAAAGAATCTCGTAAGTACTATAGCTTCAAATAAACCAGACTACACACGATTATAGTTCACATTATAAGATCAAATCTTGTATTATATTCTTTTACCAAATGAACAGACTGAAAGATATTTCCTCTTTTGTCATATTGTCTCAGAAAAATCTTCCTCAAAATAAGTTTGTATTAAAGTGTATACAGGTGAAACTCATATAATTAGAATATCATGGAAAATGAATAGGAATGTAGGCAAGAATTCATGCAAAAGGGGCTCAAACCAAGCAGGCTACTGAGTACATATGCATGATTATACTTTATATAGGGCAGACATTTCTGTATTGAAAATACCTTGTTCATTGATTGTATGTGATATTAAAATTTTCTGAGCTTTTGCATTTTGGGGTTTTCGTAAGCTGTAAGCCATAATAATCACATTTATAGCAAATGAGCTTGAAATATCTCACTTTGCATGTAATGAGTCTATATTATATAATAAGTTCACCTTTTAAGTTGAATTACTGAAATAAATGAACTTTTGCATATTCAAATGTTTCGAGTTTCACCTGTAAATGATGTGTGCCTCCAAAGTCAGAAAAAAATAAAACTTTTATGTATTCATTTTGAATTCTTATCGAAACGGGCTCTGATCTGTAGTTGCCGTAATCGTGACCAGATGTCAAGCAGTCCCTTGTCGTCTTTGTGAGAGGAGACATTGATATGGGTGTGAGAGACAACAGTAGGAAAGTAATGTGACACAGCAGCAAGGGACCGTTTCCCATATTTACTATGAGATCTTCATGAATGTTTCAGGTCATGGCCTTTTGTCAGGTGTGACTAGACTGCATGAAAATAGCCTCAAAGTTCCTCATTCAAACATTAGTGACACTGGCTGCAACAGTTATGCCAGAGTGTATTGAATTACATTTTGATTGGTTGACATCACATAAAGATCACAGTTATTTAAATAGATAGATGGGAATGTAGATATAACTGGGAACCTTCAAGTGGGGAAACATTCTGGTTCACTTGAGGGCTTTCAGCAAAAAAATACTTTATGCTTTCGCAATTCAAATTTTTACCAGGTCATTGGCCAAGTAACAGCAGAAGTCTATGCTGATACAGGGCAGCTCCCGCTAATACATTTTCAACAGTATAAGCATATGTCAGGGTGCTGGGAAGAAGAAGTTATGTGAGCTCAGCCGAGAATCCAAATGATAACTAAAAGTTTGACAGGTAAGAAAAAGAGTGAATCATTGTATCTACCTGGAATGACTGCTCACACTTCTCACCTCTGGCCCGTTAGCTGATCCTGCGGCTAATTGCTTTAGCTCGTGTGTTGGTTAAGTTGCCAGTTGTGGCTAGTAACGTAGCCTGGGGGATCGAATGACAGTGTACACTTACGGAGGCCCATGGATAGAACGTACTCTGTTTTTGCCTATACGGTTTTACTACTGTCTCATGCTGGCTAGTAAGCATGATGTTACAAAAAAAATCTTAAATGGGGCCTTCTGATCCCATAAGCATAAACAGATTGAAAAAATGCAGATTTTGTGTTTGAAATAAAACAAGATAGGACATTGGGTATCTTAAAAAAAAGTCATATTTATTTATTAAAAAAAAAATACATTTAAGGCAGTAGATTATAATACACAAAGACAAATATCTGTTATGGAGGAAGCCAGGTGCCTTTTGTGCTGCGTCAGTGCACACTGTAAAGCATTCACAGCCCTTCCCAATCCCCATCCAGCCCATCCCTCCCTCCCACCCTCACTCCCAATTCCCCCTTCCCCAACCCACACTACACTATAAACTGGGTTGAATACAGTTATTGTCTGTCTTGATGTAACTGATGAATGATACTCTTACAACAGTATACACAGTGCATTATCCCGTTCATAACTCTCCAGTATCATATGCAGTTCTTCGTTTTTTTCTACACAGCAGTGCCATTACGAAGCAGGCACAGCATTAAACAAAACAAAAAAATGCTGTGGTAAACCTTAAGAAGCCAGGACTGTATAAAACCATTGTACTATGATGACAACATTTAGTTTGTTGGCTTAAAAAAACATAAAAAACAGAGCGCTTAAAACATAATTTTCTTTGCTTTTTTCGTTTTGAAAAATGATTAAAGGAATATTTCCACAAAATGTCCTTTTTTTGCAAGCTTTTTTTTCAGTCTCTGACACACAACCTTAACAGTCTTACTCAGAGTATTTGCAACAGTAAAGCAAAAATCAAACATATTCTTCATTCGTGGAGTCTCCTTGTTTTCCTCGAGCTTGTCTCCCTCCCTCCACCCTCAGTCTAAAGTGGAGGGGCAGATTCCAGATTTCCAAATTGTCTTTTTCTCCCCCTCTTCTCTCTTTCAGCCCCCTAACCCCTTCTTCATACATAGTCTTTCCTTTCTAGCCCCGGTCCCCCACCTGGCGCTGACCTAGGGGCAGAGTAAGCCATTCGTGGGTTGTACTTGGTCTCGCGTGGCGGGCATGAGCAACAGAGCAGCCCCCCTCCCAGAATTAGGAGTGCTGATGCTGCCCATCCGATGTACAGCGCGGACCCCAACTCTCTCCTCTGTGCGTCGGTTAGCAGAGGGTTGTAGAAGTCCCTGATGATCGTATTGGCGGACCAAGACACTGGGATGAGCTGCATGACTCCAGATATGATGAAAAACACCCCGGAGACGATCATAACTCTGGCCTTGGATGCCTCGTCATCGATGCAGTTGGTGCATTTGGCCCCCGTGATGGCTATGAGCATGGCCAGGATTGCCAGCAGTATTGAGATGACGGTGAGGGCGCGGGCGGCTTGAAGGTCTTGAGACAGAGCCAGCATGGAGTCGTACACCTTACACTGCATCTGCCCCGTGCTCTGGACCACGCAGGTCATCCACAGGCCCTCCCAGATCACCTGGGCCGTCACGATGTTGCTGCCGATGAACGCGGTCACCCTCCACATGGGCAGGGCGCACGCAATGATGCCGATAATCCATCCCAAGATGCACAGGGAGATCCCAATCAACTCCAGCCCTATAGACATACTGATGCTGAAAATGTCTTCTTTCTCCTTCTGTTGTTGTTGAGTTGGTGTCACACCTTTGAAGGGACCACAGAGAGAGAATTGGAAGAAAAGGGAAAAAAGTCAACCAGAGATCTAAACTCTAAACTACTAATTAAAGTCAATTTTCTGGGCTGTGCATCTGTTAGTTTGTGTGATGATCTGTTTTGCCTTCGACTTGACCAGTATCCTTTATAAGGCAGATCAGGTGGAGGGGAGGAGTCCTTCAAGGAACTGACATCACCAACAAGTGGGAGGAAAGACCTGGACGCGCTAGCTATCAGCTTACATACATGGGCCAGCTTCACAATGGGCCTTAGCCACAAAGAGGCCCCTTTTTTACACAGCTGAAAGGGCACACAGGCAGGTACCTCTGCATTGCATTGCACTGCACTGCACTGCACGTGTTGTTATAACCAAAGAAACAAGACTGAGGCGGATTAGATCATTTAATCCTTAGATGTATTAATAGATGTTATGCGAGAAAAATTCTTCAATTTGTTCTAATGAAGAAGGATGTAATATTATTATATTTTAACTTCTGAGAATCTATGTGTGATACATTTATTGTTTTGTATCAGAAAGTTATCAACTCCTCAGGATGTAAGGAAAACATCTTGCTACCAGCTTGACTGCAGTTTTATCTATTTATTTTTTAAATCATACTTTTTGAAAAATGGTGTTGAAAGACCAAGGATAGGAGAGGACAGGAGAACTTTCATCAACTTTCACAGGAGTGGGAACTCCTCCAGTTTAAGGATCACTTCAACATTTACGAGCGTTTCACCTGACAACACCGTTATGTTTGATGGGCTTTAATGACGCTGCCTGTTGTCTATAGAATGCCCTTCAAATTCTTCTGGGCTGAGACCGTCTCCCATAGAAATGCCCCCCCACCACCACCACCCCCCTTGCAGCATTCTGTAACCCAGTGTTGACAGCTCCCCCCCCCCCCCACACACACACCCTCCTCTGACATGAAACAGCTCCATTGTCTAGGAGAGGCCAGTTCAGATAGTCTAGTGTGGGGAAGCTGACAAAGTAGCGGTTCTTCTTATCATAAAGCCAACAGACGTATGGGAGAGGGGCCAGGTGTATAGGTGCTCTGCTGTGAGACTCCCAGTCGTCAGGGTAATGGTTAGGTATGCACGCTGCACTCAGTCAGACATTTTCTTTGCACCTGTTGATATGAACTTCCATACATCTTACCGAATGTGCTGTTACAATTTCCCTATGGGTGTCAGTTTTGTCATGAAAAGTACAGCCTGATCAATCAACTAAAGAAAGACCTGGAGGATTCCTGAATATACGGACATACAGCTCCGGAAAAAAATTAAGGGACCAGTTTGGATTTTTCTTAAATCTTCATCTCTACATTACTTAATGGAAATGCTCTTCAATAACAAAGAATTTATTGGAATTTGGTAGAAATGTTGTCAGTAGTTTATAAAACCAAAATGTTCATTCTACTCAAACATAAGCCTATAAATAGTAAAACGAGAGACACTGAATATTTGGAGTGGTCGCTTAATTTTTTCCAGAGCTGTATGTTTACTGTGAAATAAAGCTGTGGTTCTTAGCCTTAGGGCCTGTTCACCTACGAGGTCACAACATAATTCAGGGCATCAAAACGTATTTTTGATGATGAACATAGCAAACCCATTGAGTTATGGATGGGCCTAGTTTTTGGGATTTTCTTCAAACTTTGAAATACCAAATGTCTTAACCTAAATAATGATAACGAAGCAGACAACCTGAAAGAATAATTGTCAACAAATGTAAATGATCAAAGACAACTTAAGTTAATAAAAACCAGGCCTTTAATTAAAAAATAAAACATTTTTAGACATCAAGACATTTCAGATTAACTGATTTACAAAATGTACCGATAACAAAAATCAACATTATGTGCCTTCACGACGGGCGTCTCCAAACGTCTTGATCAAGTCTTAAAGTTCTTTAAAAACACACAAACATAGTCAATAATACATAGGCCTACACACACACAAAAAGAAATGGAGATTAATTAATTCTGCAAATCCGAATCAGAAACTATACAATCAGTTTCACATAAAGTATAAAACACAGGGCACACTACATCACTAACATACAGTTGTTGGCCTCCATACATTGCTCAGCCAGAAAAGTTGCACACAAAAAAACTAACAAAGTAAAACAAGTCTGACATTCAGAAGAGCATACTCAACATGGAAAAACCGATCATTAATATAAATTATTCAATAAAGTCCATACTTTGAGCAATTCTTTCCATGACAACAAAAGCATGAGAATATTGCAGATGTTCCTTCACACATAGTCCCTCCTGTCGTAACCACTCGGGGCCAGGGACCTGGCTGTGGGGTACGTCATCTTCGACGGAGGCGCGTACCTTTTCTCGGGCTCCGCTGGGCAACTGGAGCAAAGCATACACCCTCCGATGAGCAAGAACGCAGACGCAGCCCAGCCTAGGTACAGAGCTGCTCCTATCTCCCTCTTCTGTGCCTCTGGTATGATTGGATTGTAAAACTCCATGATAATAGAATTGGCGGACCATGACACAGGAATCAGTTGGGCTAGAGCAGCCACTATGAAGGCCACCCCAGCTGCAATCATCACCCTAGCCTTTGCCGATTCTTCGTCCACACAGTTGGTGCATTTGGCCCCCATCATGGCGACCATTACCCCAATAATACCCACCAAAATGGAGATTATTGTGAGGGCACGGGCGGCTTGGAGGTCAGAGGTAAGAGCCAACATGGAGTCGTGGATCTTGCATTGCATCTGACCCGTGCTCTGGAACACGCAGTTCATCCACAGGCCTTCCCAGGTGACTTGGGCCGTGACGATGTTCATACCGATGAAAGCAGAAACTCTCCACATGGGCAAGGCGCAAGATACTATGGCTGCGATCCATCCTAGGACAGCCAGCGCCACTCCAAGTATCTCCAGTCCCGCTGAAGGCATGTCTCAAACTCTGGGTTTAGTCAAAAAGCATAGAGGTCCTTCGCTATCTGGGTGGTTTGAAGAGGTTTGAGAGAGTGTTGTCCCGGGGGTGTTGAATGCTCATATAAGCAACAGCATTTCTATAGAGCAGAAGGTGGAGTCACTTGGTTATTGGCCAGCGAAACAGTTCAAATTGTCGTCTGTCCCAAACTTGTTTGAATGTCCAACAACCGTCAGCCTTGGCATGCAAACGGCCTCGGCTTAATCATTCAACCCTGTCTGCTCTGGTAGCTCTCCCACCTATTTGGGTGAGGGGAGAGTAAACAGAGGGTATGTATCAGTGGGTCTGGGGTAGTTAAAGGATAACAGACATGGTAAAGATCGGGGGATGAATGATTGAAAGTGGAAGGTGACTTCAACTGACGGAATGGTCAGATAGATGTTTAGAAATCTAATTTGAATCCAAACAAAGAAATATTCTATCATATCTGGTTTGTTTTTATTAAGACAGCGCTGTTTTCAAAAAGGACTACCAATCAAATCGTTAGCCTCATAGCATAATTGCCTAAATCATATTAACTCTACTGTACTCTTACTCTACATCTACTCTACTCTACATCTACTCTACTCTACATCTACTTGACCCAAATCTATAACCCTTAAATATGACTTAGGCAATTATGCTATTAGGCTAACGAAAAGTAGATGTAGAGTAGAGTAGATGTAGAATAAGTAAAAGTAGAGTATAGGAAATATGACTTAGGCAATTATGCTATGAGGCTAATGCTATCTGGTTTGTTTCATTAAGACAGCACTGTTTTGAAAAAAGGACTACCAATTATAACTTGATTTAATTAGGCAGTTTTGTATGAAGTTCTGAGGGTAAAAAAAGGAGAGGCACAATGAAAGTGGTGAAAAAGGGATTCAATGTTGGAAACCAGTGGGAGTCTCTCTGATTATCTCGATCATTAATTTGTATCTGTCCAGTTTCAGCCTCCGTACCCTCCCAATGAGCCTGATACAAAAAAAAAACATCATCCCAAATTCTGTGGAAGGTTTGGGCATTTGTATTTACTGTTGCCCTCATCTTTTACTGGCTTAACAACGTAAATGTCGCTTTTTTTTAGACTGCGCGTGTGTGGGAGTAATCAAAAGTGCATCTGTGCTAGCAACAGTGTTGCTTAAACAGGACTTTGCTTTGGAAAGTTAGAAATTCGCACTGCAGACTGAAGACTGAAGAGAATCCTGATATTTTAGTGAGTGTGTAAGGTCTTAGTGAGAACACCTTTAGAATAGAGGATGCCCAGAATGTTTCCAGTAAAAAACTTGAAATATTTGTTTAACAAGTAATTGTTCAAATACACAGCCCTTAAATAAAAATAGCTCCCATTCAGACGTGTTGTAGTAGGGTACAATGAATTGTAATTCATTGTAACCTACTACACATCTGTAGATATCAGAAGAACACTTCAAATAATGCAATTCAGAAACCCTTCTATGATGAACTGTTCCAGAACAGAGTTTGGGTGTGTGCTGCTATGATGCTAAAACAGCCTTTCCCAGCTGCCAAGGCTGTCATGGGAAGTAAGTAGCCTAACTGAGACCACATGTGAGAACTCCAACGCAAACAACACAAAACCCCTACGAACATCCAGTATCCTCATGTGGGAGGCACAGGACCGAATGTGTGAAATTATGACTAACATGTGTTTCTTTCAGGATAAAGACATGTTTCTCAGGCTTATTTCGTATAGCAGTCTTATTAAGAGAGGACAGAAAGAATGTCAGTGTGTTGGTCAAACGATTGTCTGCATGTGTGTGTAGAAGAGAGGGGGGTGGAGGGGTGGGGGGGGGGGGGGTCTTATCAGTGTCCTTGTTCTGAAGGTCACAGTGCATCAGGGGTTTCAAACTAAGTTTAACTTTTGCACGTGCCACAAAAAAAAAGACCCTCCTAAACACACACACCAACCTCCGGAAGGCTTATCAGGATCACACACCACATTGAATCCGCACACAGCCTGTCTCAATTTTCCAAGATTGAAAAGAAACAGAGGCTATTTCACCAGCGTATGGCAGCCTCAGAATACTTTTGAAAGAAGTAAACATCAGCACAACAGCTACCAGCTCCGATCTTCTTCCTTTTTACGTACATTTTTTAAAAAACTTAATTTAATATGTTTTGAAGAACAATTTGGTCTCAGCTATAGGTGTGTCCTTCCTTACTTGGAAATATGGCATGACTTGATCTAAACTTTACTAACCCTGAAGCTGTCACATTTATTCAATTACCATCTCTTATGGACATTTTCTTTGCCATAAGGGTATGTGCCCATATTTGAACTCACCATACCTGCAGAGTTGCTTTGAAGTCAGAGCTGGTGTTATGTAGATTTTCGTCATTTGTCTTAATATCTGACTGGGCCGTTGCACTTTCCCATTAACACATGACTGCACAGCTGGGCTCAATAACACAGACCTATACCATCAGAGTCCGCGGTCACTCAAAGGGAGTTTTCAGGAATTTAGAAGCCTATATTCATTAGATCATTAACTTCAATCACCAAGCCAAAGTAACCTGCCGCTTTGTTTCTTGTGCTTTTATTTTTCAGTATGTCTTGTAAACCAGAAGTACAAAGAATATGTCCTCAAGGTTCCCTATGATATGGTTATTCAGTTATTTTATTAAGTAGCCTACTGATCTTAATTGTGGATGGGGGGAGGGCGGTAGTGGTGTAGGTGGTGGGAGGTTGAGGGGGGGGGGCATAGTTATTATTTTATTATGTAAAGCACTTTAAGCTACCTTTTTTTTGCTATATAAGTAAAGTTTTATTTGATTTAAATATCTTTTATACGCTGTAGTGAGAATATGGTAATATTTCCCGTCTCTTCAGCTGTTACCTCACTATTTTGTTACTCAAGTTACCTAATATCCATATTCATATTTGTTTGGAAAAATACTGTGATTCTTCTTTGAACAAATCCATATTCAATTTGGAAAATGTTGTAGCCTATAGTGTGATGGCTATTGAGGTGTTGCCTACTTTCTAAAACAAACAGGGAATTATCTGCTTCTGTTTTGCTACTTACATTTTTTTAAACTTTCAAACTTCTGAGTGACTCTTTCAGTATTTTGATAGGGTTAGGGTTATTCCAGTGAATACACCTGGGGAGGAGGGGGCTAAACAGTTGCAAACCCACATGGTCAATAGGGTCTTTGTGGCTCAGTTTGGACTCGGTTACAGTGCGGGTTACATCTCCTTGCCGATGGAGAACTTTATCTCTGACTCAGTTTCACTCTCACAAATGGCTGACTGGCTGCAATGGAAGGTATAAGCATAAGGTGCTCTACGCAAACAAGCTACCCATTGTTTCTGTCCGCCACTTACAATGAAACGAAATACCGGCATGCACCAATATGGCTGCCATTGGTCTGACTCTACTGAACTCTACAGCTGGCATCCGACCCCTGTTTTTTCATACCACAGAACACATAGTTGTGTTACACTTAATTTAATCATGGATTTCTGACTCTGTTGCATGAAATTGCAATGTTACTTACACGCTGGATCTCTACTAATAAAGAATGTTTGAAAATGAGTAAATTCTCGAACATTATTTTATTTATAAACTTTTAAAAACGTATATCTCAATTGAAAATTCAAATTAATATTTGAAAAAAAGACATATAAGTTGCCCACTACTACAGAAAATAGTTAATAAAAAATATACAGTATACATCAGTTCATACTTGATATCAGAGACCGAGATGCTGCGTTAACACCCATGCCATCAAACAATCCATCCGAGCACAACATTTGCTAACGCGGGTCCTAATCTGCGCCCATGTTGACTGATTGATTGATTGATTCAATTTATTTCAGACATATCAAAAATACAAAACAAAATGAAAAGCATAAAAAATACAATAAATGTTCATACATAGTCTCTTCTGGTGTATCCATTGACCAGCATGGTTTTGACAGGTGAATAGTCCACGCGAGGAGGAGGCACAGAGGATCGACCCCCGCTCTGTAGCGCTGTAGCTGTTACGTTTGGGCAAGAGCAACAGAGCAGTGCCCCCCCTAATATGAGCAGACAGGAGGCAGCCCAGCCAAAGTACAGAGCGTTACCAAACTCCCTCTTCCCCGTCTCCTCTAGCATCGGGTCGTAAAAGCCCAAAACAATGGCGTGCGCGGTCCAGGACACAGCCACTAGTAGCAGCAGTCCAGCCACCACGAAGGTCACTCCGGCAGCGACTACAAGCCTGGGTTTACTGCTCACATCCTGGCTACAGTTGGTGCATTTAGCGCCCGCCACGGACAGACCGATACCCACAATGCATAGCACAATGCTAACGATAACCAAGGCTCGGGCGGCTTGCAGGTCCACCGGAAGCCCCAGCATGGAGTCGTGAATCTGGCAGTGCATCTGGCCCGTGCTCTGGACCGAGCAGTTCATCCACAAGCCTTCCCAGATCACCTTATAGTAGAGATGGGACAATATCACATTTTCATGTCACGATTTTCCTGGCCATCATAACTGCGATTAGCGATATTTTCACGATAATTAACTGAAACATGCTTTAAACTTTTGAAAATGGCAATCAAACATATCTGGATAATTTTACAGCACATTTTGTGCAAACATTTTTTTTTAGAAAATGTTAGTGATATAATCGTTAATTGTTCCAACCCCTACCTGGGAAATGACAATGTTCTGACCGATGTAGACAGCAACGCGCCACATGGGCAGACCGCATGTAACCATGACGCCCAACCATCCGGCCACGGCCAGAATCATCCCGAGTATCTCCAAGCCTGCAGAGGACATAGCTTGTGATTAGGGGACTGAAGAAGGAGTTGAACTAGACTCTCTTCAAGGGCTCCTCTTTGGGATATAAGGCCCTCTGTGTGCACGGCTGGGGCTCAATCCTCCGGAGATGAAGGGCGATATCGGATCCTGTCCTGGCTCAAGGTCTCCGCATAAGACTTTTAGCGAGAGAGAGAAAGAGAGAGGGAGAATCTAGCTTCTTTATACAGCTTAGACGACTGAAGGTGGAGTCAGCTTAAGGTGGCATCATGTTTACCTTCAAAACCACACTGGCAAAAGGGGGATACTAAATTTGTTTTTTTTGGAAATCGCTCAGAAATTGATGAATTCGAATTGACAAATGGGAAATCAATATAAAAAAAATTCTGTATTCTTTCTCAGCATGTTTTTTCAAGTACCTGTAGGGTTTATCAGTAAAAATCTTATTTCACAAAACACTTACTTAGGCTATAACAGTGTACATTTTGTCTTAAATCCCTACCACATTTACTCAGAAGAATCCTTTTGTACTACTGATGAAAGGTGACAATGTAAAGATGCTTGTGCCGGTCTTTTTGTCCTTTTGAATGTGACAAAGAATATGTATCTGTGTATGTGACATGTGACAACCTTGAAGAAAAACGCTCCGTCAATATCTGAATGAGATCTCTGTGCAAGAAAAAAAAAAAAAAAAAAAAAAAAGCAACAATGACAGGCCTTGTTTTTTTTGTTGGTCAGCTACCTAATCCCCTTCTCGGAGGAGGAAAAACATCTGTGTTTGAGTCAACAGGCCTCATTGTCAGTTGGCCTATCTGAGATGTTTTGACCTTAAAGGGACACTGTGTAACATTTTAAGTAATTTATTAGCTAAAATCAATATCCTCATTCATAAATATGTCCTCATTGGTGTAAAATCACCTCTGCCAATAATCTGAATTATCCTCCTGAGCGGAGAATTACAAATATTAATATTACATTTTGTACATTGAGCAGGCAAGTCTTATGGAGGAAGCCATGTTTTTGGAATGTCATCAGGTGCATTGTTTAAAATGTAGAATTGTTCTTGTCCTTGAAGGCCACTGTAGCTTCTGTTATTATTCTAAAGGGTTGGGGTTACCCAGGGAGCGTTGCATTCTAGAACTTTGTAGAACTTTCTTGATGATGTCATATTACACGGTGCCCCTTTAAAGGTGGAGTCAGCCATTCTGGTGAATGCTCGTTGTCAAAATCACTTTTGGTCAAAGTGAAGTGAATATCTCCTCATGATCCCGCTACCTGTACTGTGTGTGTCCTGAAAAAAGAACCAGTGTTAAACATACACATCCTAGGCTCTACTGTAGCTAGCAAATTGCTCCATTTACAGAGCATAGGCTGTTTATTAACACTGTATTTCTTTTCAGTATACACACAGTATATGGACAACAAGTAGCGGATTGTTTGGAAATATTCACTGATTTTTGACAAAAAGTGATTTGGACAACAAGCATTCTCCAGAATCGCTAAAATGCTTTTGAATCTCCATGCAGACACACCATTGCAAAACCATAAATACACACACACCTGGGACTTAATAGTAGGTCTTCAGAGTAACTAATCCCCTCAGTGAATAACACTCACTTTATGATCATTTGGGAACCTCACAGATCAGAGAGCACATTTTGTTTAAGGCTAAACCATTTACCTATTTAACTGATTTTTATAAATAAAAATCTTGATCTACAAGTTTCATTTAATCACTCTTGCATAATGGAACAAAAAACTATGCTTTTTTTGGTCACTTTGAACACTAAATGAATCCACTGGGGATACATTTTAAAATATCTAGAATATTTTAGACAACAGGGCCGTTGAGCTCTGTTTCATTCCAGACTTTCCTGTAATTAACAGAGGTTACTTGGGGTCAGCGATCGGGATGAGTATCTCTGTTATCTTGTGGTTAACCCCCTCCACAGACACACACAGACATTCCCATCCTCCCTCCCACACAAACTATTAGACACTTACCTCTCAGGAATTGTAACATCTGAACCATTTTAAGGGCACATTGCATCATTCAAATTGTATTTTATTGCACATCAGTATAAAAAGAATAGCCTAAGCTCAATCACATTAATGTTGATTAATATTTACATTTCAGGTTAATTCTACATATTGGCTACAGGTGTTATTGGCATATCTGGGTCTTCTACAGGCTTTTACTGATATTTCATAAATGCACTGTTTGATCTCAAACTATACATGTCTTCTCCAAAGCTGAATAAATTGACAGAAATCTTCAAATCTGCACTCTAAATGGAAGGCCTATTGAAGAAATCCCTCGCTACAAATACTTGGGCATTAGGATTCATGACAAATTTACATTGGAAGACCATATGGATAACATTAGTCAGAAATTAAGGTGAAATTAGGTTTTCTTTATAGAAACAGGCCTTGTTTTCCATTTGATTGTATAAAACGGATCATGGAAGCAAACTGTCTAACTGTTTTGATATTTTATTCTGTACTGAAGGTCTCACTTGAGATTTTGACCGTGCACCAAAGATGGCTGCATTGACATCAGAGCTATAGCTTCACAATAAAAGCCATGCATGATGTTCACATGTGTACAGCAACACTGTTGTGTGTAGTTATTTTAAAAATATGCTTTGGCTATGTAACCAAGCTTAGTTCTTAGTTTAAAAAGAAATACAATTAACTAACTGCAGTTTCTTAAATAGGAGCATTGTGGTTCAATAAATAGAATAAAAATACACACAACAAATTATTTTTTATTTAATGGACGTGAAAGTGTTTATTTTTGCTTATTCAGACATCTGGGCAAAATTTAGCGAACTAATCCTTTAGTTCATGTGACACGTGCGTGACACTACCAGCCAATCAGAATGCAGCATCGCAGCGCCATCGTGAGAATGAAAAAAACAAAACTCTGCTACCGGAACAAGATGGACTTTTCATTTGATTTTAATATAAAAAGTTAAAAACCCTTTGTGGTTTTACTTTTTCCTTACCGGTTAAGATTTCTGTCCATGACGTTTTGATTTTATGGTGGACCGATTTAAATGTAGGACTTTATTCACCGTGTTTCTTTAGAAGAAGACGTAAGTTTCTTTTCTCTCCCCGTTTCACCTCACATGTCGCTAGCATAGATAATCGCTAGCTTAATAAACTGCCTAAAATTATATTTTTGAGAAGCTGGATATTAAATAATATCTATTTATTTCTATGTCACCTGGTTTTGCAAAAGTGGATCATTCCTGATGGTTGTTGTGAGTCGTGGCCTTTCTCCAGTCCTGGGATCGCCCCTAACATTGAACTTTCTGGTGAGTGAATTGAACTGTTTTTTAATGATCTGGCTGCGTCTGACCTGTATGAACCTAAAAGCTAACTGTGTTGTGGTTGTGGTGCTACTTGGCTAATTTGATGAAGCTTTAAATGCTCAACTTTGTGTGTGTTTGCACACACAAAGAAGGAGAAGGAGAAGCCAGAAGGAGAAGTGTATGGTGGGTAGGAGCAACTAAAATCATATGCCAATGTTTTTGTGTAAGAGGAAATATGTTGTGGATGTATTTTTGATATGGTGCTGTGCGTATGGTTTTCATCTATTTGGAGTAATGAGACAAAGTAAGGAGTAAAAAGAGTATTTTGAAAGTGATGAAGGAGGTCAGGTCAGGGACACATGACTGGGGAGGCTAAACTGTCTTGTTACTGCATCATACTGTATACGTTTTTGCAGGCAGGGGGAGCCACTACTTTGTGCTATTTGTGTAACAGTGTCTGTTAGTTAGACTAATACTGGATTAGAGTGCATTTCTGATATTCAAAATGATAAAAAAAAGTAAGGTTTACACTTTGTACACACACACACACACACACGGATGGACAGCAACATCTTTTAACACTGTTTTTGAGTCATACATTAATAATGGAGTTCCTGTTTAAAAGCCAGTGTTTAGAGAACAATGCACCGCTCTGGATTTCCACAGAAAGGCAGATAAAACCAGATACAGTTTGAATCATAACAGCAGATGTGATTGGCCAACGCATCCTGAAAAACCACTTGCATGTGTTGGAGGATTAGACAGTGCTTATTACAGGCATGCTCTCTTTTGAACCTTTATGGAGCTGCGGCTTCCTGAGAATACATTTTCTAATGCATATGAATGTTAATACTAAGATTGATAGATAACCTTCATTTAGACGCAATAATGATATAGCCTTAACATTAGTCGTGATTTTTTTATTCCAGCTGTTAGGAGTGAGGTACCTTCATACAGGTTTTCCTAGTGCATTTTGCATGTATAATATGACCAGGGTGAAGTATTGTTGAGAATGAGTTAGATGTCCCATATTTCTAAATGATAGAACATATGCTAAATAAAATGGTTTCCTGAAGCTTTGCAAAAAAAAGTGGCAACACATGTACAACAGTCAAAATCAAATAAATGAGCCTTTACCGCTCCATTCTGACACAATTAATACATACAGCGCTCGTTATCGATTACGTAAAAAAAATAAATTATGTGCATAACTCAGGACTCAGACATGAAACCTTGGCAACGTAGATTCAGGCTGAGACAAGACAAAGGGTGTTGCCATTCACAAATCTATTACTTCCATTTCAAAATCACACTGATGATAACCTATAACGCACGCACGCACACACGCGCACACACACACACACACACACACACACACACACACACACACACACACACACACACACACACACACACACACACACACACACACACACACACACACACACACACACACACACACACACACACACAAAAAGATTCCCATATTAGTTTCCTCCAAACTTGACTTTTCCAGACATCTGCACACGCTACTACCAAATACAGGCTGGTCTTGATTTGTACTGTCATACCTCTGTTTGTTTATGTAGATGTCTTTTTTCTTTTTACCAAACACAGTTAAATAGGAAACTGCATTGCTGTCGTTTTTGTACCAACATTCGAAACTGCACATTGAATCGGTATATTAATTCTTTGTAAGGCTTTTTTTGATCAACTTCAATCAAATATGAGATCAATATTTATTCAGAAATATTAAATTAAGCGTGGTTAGTTTCAGTCTACTGATTATCACACAGGCCCACTATCTACTACCTCATTCACATGTTGTCTGATGGATACAACTAAAACATAGATCTCCATAGATCTCCATCTGCCATTCTGTACTCCATTATAGGGAGTTCACCATATCCCCAACAGGTGCAGCTACGTGAATAGAACATATCCTGGAAATATTCGTGTTGCAACTTGCAAAGCACCTTGCAGAACATTCACCTGTCGTGGGAGCGCGGGGGAGTCTAACCGGTTTCCATGACGAACCGGTGTCTATAGTCTAAGTTGTTGTTTTGTCAGTAGCCTATGCTTCCCTTGATATGAACAACTGCAGTTTACCACAAATTCATCACAACTTTTTAAAGTATAAAGAATACAGAGTGCAGTCTAGTTATTAGTGAATTTGTGAAACTATGGGCCAGTTTCACAGACATGGATTAAGCCTAGTCCTGGACTAAATGGAATTTTGAATGGAGATTGTCCATTGAAAGTACAATTTAGTCCAGAACTAGGCTTAATCTATGTCTGCGAAACCGGCCCATTATGTATTAGGAAGTACTAAAGAATAAGGAACCAAATAACGCAAACAAATGAGGAATTGAAATTGTCCACAAGGCAAAATCATCAGTTAATAACACACACAATGTTCTAACTTGTACGCAGGCTATTGGGTTGGGCTTTAATTATTCCCTTTAATATTTACATTACCTGACTTTGACACATTTTCCTACATAACAACTTTAAATAACATGTCGGAGTCCAAGGATATGAGCCATAGAAATGAACACAGCTGACCCCAACATTGACAATATCTTGTTTTATATGTAGATATGTAGTACACTATTGATCCCATACTTTATCAGATCTCTAACATTTCTTTAACCCCTTCTATGGATTTTTCGGAAGTCTCCATGTGCCTGTTTTTGTCATGTGACGATGTGTCGTGCCAGAACATGTATGACTCAGAGTTCCCACAAAGATTCTACGGTTTCTTAGTAACCAACTGAAACTGTGACTTGCACCTGAACAATGGCCAGGTGACTGTTGTGATGACATCATATGCCAAAAACAGACATCCACACAGATACACAAACACACATCCACTTTCTGATTCATGAAACTTCTAGAAAGTTTTTCTGTAGAAAATCCTCAAACAATGTTACCAAGGAAAATTACAAAATAATACCGGAAACGTCTAGATAGATATGATACAGTCTAGTAACTTAACAATGGGTTTAAAATACATGAACTGCTCAAATTACTACTCACAGGACAAACATTTACAAAGAAACAGTATTCTGAAACTTATGACTACATTATGTCAAAGTAAGTTAATTATGGAATCAAGCATTTTTACAACAGACTACATCAGTAAGTTCATCCAAAGATAATGTACAACCCTAAGCAAGGCCAGAAACAACAACATTAAATTTGAAGTTTAATTAAAAGAAACAGAAAGTAGGGTGTCATGTGATGGGCTTTTTTGTGGGCCACCTTGCCAAATTAAAGGTGGAGTCAGCAATTCTGGAGAATGCTTGTTGTCAAAATCACTTTTTGTCAAAATCAGTGAATATCTCCACACGACCCGGCTACCTGTAGTGCGAGGGTGCAATATCCACGGGTATGCTGCTAGCTATGATGGGCCCCTTTGTTAACATACCCTTACCATTTACAGAGCCTAGACTGTGTATTAACACCAGATTTGTTTCAGGGCACACACAGTACGGACAGGCAGTGGATTGGGAGGAGAAATTCACTGATTTTGACAAAAGTGATTTGACAACAAGAGTTCTCCAGAATCACTGACTTCACCTTTAAGCTTTGTGAGCTCTTGTGTGAGGTGTAGGCTGATTATGAAAATGTAGCATTTGCATTGGTGCCTAATATTGACCCAGCCGGTTTACTGAAGGGTTGGGACACTTGAGCGAGAGCCAAAGCCAGCCGTTACAGTGGGGCCTGGGCTTGCCTCAGTCTGTACCTGTTGACACTTGTCACCTAAGCGCCCTCTGGCATTTTCTCACAGCCGTCAGAAGGTTTAACCTGTTGCTGTGTGTAGAATGTAATGGCATTTTGATCAGACTTGATAGAAAATTACTTTAATATTATTAAATAATGAGTTTTTACATGCAGTGGGTGTCCTAGGGAAATGCACCTATTGGAAGACAAAAAAGAAGTACTATAGAAAAAATACTCTGAAAGGGAGAGGGGGGTTTAGCAAGGAAGCGTTGCAAACTATAATCTCATCACTAGATTCCACTAAATACTCAATATATTACACACTGCACCGTGAAGGTACAGTATTAGAAAAATTTATCAACTGACAATGTCATATTGAATTTTTTTTTTTATTATTTTTTATTTTTTTATTTATTTTTTTATATATTTTTAAGATATTTTTTTGGCATTTTTATGCTTTATTGATAGTGTAGAGACAGAGTTGAAATGGCGCAGAGAGGGGAGTGACATGCAGAGAACGACCGCGGGCTGGAATCGAACCCTGGTCCGCTGCTGGCCGTGGCCCATGGGGGGGACGCCCTACCAACTGAGCTAAGGGCGCCCCCGTATTGACATTTTTAACAACCTTTACATTCAAAAACACACAGTTCCACACAGCCAGCTTGATCAGTCTGATTTTAAAAAACGTGATTATGGACAAGATTATTTAGTATCCAATAGAGTGAGAGTATGAGTATTGAAAACAGGAGTCATGTGACTGTGGCCTTTCAGAGGTCAATCTGGATTTGCACTAATCTCGCCCCTAAAACCATCTCTCCTCAGATTCTTAATTGTGGAAATTCCTCCCTGCCTCCTTGCGTGTGGAACCCAATCTCCATAGCCAGAACCCAAGCAGCTTTAATGATCCTAGCTTGGATAAAATAGAGGCATTATGGTCCTAACGGCAGTTTTGGCTCTTAAACACTGCCCCCATTCATTTCTGAAACAATCTGATTCTCTCTCTACCTCTCTTAGCCCCCCTCTCACTATTCACTCGTTATTTTGCAGCAGTCTGTCACCTGGAATCACTTGGCGTGTGTTTGCAACATCTCCCTCCTGCTGTCTTGTCCTTGCCGTGGAAAGGTATCGACAAATTAAGTGGGAGCCCCCGGACTTCATAGAGCGAGTTTCTCTCTTAAGAGCACCCATAGCTGAAGGCTGCCATCCATCAGCCGTCAAGGACTGACGTCATTGCAAGGTCAGCTCTGATCTCTTTATTTTCACCTTCAGAAAATGTTTTATTGTTGTTCATTCATGCTCAGAAAAATTGGGTTAACAAGAAAACAATAGTTAAAATACATTTTTAAATAAGACATAAGTATTTAAAATTACTCAGCATAGAAATATTGGACATGTCCTTTGGCTGCGCCAATAACGCTACTCTGTTTCTCTTCTGTGTGTGGGCCTGTTACAATCACTGTAGTGTTATCACTGTAGGATGGGATGTATACTTCATTGATACATACTGTATAAGTAACAACTATCTGGATACATGGTGTGTTTAATACCAGAATGGACTAAGCATTTGCCCAACCAGCGGCATTCTCTAGTTTATGGTTTATCAGATAAATGCATTTATTAAGGACAAAGTCAATGTTATCAATATGCTGCATTTCTGTTTCTGACACACATAAACATTTAGTGGTTCAATTTCTAGTCTTTTCCATTGAGCAAATGTGGGCAAAAGTACTGAAACCGATTATCCAAAAGTTAACAGACAAAATAACATGCTGACAAAAGTACTGTTCTAAAAAGGGTAGAAAGTACTCAATCACTTACACACAATTGTACAATGTTGAATGCAAACCATGAAACCTTGAGAAAAAAACTTGCTGACTGAACTCAAAAGTATAATGCAACCATCTTTAAACAAAGCTTTTTTACTCATAGTTCCTGAAAACATGACATTCTGTACACATGACATTCTGTACACGCATGACTTTCAGCTGACATCAGAAAAGTAGAACTGTCACTGTTCATTGTTTCTGAAAAAAAAATATATAAAAGATGAAACGAGACCAAAAAGCTTCCTAATGGCCAATACCTTGACTTTGAGGGTGTGGCTGATGCTGAACAGATCTCATAACCTGTGAGTCACAGTGTGGCAAATACACCTGCAACGATTATTTGACAGAGACAAAACCTGACATGATGATACATGCCCGCCGCGGGGAGTGGGGGTTTATCAGTGTGTGTGACAGTGTGACGGTGTGTGTCAAGCCCCTCCCGGGTTAACTGTATAAAAGTCCCATTCCAACCTTGCTTATACACATTTACTCTTGGGGATCACTCAAGCAAGACTTAACTTAACTTTCAGAGCATCAACCTTTGGACTTTTCTTTTTTCTTCTTCGTACAACTTTTCAAGAAGCTTTTTTTCTGCGGAAAACATGGTGTCGGCCGCCTTTCAGATGGTGGGCACTGCCCTGTGCATTATTGGCTGGATTGGGACCATCGTTGTGTGCGCCCTACCCCAGTGGAAAGTCACAGCCTTCATCGGACAGAGCATTGTCACGGCTCAGACGACTTGGGAGGGCATATGGATGAACTGTGTTGTCCAGAGCACGGGCCAAATGCAGTGCAAGGTGTACGACTCCATGCTGGCTCTCCCCACTGACCTCCAAGGGGCCCGGGCCCTCATAATCATCTCCATCCTTGTGGGCATTGTGGGCATCCTGCTGGCCCTGGCTGGGGGCAAATGTACCAACTGTGTGGAGGACGACAGCTCCAAAGCCAAAATCGGCGTGGCATCAGGCGTGGTCTTCATCGTTGCAGGCATTTTGTGTCTGATTCCAGTGTGCTGGACGGCAAACACCATCATACAAGATTTCTACAACCCCGTGTTGGTAGGCTCTCAGAAACGGGAGCTCGGAGCGGCTCTTTTCATTGGCTGGGGCGCCTCTGGCCTCCTCCTCATTGGTGGAGCGATCCTCTGCGCAAACTGCCCCAAGAAGGATTCCTACGCTGCATCTTATTCAGCCGCCCGCTCTGGACCCAAGGACTATGTCTAAGGAGAGGGGGTGATGAGACCCAAAAGAGACTGGAAAAAAAGGACTTGAATCGAATGCTTTGTGATCTAAGAAACTGGTTAAAATTGCCACAATAAGCATGATTTGAATGTTTAAGTGATTTATGTTGTGTTTGCAGTTTGGTTTGATACGTCAATGTTGAAGTACACTGCAGCACTACAGGATCGGTTCCATCATAGTGCCAAGAGAAATACATGTGCACCTTACCACACCCATACAACCGTTTCTGTGGACTGAGTGAAAAAAGGCTTTATCAGTGGGAGTGTAAAAAGATACATATACATACTGGAAAAATGTGGATGAATTGATTTTTTTTTTAAAGTGTTCATTTGTTTTTATGGATGTGTTCCCTTTTCATATCATTTCATTTAAAATGTGCATTATGCCTGTCGGAAACTGTAAATAAAGTTTTTTCTATTGACGTTGAATGATTACGTTTTGTATTTTCTTTTAGATTTGACAACATTTCATTAAAACAACTTTGTCTTTAGCTAAAATGGTGGTTTCAGAAAAAAGAGCTGGGGTGTGGCTCTCTTACACGTAACCCATATATTGTAGCTGAGTAATAATGAACCACAATGATAAATATTTGTCAAAAGTAATACAATATTCTACCTATATTCAACTAGTTATCCCCAAAAATAAATCCTAAATGTACTTTAAAATACTCCTAATTCACTTACCCTGAAAAATCTCCTTTAAAATAATGCTCTAAGTGGGCAAACAAAATGGAAAAAAATTATCCTACTTGAAGTTTTATATGAATAACTATTTTATAATTCAAAATAATCGTAGAAAAAGCAACAAATGTGCCTCAGGTGAGCATTTTTTAAAACAAGGTTAATTTAAAAATAAGTTTGACTTCAAGTTGTATCCTCATGAATTATGAAACTCATTACCTGTCCAACACTGCCCCTTGCTGTTGAAAAAATAGATCTGTGTGTGTGTGTGTAAACAACTTCTAGCCAATAGCAGACAACGATTCTGCTATCGCAATACGCCCATGCCTGCAGTTGCCTCTTCTCACACACAAACACCCTATAAATACAAGCTCACATCTTCCCCCTCATATTTCTACTTTGGATTTTTAACCTGTGAAGAACAACAAGAACAACCTGGTTTAAAAAAAAAATCAAAATGGTTTCCGCGGGGATTCAGATGATTGGCATATCGATGGCTGTGATTGGCTGGTTCATGGTGCTGGTGGTGTGCGCCCTGCCCATTTGGAAGGTCACCGCTTTCATCGGCGCCAACATCATAACGGCCCAGACCATCTGGCAGGGGTTGTGGATGAACTGTGTGATCCAGAGCACGGGACAGATGCAGTGCAAGGTGTACGACTCTATGCTGGCTTTGCCCCAGGACCTGCAGGCCGCCCGGGCAATGATCATCATCTCCATCTTGCTTGGAATCGTCGGACTGGTGCTGTCGATCGCTGGCGGGAAATGCACTAACTGTATTGAAGACGAGAAGGCCAAGGCTAAAGCTTGTATACTGTCTGGAGTTTTGTTCATTGTCTCCGGCTTGCTGTGCCTCATTCCGGTGTCCTGGTCTGCAAACACCATTGTCAGCAACTTCTACAATCCTGTCATAATCAACGCATACGAGTTGGGAGCATCGCTGTATATCGGATGGGCGGCCGCTGCCCTGCTGCTGATGGGAGGAGGGCTTCTGTGCTGGAACTGCCCCCCGAAACATGATCAGCAACCCCACTATGTGCCCAAATACAACCCTTTGAAGTCTGTCTCCACCTCAAGAGAATATGTGTAAGAGGGTTGGCTTGGTTACTTCCTACATGGACTCTTGAGGTCAAGAGATTACTATTATATTACAAATATACAAATATATAAATTAAATGTATAGTTTAAAAGAAAAAAGTTATTACTTATTTTTTGGAAGACGTGGGTTTTCTTACTCGGGTATCATGTCACTGTGATCAAAAGTTTATAAAGGTGTTCATTTGTTTTTATGGATTTGTTCCCTTTTCATATCATTTCATTTAAAATGTGCATTATGCCTGTCGGAAACTGTAAATAAAGTTTTTTCTATTGATGTTGAATGATTACGTTTTGTATTTTCTTTTAGATTTGACAACATTTCATTAAAACAACTTTGTCTTTAGCTAAAATGGTGGTTTCAGAAAAAAGAGCTGGGGTGTGGCTCTCTTATACATAACCCATATATTGTAGCTGAGTAATAATGAACCACAATGATAAATATTTGACAACAGTAATACAATATTCTACATATATTCAACTAGTTATCCCCAAAAATAAATCCTAAATGTACTTTAAAATACTCCTAATTCACCTACCCTGAAAAATCTCCTTTAAAATAATGCTCTAAGTGGGCAAACACAATGGAAAAAAATTATCCTACTTGAAGTTTTATATGAATAACTATTTTATAATTCAAAATAATCATAGAAAAAGCAACAAATATGCCTCAGATGAGCATTTTTTAAAACAAGGTTAATTTAAAAATAAGTTTGACTTCATGGTGTATCCTCATGAATTATGAAACTCATTACCTGTCCAACACTGCCCCTTGCTGTTGAAAAAATAGCACTTCCTGTAGTGTTTCTCACCTGAAAATACCCAGGTAACAATTAAGTGGATAAAACAGTAGTTTTTTTATTCAGATTTCCTCTTGAAGTAGTTGGACTTACAAATATACAAATATATAAATTAAATGTATAGTTTAAAAGAAAAAAGTTATTACTTATTTTTTGGAAGACGTGGGTTTTCTTACTCGGGTATCATGTCACTGTGATCAAAAGTTTATAAAGGTGAGAATTTAGAGAAATCCCAATTTCTTTTTGCCCTTAAACAGTAAGACACAATTCAGTAATTCAAACTATCATAAAAATAATAATAAACCCATTAGTCTGATAATTATCTCCCATAATTTACTTTTCTGCTCCTTTTCCAGGGCTTTAGAGGCATATGCAGAAAATGCAAAAAAACATCAAGAAAAAATCTGATTTGTCAATTTTCTTTAATTGAGTGTGTGTGTGTGTGTGTACTAGGTAGCCAAACGTTTGTCTTTGAAATCTTTACCAATAAGAGAAATAAAAAGTTAACTGACAATACTTTTTCTTATGTTTACAAATGACCTTCAAGCTTTAGATTCTGGCAGTTCAGCATTACAAAAGGTCATTGAGATCTGTGTGTGTGTGTGTAAACAACTTCTAGCCAATAGCAGACAACGATTCTGCTATCACAATACCCCCATGCCTGCAGTTGCCTCTTCTCACACACAAACACCCTATAAATACAAGCTCACATCTTCCCCCTCGTCTTTCTACTTTGGATTTTTAACCTGTGAAGAACAACAAGAACAACCTGGTTTAAAAAATAATTATCAAAATGGTTTCCGCGGGGATTCAGATGATTGGCATATCGATGGCTGTGATTGGCTGGTTCATGGTGCTGGTGGTGTGCGCCCTGCCCATGTGGAAGGTCACCGCTTTCATCGGCGCCAACATCATAACGGCCCAGACCATCTGGCAGGGCATGTGGATGAACTGTGTGGTCCAGAGCACGGGACAGATGCAGTGCAAGGTGTACGACTCTATGCTGGCTTTGCCCCAGGACCTGCAGGCCGCCCGGGCAATGATCATCATCTCCATCTTGCTTGGAATCATCGGAGTGGTGCTGTCGATCGCTGGCGGGAAATGCACTAACTGTATTGAAGACGAGAGGGCCAAGGCTAAAGCTTGTATACTGTCTGGAGTTTTGTTCATTGTCTCCGGCTTGCTGTGCCTCATTCCGGTGTCCTGGTCTGCAAACACCATTGTCAACAACTTCTACAATCCTGTCATAATCAACGCACAGAGATACGAGTTGGGAGCGTCGCTGTATATTGGATGGGCGGCCGCTGCCCTGCTGCTGATGGGAGGAGGGCTTCTGTGCTGGAACTGCCCCCCGAAACATGATCAGCAACCCCACTATGTGCCCAAATACAACCCTGTAAAGTCTGTCTCCACCTCAAGAGAATATGTGTAAGAGGGTTGGCTTGGTTACTTCCTACATGGACTCTTGAGGTCAAGAGATTACTGTTACAGCGGAGATAAATGATAGTTTGCCTTTAAAATAAATGATAGTTTGCCTTTTAAAACTGTGACATATATTCTTTGGAAATGCAAATATAGCATGAAATCACAGCTTTCCATGAGCTGTATCTTGAGTTCTGGTTGTTGTTTATAGATACGCAAATTTGTCAATATGTAATTTATTAGGACAATAATCCATATACTGTATTTGTATCTTAAAACACAAACAAAAATCGATATGTTGGCCAAGCCACAGTTATTTTAACAACATATTGTTGTCTAAAGTTGTTACAGAACAGCTTTTGGATACAGCCTGTTTTCATTTTCTGAATAAAAAAAAATACTATGGACCCGTGCTAGGACTTAAAAACGCATTTTTTTCCACATCAAGAGCATATGTATAAGATGTTTTGCATATAGTTATATCCTCATGGGATTAACAACAGGGAGACAGTATAATTTGCTTTAAATTGTCAACATACATCACTGGAAATTTAAATGTAGTGTGAAGTCACTTGCCATGAGCTGAATATTAGGTTTTTGTTGTGGTTAGTGTGTCAATGACCTTCCTCACAGTGGACATTTTGTTTTGTCAAGCGGGTGTTATGGATTTTATAAATAATGTTTTCATTCATTTTAGTTATAATTAATCCATGTAAATATATTAAGTCGTATTGTAACTAAGCATTTCCCAGTGTAACTATCTTTATTGTAATTTTGATCGTTTAATTTTAAATAATTTAATTGAGAAAAGGACTATAAAGGCTGCGAATACAGCTTCATCAATGTATAACTTCTACTAAAGTACATTTTGCATTTTTTTGTTTCTTGCAAAAAAAACTGCAGGTTAATTAAAATATATGCATTTTTAGTTGTTGTCCCTTTCATTTTTGCATAGTCTTCAAATCCCACATTTATGTGAACTCTTGTAATGTTATGTGTAAATAAACTGTATGCTGACTGGATGATTCCTGTATACTTAACTCTGAGAAACTCCACACAAACAGCTCCGGAAAAAATTAAGAGACCAGTCTGGATTTTTCCTAAATCTTCATCTCTACATTACTCATTGAAAATTATTTTAATGAAACTAATTTTATTGGACTTTGGTAGAAATGTTGTCAGTAGTTTATATTATAAAACCAAAAAGTTAATTCTACTCAAACATATGCCTATACATAGTAAAACGAGAGTCACTGAACATTTTGGAGTGGTCTCTTCATTTTTTCCAGAGCTGCATGTACTAGCATTATAGAGATCTAAGAAGAGGGTATATATAATGATATCAAAACCACAAGGGACATACTATCACCACAGTATGCAAAGAGGTAAGTGCTGTGCTATTGAGAAGCTTAATGCACTTACTGTATCAAGGATGATCAGGCTAAGTTGTCAATTGTACCTAGGGGTTTCTTTGTCTACTGTAGACGGCTTGGGCTCCCCCTCCTTTGATACAAAATTCCCTTATGTTTACTTTACTTTCATCTTTAAAGCCTAGCAAATAAGTGACATTAATTATCAGCAGAAACTACTCGTTTAAACTTGAGTTGGTTTACAATCAAACATGTATTTTTAAACCAGTAAAGCTTTAAAATGGTGTGTAGTAAAACATTTGTATCGAGTATCACCATCATGGGCTGTGTCCTCACCACCATCAATTTCACTGACAATGGTTTGTTTACACAACACACATATCGGTCACATGATGTAGTTAGGAGGCCTTTTGTGAAGCGACGTCACTTCCTGTGTCTCGTCACTCCACCCAGGTGGCTGTAAACCATGCTGAAAAAGATTATAACTCCTCCTCGGCTCATTGATACTGTGTTGTCACTGAGTTTGTCCATCATGATTTGAGATTTAATTTTTTAAGTCCAACTAGGCCCTATGTTTAAAAAACCTTTGCCCTGATATTATAGATACTATGGTCGACATATGTAATCGAATTTTACCATAAGAGAAGCAATGTCAGCTTCCCTTGATCTAACAAATTAGTGAGGAAGAAAAACTACTCATTTCCTTTCTTGCTTTCTTCCAAAATTGTGTAATAAAATACAAAAGTGTAAAGATCTTAAACATCTCAATTATCAACAGTAGAGACTGTGTCACCCCTTAAGACTAAAACAAAATAATAACATAAACTTCACAGGAAGAGGAGATAATCCCATTAACTTTCTGTTGTGCTGCTTATCAGTTGTGTGTGGGGGTTTAACAAAGTCTTTGTTTGATTTTAAATTAGCACAGACAGCACATAGCATATTTGTGAAAACAACAACTAGACGTAATTTGATCACTTCCACTGTCTGAGCTGGTTTCAGGACCTTTGAAGTCTATGGCCACCCATAAGGGGGAGATAGTGGGAAAGCTTTCTATGGCCCAGCCACTTGGGAGGGGGCGTGGGGGGTTATGGTCTTTGGAGGCCTATAACCCATCTAAACCAAACTTTATTTCGAACCAACCAACTTAACAAAACAAACTTTATATTTATCGGTGCTCCAGTAAAATATATCCTATTTCACCTATGAAAACCTAAAAATAGTACGAGTCATTTTCTATCCCTTTTAACCTTTGCGTGCAACATCAAAAGGTCAATCATTCTATCCATGAATGTGCGTCTGGTGCCTTAATGTGCTTTAATGTGTCTAAACCCATATGCCTCACATCAATTTGACTCAAAATGTGGTGTGTGTAGCACTGAGTTGGTCTCTCTCCAAATGCATGTGTGTGTTTATAGGAATAAGCTCAAGCACACACATTGATAAGAGTAGAACACAAGTTAATGTGGCCCATTGACTGGACCTTTTCAGGGGCCCAGGCATTTGTTTTGGATGGACCATCCTTGCTGCAGAAACGCATACGAAAGTGTGTTTCCCGAGAACAATAGCAAGGCCTTGTCTTTAAAAAAGGGGTTGCCACTCCTCCTAACAGCTCTCAGTTAAAGGAATCTAGTTTGGCCAGAAGAACTCATCTGACGACAACAGGACAGCCCTCCTCTGACTGAACAACAAGTGAGAAAGCTGTGTCACTCACTCCGAAAGAGAACCTGAACCGCACGCTTGGAAAAATCTATCCCTCTCAGCCTCTTCCACCATGGGTCGGATCGGCAAGGAAGTGGCGGGCCAGATCATAAGCTTCGTAGGCTTTGTTTTGATCGCGGTGACGTGCGGCGTGCCCATGTGGAGGGTTACCACCTTCATCGGGGCCAACATCGTGACGGGACAGACCATTTGGGACGGCCTGTGGATGAACTGTGTGATGCAGAGCACGGGCCAAATGCAGTGCAAGCTTAGTGAATCGATCATGAGGCTCACCAGGGACCTCCAAGCCGCCCGGGCCCTTGTCATCATCGCTCTCATCTTCGCCTTCATCGGCTTCATTGTCAGCTTCGTCGGAGCCAAGTGCACGGGCTGTCTGAAGAAGGATTCCTCCCAGGCCAAGGTGGTCATCTTAGCCGGATGTCTCATTATTTTCTCCGCGGTCATTCTCCTGGTTCCCGTGTGTTGGTCGGCGGCCGTCACAGTCACAGATTTTTTGGACCCCACTGCCATAGAGACACAGAGAAGGGAGATAGGGGCTTCTATCTACATCGGTTGGTCGGCTGCTGCTTTGCTACTCATCGGTGGGATCATCCTAACCACGTCATGCCCTCCTCAGGAACGCAACTATGGATACCAGGGCTACCCACAGGGGCCCTTGTACCCCTACATGGGACCCCCACCCACCTACGCTCCTGTGTATGCGCCCCCAAGCCGAGCATACTCAGGCACCGGGTCATACATACCAAACAAACCATATGGACCACCACCAACCAATTACTCTGTGAGACGGTAAAACAAACTAATAGTGTGTAATAATAGTATGTGAAGAGAAGGACGCACACATGATAAAGACTGAGAATTTCTGCCTGATGGCCTAAGGAACTTATTGTGTAATTTGAAAGTTAAATTGCACCAAATTATGCACTGCATTTTGTAGATGGTGGTATGTATTCCAATACACTGTTTGGGTTTAAAATGTCTTAACTCAGACCATCACTGTGACCTTAGATTATTGTTAATTTTTCATGAATTATTTTTTTTCTTTTGGAATGATTTTGCGCGTGGATGTATTTTTTTCCTTGTACTGCAGAGGAGATGTTGTAAAATAGAAATGATTTGTGATGTTGTTTCTTGTCTGTAAATGCCACTTTACTTTTGAGATTTCTCAAATGATTTGTCAATAAAACTTTTGTATGAAATTCACTTATCTGTGTGTGGAGTCATCATCTAAACACATTGTTACCAATTAATTAAATTATATGAAATATTATCTATGAGGTTGAGCTCAGACATTTTATAAACACAGGGCCCTTCTGTGTGTGGGTGAGTGAGTGAGAAAAAAAAATAAAATAAAAACAAAAAATCCTATTTAAATTGTTTTCTATGAACATATAAGAGTAATTACAAATTATATTTTCAAAAATATATTTAATTTGAATCACTGTTATTAAAGTTTAAACTGTGAGGAGTTTACTAAAATATCTGAAATACACACATAATAAACCTTAAAATAATTACACATACAAATATACATAATAATATTTTTAACAACACAATTGATCAGTGGGAGTACTCTAATTCTGATTGAAAAATAAAAGTGAAAATCTATTTATGGCATAATAAATAGAAAGTATTGTCTGTTAACAAAAAAGGTGTGATGAATAAAAACAGGAAAAATAGCTATAAATGGACTCTTGACGTCTGACATCCGGTGATACTACATCCCATTTAGGTGTTTTTTTAAATCCTAAAACCAGTGACTTGATCTGATCTTCCGGTAAGTGGCCAATCAAAGGTTAGTTTTACTAGCCTCATTAACATACAGCCCGTCAAACACTGATTTTCATCTCGTCGAAACTACTCCATCTGTCCACATACGAATAATGTAAAGAATCTAGTCGGGCAGGTAAATCACAGCGGTTTCAGGTCAAAGGGGAGGGATGGACTTTTTCTGACTCCACCTTCAAGACACCACATCCTTATAACTAAAGCACAATGTACCACAGCCCTCATTCAACTTTTACAACCTGAGCTGAGTGGAACTGCTCCCGAAAAAACCTCCAACTTTTCTTCTGCTTCTGTGACTCAAAACCAAACTTCAAAATGGTGTCTATGGGACGGCAGATGCTGGGCTTGGTCCTGGCCATAATCGGTTTCTTGGGGACCATCATTGTGTGCGCCCTGCCCATGTGGAAAGTCACCGCTTTCATCGGCGCCAACATTGTGACGGCGCAAGTAATTTGGGAAGGCCTATGGATGAACTGTGTGACTCAGAGCACGGGCCAAATGCAGTGCAAGATCTACGATTCTCTGCTGGCTTTGCCCCAGGACCTCCAAGCCGCCAGGGCCCTTGTGGTCATCGCGATCATCGTTGCCTGTTTCGGGGTGCTCCTGGGTGTGGTGGGAGGCAAGTGCACCAACTTTGTGGACAACGAGGACTCCAAAGCTAAAGTGGCCATCGCTAGCGGAATTGTCTTCATCATCGCCGGCGTTCTAATCCTGATTCCTGTCTGCTGGTCCGCCAACACCATCATCAGGGATTTCTACAACCCTATTCTGACCAACCCACAGAGGAGAGAGCTGGGAGCCGCACTCTATATTGGATGGGGAACTGCTGGGCTTCTCCTCCTTGGAGGGGCCCTGCTGTGTAGCTCCTGCCCACCCAAAGAAAGCCCCGAGTACCCAGTCAAATACTCTGGTGCCAGGTCCAATGCAACCAGCCGTGCCTACGTCTGAAAGATCCATCCAAAAGACAGTACATTTATGTAGTTGATTTTTTTTTGTGTAACCCTCCTTCATTGTGAGTTTCTGACAGCACCACACATTGTGTGGCTCGCAGCCTGTCTTTGGTCAAGGTACGAGGGAGTGTTTCCTGAGGAATTCTTGAGAAAGACAGTTTAAGATTTGGTGTGAAACTGCAGTATTGGTGGGAAACATCTCCCAACAGCACATTGACTGGACTGAGTGAGAGCTATTGTGTATAGATATCTTGTATCAAACCTTATTTTTCCTGTGAATGTTTTAAGCTGGGCGAGAAGTCCACAAAATCTACGATGGAAGGAATCCTGTACAGTACCACTGACACATTGTGAATTTATTGTGTAAACTAGTTGACATATATCATGTTTAATTGCAATATAACAAAAGCTGCTTTTGTATTCTCAAATCACAGATTTTTAATAAAACTTTTAATGAGTGACATCATCTTGTGAAACTGCTTATTTTCACCCAGAGTTGACTTCAGTCTATTTTCCTTTTGTTGCTCGTTTACATTCATGATTCGGGTTTTCAAGATAACAAAGCAACTTAAAATGATTGCACAAGTGGTTCTAATGAGATCATCAACATTATACATGGCCAGAAATTAGACTGCTAAGATATTCAATATATGCTGTAATACATACTGTATACTGTATGTCAAATAGGTTAAGAAAAAAAGTAGAAATGTATCAGAAATACAGTAAATGTCACATTTGAAAACTCAAATCAGGTCAGGCAGTGAGTGACTAGGCAACACAGGTACACATTTTCCAGAAGAGGAAATGATGTGCCTGTTTTCAAATCTTGCAACTCGTCAGTTGAGTTGAGGAATGCAGTAAGCATGACCTAGTTGTTCACACTGGTTGTCAGAAAGCAAACAGAGCTGCAGGTTTCTGACTGACTGCATTCATTTGTAAACACTTCTTAGAGGGAATTAAACTCTCATGGTTAAGGATGCAGAGACACAAACACACTATAAAGTTTAACTGAGCACAAAAAGGCAACAACAGACAACATTCAAAAACATTCAGCAGACGTTAAACTAGTTCAACCAGTTTTACAGTGTTGAGGGCCAAAGCTTTATCTAACCATGTCAGTTTCATCATGTACGTATAAAGAGTCCTGCGGCAGTAAGTATGACCCAGTTGTTCACACTGGTTGTCAGAAAGCAATCAGAGCTGCAGGTGTCTGACTGACTGCATTCATTTTTATAAACTCTTCTTAGGGAGAATTAAACTCTCATGGTTAAGCATTCAAAGACACACACTCACTATAAAGTTTAACTGAGCACAAAGAGGCAACAACATTCAAAAACATTCAGCAGACGTTAAACTAGTTCAACCAGTTTTACAGTGTTGAGGGCCAAAGCTTTATCTAACCATGTCAGTTTCATCACGTATAAAGAGCCAGAGGCCTACGCCATTTACCCAAGCAGCATTAAATAGTATTTGGTTAAGTTGTAAACACACAAAATAGAGTAACATTGACGAACATTTTAAAAGGTAATCAGGCAACACCTTAAAAAATATTAATACAAATCTTTTTCAGACAGTCTAGTACTGTACAACACATGTTTCTGCTTTAGAGAAAAGGGCTCAGGTCATCTTGTGTTGACATGAATACAGACACATTTAGTAATACTTGGATGTTCTAATTTATTTATTTCTGTGTGTGTGTGTGTGTGTGTGTGTGTGTAGGTGTGTGTGTGTGTGTGCGCGTGTGTGTGTGAATAATTCACATCTGCACGTCTGACTAAGACGACTGACACATGAGGTTTCTATTCTTCAATTTTGTTTTTGTCTACGAATACACGGAATAAACACAAAAGTCACAAGATCAAAACCGATACAATGTCTGGGTACTTTCTCACTTCCCTTCTGTGTTTCTGTCTCTCAGACCCAAATACACTGGTTTATGATGAACATTTACTGTAAATATGGGTCTCAAATGTATTGCATATTTTCTTTATTTAAAAAATTCTGAATAATTTCTTACCTGGACACTGTGGTGTCTGGCAAAAATCAAACAGTAGTTAATATTGGACTTACATTTTTCCCAATCCACTTAACATCCTTTCTCTTTTTACCTCAGTACCAAGAATAACAATTATTGGTAGTTACGGACTGCGCCACAACTTCTTCTTTTCTGAGAAAGCTGACAGCTTGACATTTTTTCATATACTCTAAACAAATACCAGACTTCAAATTGTAAGATTCAGTTCCGACAGAAGTTTATGTTCATGTGACAAGTGGTTATTACTGTGACCATCGATCAATCAGTCAATCAAGAGTAAACTATTTATCGTTAGCCTCATAGCATAATTGCCTAAATCATATTTACTCTACTCTACTTTTACTCTACATCTAATCTATTCTACATCTACTCTACTCTACATCTACTTTTCGTTAGCCTAATAGCATAATTGCCTAAGTCATATTTTAAGGGTTATATAGTAGGGTAAAGTAGATGTAGAGTAGATGTAGAATAGAGTAGGTGTAGAGTAAAATAGTAGAGTCAATGGCCCTCAATTATCAACCGTGCGTAGACCAGAAAAGTGGGTGTACGCACATGTCCACGCAAACCTCGGCATTTATCAATTTGGACGTGAGCGTAGGGTACGCTCAAATCCCACGCCAGCTCTCAGCTCATGTACGCAAGTTTGTGAACAGCATGGACTCGCAGTGCAGGCTGTGCCGGATAGCCGATGACTTTGTTGGACAATTATTAGAAGATAATTCAAATGCAGTGTTTGCTCAGACTGAAATAAAGATATTAATCATTTAAAAATGTGCAGGTTATGGTGTCGAACTGAGTAGAAGCGCTGATTCAATAGTGCGCACACCTGCCTCTTAGGAGCGGTGCATGGGACAGTGTAAGGGATGTTATCTCCGACTTGGAGCAGCTGGGGGGACACTGAGGCACAGGGGCTGCATTCATTCAAAATGTTAGCCTAAATATTAAATATGTAGGCTTAAGTGAGCGATTTATTTCCACCATTAACCGGCACGTTTCGGCTTGTTTTTCCGATCTGCTGATGGAGCAGGACGGTGGGCGCTCTCACAGCTGATCGTTGCCGGGTCGGCTTGTGCAGCTGACAGCCGGGCGCATGCGGTCATACAGTAAAACGCAAAATGTGTTATTTTTAGTTTTTAAAACCCTTTTGAGTAGTGCTATCTAAAAGGGCCAATACATTCTAATCATTCAAATCTCTGCAGACGTGTATTTCTTTCATGGGGACCATTATCGGACAGTTGGTGCGTCTTTTTCTCCTCTACCACTTAGCCTATATTATGCCCACACCTCCAGTTGGTGTTGTATTTCAGAGCAGCAACACACTTTTTTAGTGCCGATTTTTGAGTCAGAGCACTTTTTATTCATCTAGCCTATGTAAAGAAATGGCGACATATAATTGTAGGCGGCAGGCCTATGTGCTGTTTTATAGCATTTGAGCGATAGTAGCCTACTGATGTAAACCTCAAATGCAAAATCCTCAGCTGGGATTCGTTCTTTGATGCCGTTTGTAATGCTCCGAAATGAAACTCTTTTTTTTCTACTTTCGCTGTTATTCTGTCAATTTCTATTCCCGAGAAGTTCCTCTTCTTTGCCATAATGTGCATATCCATGTTGTAAAACCTCTGGGCGAGGCCTCTAAACTGAGAAAATATAGGGGCGTGATATTCAAATAACGATTCTTTTCAGCCGCCGCATTTATCAATAATGGCCTGGCGTACGCCGAGATCTATCTATCTATCTATCTATCTATCTATCTATCTATCTATCTATCTATCTATCTATCTATCTATCTATCTATCTATCTATCTATCTATCTATCTATCTATCTATCTATCTATCTATCTATCTATCTATCTATCTATCTATCTATCTATCTATCTATCTATCTATCTATCTATCTATCTATCCATCTATCTATCCTGTTTGTGACTAAACCTAATCAAATCTTGTCATTGAAAAAACATTTGTTTTTCCAACCTTTTTTGGATGGCACAGAAAAATGATGTCGTACAATTGGATTTCATCATACAAATCTTCAATATGTTTTTTAAAAAGAGCGTTTACAACACTGATAATCTGAAAGACTTATTTACTGTACAAAAAACTTGTAAATCCCCACTGTATTATAAACCAGGAAATAACCTTTATTTTTCTCCAATGTTCTGAAGAGACCTCAGTCATTACAAACATGATGTCAGCAGCAGCACAGTATCACAGGATGTTTCGCTGAACACACCCTGTGGTGTTGCTAAATTTTTTTTCAAGTATCACATTCCTGCTCTGCTCTGTCATTACAGAGAGAATCCACCTGAACCTGTTAGGGGTTGATGCTTGTGCCTCACGTGGAGCAAGTTTACCGCAAACTGAGCAATGATTGAACAAATCTGTCTCACTAAATGAATCATTGAAATTCAAAGTCTTTTTCCACTTTTTCAATTTATATACAATATTTGGATCCAAAATCATATAGTTGTATCATTAAGTTTTCTTCAGCTTTTTATAAATTTATTTTCTTTATTTCCTTGTAAGGATTAATTCATAAGGATACGTCAGAAATTTGACCTGCAAATCGTAATCTAAAACTAAGAGAATGCAAATTGTTTATTGGATTTACAATGAAACTAAATGAATCACCTACGACGTAAAGGTGTTATGAAATATCTCCCCAATACTCCTCATAAATACTGAAGCTCCTTCTAGCCTACAGACCCACGTGAGAAGAAAATGTTTATTCTGTAACATTGTGTCTGAAGTCACAACAGCCGGCAGAGAACAACAGTCTGATTCTTTTACAGTAATCCGGACAAATCCCTCCAAACACAATATGGCAGAAGGAGGATTTTTCTTAAATAATCTCAGGATATTCTAAAATAATCTATCTTTTTAAATTATCTGAAGTACTGTTATTGCATTTGACATTTCTCTTTATTTTATCTTTTGCTTTCCCCATGATAATTACATACATTTTAGATATTCTCTGGCATTGTTTAATTTCAAATCCTTCCAAACCAGTGGTGTGCGCAGGGGGAAGGTGCAGTGGGGCCGACTCAAGTAAACTACTTTTTTTAAAATCTTTACTCAAACCAGTTTATGTAACCTGTCATTTGACTTCACTACTTCTTTTTCTACCATAGTTACAAATGAGAATGATACATGATCCTTTGTAGCACATTGTTCACTACAGAGGGGCATTTGAGCATGTCTCTGTCTGTGTCTCTGTCTCTCTTTTTCTCTCTCTCTCTCTCTCTCTCTCTGTCTCTGTCTCTCTCTCTCTCTCTATCTCTCTCTCTTTCTTTCTTTCTCTCTCTCTGTCTCTCTCTCTATCTCTCTCTCTTTCTCTCTTTCTTCTCTCTCTCTCTGTATGTGTGGGTGTGGAGACAAATCACTGTTTACCACTTTCAATTCTCACTGCGGCCTTTCTTTCGTGAAACTCTTGTGTCACTCTCAAACACTATTACTGCCAACTTTCTTTCAAGTTTCTGTCACATGGTATACATCCTTTCCTTGTTAAGAGTTCTGAACAAAAACCTAATGAAACACAACCCATGTCACCATCCAGAAGAAATAATAATCCGTCATTGTCCTTTACACACTAAAGAATCTTGTGTGGCTGGTATTCTTTTGGCATGGCCTGCTGCGATTGTACACTTAATAGCTCGGCGGCTTTCTCCAACACCTCCCATTCTTCAGCCTCACTCTCTCACATTCTATACACCCGAGCATACTCTTGAAAATATTCTCAAAGACAACACTCAACGGAGCAACAACAGCACAACCATGGCTTCCATGGGTATGCAGATGGCGGGCGTCGTCCTGGCCATTATCGGCTGGTTAGGGGTGATCATTGTGTGCGGTGCGCCCATGTGGCGGGTCTCGGCCTTCATCGGCAGCAACATAGTGACCTCGCAGACCTTCTGGGAGGGCCTGTGGATGACCTGCGTGGTTCAGAGCACGGGACAGATGCAATGCAAGGTGTACGACTCCATGTTGGCTCTAAGCGGCGACCTCCAAGGGGCCCGGGCACTCATGATAGTCTCCATCCTTGCGGGCATTGTAGGTCTGCTAGTAGCTTTCGCCGGAGGAAAGTGCACCAACTTTATTGAAGATAAGAGGGCCAAGGCGAGGGCTTCCATAGCAGCAGGCGTCATTCTTATCATCAGCGGGCTCCTGTGCCTTATCCCAGTCTCGTGGACAGCCAGTGTGATCATACAGGACTTCTACAACCCGATTCTGGTGTCCGCTCAGAAACGAGAGATAGGGGCGTCTCTGTATATCGGATGGGGCGCCGGGGCACTGCTGCTGTTGGGAGGAGGGCTCTTGTGTGCCAACTGTCCCGACAAAGAGGATGACAACAACCAGCCCGGGGGATACCTCCTGAACAAGTCGACAGGATATGGCAACGAGGCTTCGTTCAGATCCACAGGGTCAAAGACATATATTTGAAGTGATTGAGTGATGATTGTTTTTTGTCTTCGAGAAGGAAAGGAAATTTGAAGTTGAATCAGTTGCTGTGAAACATCAGAGAACAAAAAGGACATACAACACACAGACAACTCCCAATGAAGGATATAATATGCACTTTATCACACTTTGGATAAATGAAGAATTGCTTGGAAAATTGTTATTGTTACTCTTGGTTATGAACATGTTTATGGGGATATTTTGAATTTTAAAAACTCTGTTGGGAAAGTGGTTGGCTTCAGTTCAAATATTTTAGTTTTTTGTCATCGCACTATTAATCATGTATTTTTGTCCTTCGATATTGTTTTTTTTTTCAAAATAAACGTCCTACTTTCAGTGAGAGCTTTTCTCTCTCGTCTTGTCATTCTTCTTAGTTTATGGGTTTGAAAAATGCACCCGTGGTTATTTAAAACCAAACACTAAGAGAACCGGTTTGTCAGGTACTACTTACCCGAGTTGACTATCAAGGGGCCAAACATGGTGACTCAGGGACTTTTAATTCAGTCGGATGAGCTTTTAGTAAAGAGTGACCTGCTTTTAGAAGTTTCAATCATGACTGTAAACGTTTGCTACATAAATACCTGGGGGAGGGAATTAGTTCAGGTAATTAAAACAGAGTTATTTCAAGATGGCAGAAGAACAAATGTCACCCAAGAATCTCATAGTTGTTCAACTGAGAATCTCAAATATTTAGATTTCAATTGATTTAGTTAGGAAGTGTTGATGTTGTCAGTTCACAGTCTGGCCAATCTAAAGGGAGGGTGGTGGGTGGTGTGTATTCTGACTGTTATCAGGCTGCAGATCAGAGGGGAAGGGTTGGGTCAGAAAACTG
Organism: Hyperoplus immaculatus; assembly: GCA_949357725.1. Lineage (NCBI taxonomy): Eukaryota > Metazoa > Chordata > Actinopteri > Uranoscopiformes > Ammodytidae > Hyperoplus > Hyperoplus immaculatus. The sequence continues at coordinate 33,786,613 of OX442352.1, forward strand.
AGATTCCACAGTATTTTACTTTTCAAGTTTTTTTTTTATCCCCGCAAAAACGTTCTGTATTCTGAGCAGAGATTAAGAGATTATAAAAATAAATGTTGATGATGAGTATAAAAAAGGTGAACAGTGTTTCTTTAAAAGGGAAATATCTCAGAGACACACAACTTTCAGGTGTTAATGAAACACTAATGTTTACACTAGTTCAGGCGAAGAGGTCAGACTTCACTGTATTCCCCATCCTTTTATTGTGTTGTTTATTGTGAAAACAAAAAGGCATTTGAATGACCTATTGCCATCACATAACACACAATGCTAGATTAAGATACATGTATGACGAATTTGAAATAATACTGATAAAGTCATTGATAATGGAAGTTTTCTCCTTTTCTCAAAACATCCCTGTCCCTTAAAGGTGCAGTGTGTAATATGACATCATCAAGAAAGTTCTACAAAGTTCTAGAATGCAACACTCCCTGGGTAACCCCAACCCTTTCGAAAAATAACAGAAACTACAGTGGCCTTCAAGGACAAGAACAATTCTACATTTTAAACAATGCACCTGTTGACATTCCAACTATGGCACTTTCAAGATGGCGGCACTAGGCCTTGGTCCAAAATATGCAGAAATATGGACATATATGAGACCCTTTCTAAGGGGAAAAAAAATTATTATTTTTTTTTCAGCTATTATGCACTAAATTAAATGCACTTATGGATATTATAATTACTTTCTACAAAATCTGCTAGGAAATAAAACCCAAAATTCTACACATTGCAGGTTTAAGGTTTGAACATGTATTAGAATAATACCATGCTTTTTGAATTCAAGATACATTTCCAATTGAAACATGTAACTTGATGGTTTAGTCCTTATAAAACACTCACATAGTGGTCAGTGATAGTATAAAGATGACAGAAATAGTTTAAAGACGACATAACAAAAATAGATTATAATAAGAGATGTTATTTCTGGTTATTTTTTTATTTTTTGGAAAGGGCCTACTCCTTCTCAATCCCATATTCTTCACCTGAATTTGTCGCATCAAGTTATCATAATTAAATGGCTTCATACCTAATGTACTCTCTGTGTAATTGAATGCAAAATAAACCTTGTCATGGTGTTTGTCTTGCTGTGCGAGACTCGTCCTGTGTGACATACTGCGCCCTAGTGGCCTATTGCCTCCATTGCTAGAAAACCCCTACAATTCTATCTAACGACATCATGGCATCACATCTTCTAACGTTTATCTGCAAACAAATCCAGTGTTTGCATGGCTCTTGCTACGGTGGGACCATTTTTACATAGCTACCCTTTGTTTACATACAAGTGTACAGAGCCTAGGACATGAACACTGGATTTTTATTTTTCAGCGCCCTCACAGTTTGGTCAGGATGAGCATCATGAGGGGACATTCGCAGATTTCGACAAGCATTCTCAAGATTCATTGACTATACCTTTAATAACGAATGATAGAAAGACAGATAAACGGTCCCTGTGATGATAAACGTTGTTGACTGTTAGTAAGATGTGGTGCCATGATGTCATTAGATATAATTGTAGGGGTTTTCTAGCAATGGATCACTGACTCCACCTTTAATAAATCAAATATATTTATTATGGCACAAATGACCAGCACTATATCAGGATAGTGTCCATTCTGAATATAAAAACTAAAACATTTTATGTCCCTCTGTGTTTCTCAAGGTGTGTAAGATAGACAGCTTACATCCCCCCTCCCCCCATGGCTCTCCAGGAGCTGGGTATAAGCCTGTCCATGGTGGGCCTGGCTGGGACCATCCTAATCTGCGCTCTGCCCATGTGGAAGGTCACCGCTTTCATCGGCACACACCTGGTGGTCATGCAGGTTTTCTGGGAGGGTCTGTGGATGACCTGTGTGAGCGAATACACTGGACAGATGCAGTGTAAGCTTTACGACGCTCTCCTGGACCTGTCGCCGGACCTACAAGCCGCCAGGGGCCTTATATGCATCAGCTTGGTCTTGGGCTGCCTGGGATTCCTTATATTCATCTTGGGAGCGCGCTGCACAAACTGCCTGGATCACCAAATAATCAAGGCGAGGGTGGTGGTGAGTTCGGGGGCTATTTTCTGTCTGGCAGCCCTCACCGCTATAGTGGCGGTATCATGGACGGCCAATACAGTTATAAGGGACTTCCACAACCCACGCGTGCCGGAGGTGCTGAAGAGGGAGCTCGGAGCAGCCATTTACGTAGGCTTTGTGACATCCGGGCTGCTGTTTTGCGGAGGAGCCATCCTGTGCACAAGCTGCCCACCACTGCAGCAGCAAAGGGCTAAAAGGTTCACCTCCAGCGGGTACACACGGACCAGGACGCCCACACACACACGCAGCAGCTACGCCGTCAAGAACTATGTGTGAGGATTGAACTCAGATCAGTTGGTGTTTTTTAAAAAGGGGTTAACACTATAACAAACAAGCCACCGCTTTAGGATTAATGTATTGGGTTGGGTGATACAATGCAATTGGACTTTTTAAATATACATACACACTTTATAATAATGGAAAACATGACATGGGTAAGGCGAGACAATGCAGTCAAACAATCTTTTTTAAGCAGTTTTTTTTTATCCATTTCGCTGTCATAACATGTCTTCATTCTTAATAGTATCAATAAATAGTCCAAAATGTAAATGTAGGTGTGTTTCTTTTACACAAGCTTGTATATTTGGATCTGTATATTTCTCTTATTACCATATTTACTGTAGTACCCTTAACCAAATATTTGCACATTTATTATATGATACATATTATTCATAGAAAGTCAGAGAACTGATTTGTAGCCATGCAACTGAATGTGAATGCCTTTTTTAACCAGTAGGCAATTAGATGAATCGTGTTGTTCTCACCATTTTAGACCCTGTTTCCACCTGGCATTAATATGTGGTTTTTAGGATCCGATCGCGCTAACTACAGGTGGAAACACGCTCAATGCGCATTGAATGCGCATTGAAATTATCCACATTCGGAGGTGGTTTGAGACCACTTATCCACATACCCATTAACAGTGGAAACGCGTATGCGCATCTCATACACATTAGGCCCCGCCCACTCAACTGCGGAGACTAGGCAAGGGCGGGGCACTGCTGCCCCCGCCGGTTAAAAACAACAGTATAAGCGGAAATGATGTACGAGCTGATTTCCATACAGCGCGGGGAATTCGAATCCGGATCGCAAACGCGCATAGAAGATGCATTGTTAAGGCCAGGTGTGAACAAGCATATTACATTTACATATAACGATCGGATTCCTCAGAACCACATATTAATGCCAGGTGGAAACAGGGTCTTAGTGAAAGTATAAACAGAGAACATTTGCCATACTAAACGCTTGAGTGCTTGTGCTCTTAGAATTGAAAATAAACATTGTGTATTGTGAACACTCGTCAGTTGAGTGTAAGCACATTTGCAGAGATAAGTAGGCTACATTTTCAGTGAGAAAAGTGTTATATTTGAATCAGTTTCCATTAGGTCATAATTGTTCTCTCCTAGCCAGTAACTCCACAAAGGAAAGTCAGCTACCGTGTGCAAACGAATCCACAATATCAGTGAGAACTCCTGGGTCTTTAAATCAAGTTCTCTCATCAGAAACATGATGACCCAGTCAGTGGCTGGAAAAATTCCGAGCACACTGGAACCTTTGTGTTGTTTCTCCGCACAGAGACACACGCACGCGCGCACACACACACACACACACACACACACACACGCAGAGGCCGGGAGATAGGGATTGTTTTGAAACCATGGCAGAGCAAACAGGGATTTCCCTCCTCCGCCCAGCCAGCCCTTTTCTTCCCCATAAATACCAAAGAACGGGTTTTCTCTCTCTCACACTCACTCACACACTCTCTCTCTCTCTCTCCCTAACACTCACACCCACACAAAAAATGTATTTGCCTTGCTCATGCACACACACGTTGAAAAAACACCCCACTCCCAGTGCAGCTGCCAGCTGTTTCTGGTTAGTCAGTGCGTGCGGCCTGCGGTAGAAGAGAGGAGGAGCGAGGCAGCCAGCTAGAGCCCGGGCCCGGGGTGTTAAAGTCATGGAGAGGCAGCTGGAGCTCGCTGCCCTCGGTCTGGCCTTCACCGGGTGGCTGTGTGCCATCCTGACCCGCTGCCTGGCCCTGTGGAAGGTGAGCGGCACTTTGAACAACACCACGGCCTCTCTGCCTGCCTACTGGGACGGCGTGTGGCTGGAGTGGGACCACTGGGACTTGGCCCACGACGGCAGCCTCCACTGCTCGTTCTACCAGTACCTGCTGTCCCTCTCTGGAAGCTTCCGCACGTGGAGAGCCCTCATTACGTCAGCGATAGGAGCCGGGGCTTTCGGTGTTGTGATCGGGACAGTGGGGGCGGTATGGTTCCCCCTGCGCGGCCAGGTCAAAGCCTTTTCTGGGTCTCTCTTTGTGTTGGCTGGCATCCTGCTGCTAGTGCCCACAGCCTGGACGTGTCACCACACCAGGCAGCCACTGGCGGGCGCTGTGCAGATGAGGAGGGACTGGGGACCCGCTCTGTACGTGGGGTGGATATCCTTTGCTCTGATGCTGGTCGGAGGGGTTTTCCTTATTTCAAGATGCAACAATTGGGGGAGGCAGACGCAGCAGCAAACTGGAGAAGGCGCGTACCCGACTCAAGAGATGATGGATGCTAGTCATCCACTGAGCAGAATCAACAGGACTACCTTCACTCACAGCCAGTTTGAACAGAGATCCCCAATCTGAGAGGGTGTAATGCTAGGCTATTTAACTGAGTGTGCGGGGATTATTAATACTTATTATAATGTCCATATGTGGATACATTTAACAGCAGTGGGGATATTCTGGCTGCACATGTTGAGGGTTGATGCACTGACCTAACAAAGGGCAAGCACAGCAACATGTCTCAACTAGTTTGAAAGTATATGGGGTGTAGGACTTTAAAGGTGCACTATGCAGTTTTAGTGGAGGGGAATTTGTTCACATTTGCAGAGCCTGCAGTTAGTTTAAAACACATATTTTACCAACATGTCATCCTTAGTATTGAATAATTTTATCATCATACATATAAAGTTATTTTGAGGCACCTTAAACCAAACGTAAGACTTGAATACGTTTGTAAACACAACTGTGGGCCCTGCTGCTGTAAACAAGACCAGCAACATTTCAGGAAGCTTTCTAACTTCAAAGAGGGATCCAATTTTCCTGTTGAGAAAGAAAGTTTGTTCATTTCGTTATGAGAATATATCTTAGAAAATATTCAGTTATATAGTGCACCTTTAACTGAGATTATTAATAATTATAATGTACAATATGTGGATAGATTTAACAGTAGGGAAGATTATGGCTGCAAATGTTGAGGGTTGATGCACTGGTTGGACTAGGGACAAACACAGGGACATGTCATGACTAGTTTGAATGAATAGAGATGGGGAAGGACTTTCAATTTGCATAGTTTTGCATTTTTCTTCCATTTCTACTGAAGCTAACACACTGCACATACTGTGTAATAATTTTTTAATGCAATTCCCCATTTCCCCAACTCAATATCACTGAACAATTATAATCCTGTCTGTTTAACTTAGTCTTGCATAGCCAGACCAAACTACAGCTAGTAGGCTGCAATTATAGATACTAGACTGCATTAAGACATTACTCCCTGATACTTTTCATGCACTGTCAAGCCTTCAATGTGAAGGATTTTTTTACCTATATTATAGTAATGCAATTTCATATCCGTTTGGTTTTGTTGAGGGTGGAGGAAATGTTTACATCTGAGATGAATACTTCTGCACTGACACTGGAATAAAGCATGGCAAATAATAAAAAAAAATATTTGTTTACAAATATAATTCGACTTTAGTTTTTCATAATATAGTGGGCTTAATTTATTATGACACAGAGCACTTGAGGAGGTATAACTATTATTATGTTATATATTTTTAAACCTCTATTTTTAGTTGGTTATTTTCTTTAAATAAGAGGAGAACGCATGATGGAAAGGAAGCTGCAAATGTTTTGTGAGGTTTGATAAATGTAATACTTTGATCATATGTGAAAGTGCACTTACCATGGGATAGTCAGTGTGATGCATTTTTTTGTAAGAATACAAATGCACAATTTGCCCTGTCCACATTGACAGTGGAAGCCAAATGTTGACTTGAATGATCCCTATTTTTGCATTAAATAACCCAAAACATGATTTCTGTTTTCTTTTACGACATAGGATCTTATTGTAACATCATTTGGGATTAAGAGACAGTTCTACAGGAATACTTCACCCATACGGAACCGGTGTTCTATCATAATAAAATTGCTATTATAATATAATGAATGAGGGTTTTCTTCCCTCAGTCTTCCCTTGGCCCAGCTGTCCTGTTAATCCTAACCCCTACATTTTGACTAGTGTGATGTCACACAAGTAAAATGTAGGGTTAGGCAGTGAGACCATAAAACACTCTTTCTGCCTTTTCTCAGGCTAGGATGAACCGATTTCTAATTTGTTTGCACATTTATACTACATAGGATCTCAGAGTTCAAGGATGTCAAGTTATCAATGTTTTGGTGACTGTAGCTCTGCATTCATACACTCCTGGGCCTGTTATGCGTTTTGAACAACACTTTTGCAGTACTTTTCAAATCATACAGTAGCTCACACTGTTGTGTACCGCTTGAGTTTATTAACTATATTTTTCTTTTGCTCAGTTTGTGCTGAAAAAACAAAACATAACAAGGCAATTTAATACTCATTGGTAAGCTTTCCAAGTTTAATATGTTAAAAAAAATAAAACTGTTAATCCCAAATCAATATTTACAAACATTTTATTATAGCTTTTGCTGAAACACTGAAAATAAACCATGGCACAAATGTTTAAGATACAATCTATATGACTCTATAGTGTGCTTTGTGCAACACTTTTTATATGGAGGGGTCCAAATGAGATGCTTTAAATTTGACTGGTTGGGGGGGAAGCTTTTCCTTTCTTAAAGGGTTCATGTATATTACTTTTTACACAAAAAAAATTAAAAAATGTTGACTTAATATTTAACTGCCACAGAGCAAACTATATTTATGACACATATAAAATATGTGTTCAAATATAATTTATTCATAAATTTACCAATTGATAGAAGGCAGGAACGACCTTGTCCAGTTCTGTTAATGGTTCAAAAGTATATATATATATAAAAAAAAATAAAAAAAAAATAAAAAAAATTAATAAAGCAGTGAATTCAGCTCATTACCATATACTGACCTCTGTGCTTATATCTTAACACTCAGAAGGTATTTTAAAGGTAAAATAATAAGTATACATTCCACCCAGCAAGCAGATCTGGCATGTTATCATGGTCAAATAACTCCCTTTACATATAGAGAGGCTGCGATGTAGGATTTGGCTGAAATTAGCATAAATATAGTCTGTCTTTATTGAGATTGCACCGCCTCAGAGAAGCGTGTTAGCGTGTGTGGGGTAAGGTGCCGACTCGAGTCCTGTCTGGTGTGGATGGTTCTATAGTTTCTCGTCTCCCTCCTCCACGTCCTTTAGACAGAGAACCTCCAGAGAGCCGCGGCCTTTGGTCTCACAGCGGATCAGCTCATCAATCTCCCTGAAGCAGCCCGGGTCCACCAGACACACCTGGGTAAGAGGAAGTAAGTAAAGTAAGTAAAAGTTATTTATATAGCACTTTACACGGACATAGTCACAAATTGCTTAAAATTGCTACTGTGTAACATTTTAAGTAATTCATAAGCTAAAATCAATATCCTCATTCATAAATATGTCCTCATTGGTGTAAAATCACCTCTGCCAATAATCTGAATTATCCTCCTGAGCGGAGAATTACAAATATTAATATTACATTTTGTACATTGAGCAGGCAAGTCTTATGGAGGAATCCATGTTTTTGGAATGTCATCAGGTGCATTGTTTAAAATGTAGAATTGTTCTTGTCCTTGAAGGCCACTGTAGCTTCTGTTGTTATTCAAAAGGGGTGGGGTTACCCAGGGAGCGTTGCATTCTAGAACTTTCTTGATGATGTCATATTACACAGTGTCCCTTTAACAATGCAACCCTCTGGAAGTCCCTCCCCCCAAACATCCGAAACTCAGACTCAATAAACTCATTCAAAAGCCAACTCAAGGGGGCGCCCTTAGCTCAGTTGGTAGGGCGTCCCCCCTATGGGCCTCGGCCAGCAGCGGACCCGGGTTCGATTCCAGCCCGCGGTCGTTCTCTGCATGTTACTCCCCTCTCTGCCCCATTTCACCTCTGTCTCTACACTATCAATAAAGCATGAAAATGCCAAAAAAAAAAAAAAAAAAAAAGACAACTCAAAACTCACCTCTTCAAGAAAGCATATGACCCCTGACCCCACCCATACCACACCTGACTCTATTCCAAACCTCATTTTGAATTATTTTTTGTATCTTGTTTGCCTGTTTTTCTTTTCTTTATGTATGTTTCCATGTGATGTAAAGCGTCTTTGAGTGACCTCACCATTTCCAGGTGTTCGTCGAAGTCTTCGCTCTCCACGACCTGCAGCAGCGGCTTCAGCTTCTCCTTCAGCTTCTTTGCTTCCTTCACCGGCAGCACCAGACGCAGACGCATGTGAGCGCGCTGGATCTCCATGGTCTCCTTCAGCTGCTTGATCACCTCCAGAGCCTGGGAGAGCAACAGGACGGATAGGACTTTAAATGTAATGAATAAAAGTGTGTTAAAGGAATACTTCATCCATACGGAACCGGCGTTCTATCATTATAAAATCAATATTATAATATAATGAATGAGGTTTTTCTTCCCTCAGTCTTTCCTCAGTCTAACCTTGGCCCAGCTGCCCGTTTAATCCTAACCTAATCCTACATGTTTAAGTAGTGTGATGTCACACTAGTAAAGTGTAGGGTTAGACAGTGAGACCATAAAACACTCTTTCTGCCTTTTCTCAGGCTAGGGTGAACCGATTTGAAATGTTTGCACATTTATACCACATAGGATCTCAGAGTTCAATACACCTTCATATTTCCACCGGTGAAGTAGGTCTTTAAGGCTTTCACGGCTATTACTCCTGCATACAAAACTAAAATGTGGTCAACATAATTGTATAACCATGAAAACAACACTACTGGCTTGTATGGTGGTAGCTGTTGACATCAGGGAGCTAACATTTAACTGTGAATAAAATATGAAGATCTCAAAATATTTTAAGTGGATAATATATATTTTGCTACTGACCTGCTGCTTAGCGCTCTTGCCAGGCTTGACGGAGTAGTGGATCTCCTTCATGGCGGCTTCGATCAGGTTGACTGTGTACGGCCTCTTGGTCTCTGGGTTGACGCACTTCTCTGCTACGGTCGTCGCGATGTCCCTGAACATCGTCTCCAGCTGAGAAGACCTCTCCTTGTCCGACACCTGGAGCTCCCCTTTGGTCAGGATCTGCACAGAGACAAATACAATAAATTAAAAGGAAAAATCATGTTAAAAAACGTTGAATAACACAATGTGAATTCTGGTTGTGCTTTGGAACAGCTTTCTTTTTTAAACAATTTTTTTAATTGCATTTTCAAGAAGACAACAGTATACTGTATAGACATATAGCCCAAATAATTTTTTCCAGTTTACATGTTATGGGCCTTAGTAAAAAAAGAGATAGGGGAAGATGTTTTGTTAACCTGTTTGCAGATTTCTGTCAGGTCGTCCGTTCCAAAAGCTTTGGTCAAATCATCCTTCTTGGCCACCTGACCTTTGGACACATTAACGAAGACAGAGTGGGTCTGCAACACCTCGTCCAGGTCTTTCTCTCTGCAAGGAAACACAATGATTGGATACTCACTCACAGGGTTTGTCCCAGGTTCAAATAGCTTAAAAGAAAGGATTTAAATATGTTATAATGCCACTGTATTAAAAAAAATACATCAATAGCTTTGGGTTAGGGACAATTTAGCATAAAACATGACTTTTTTTAAATTTGGCACATCATAATTCTATTTCAAGTGATTCAAAAATAAAAACACAACTCAAAAGCCTAAACTAATAATGAGTAGTGTCGCAATGACACCATATCGCATCATGTCGTCATGGGTAAGAGGCATTTGTCAATTATTTACTAGCTATTATTTTTGAGTAAATGACAACAAAATAAAATAAAATGATTGAAAAATCCCACTCCATGTTTCTTAACATTTTATTGACTTTTAAAAGATTGTTGTATAGACTACGTCTTTTTTAAACGAATTTGAGAACTATTTCACCGCTGGAAATACGAATGTTTATTGAAATCCGGGCACATACATAGTAGAAATGTGCAATCATGTTTGGCCTTAATTCAAAGAGAGGCTTTGAACCGACATTACCAGTGAATTTAACTGGGAATTGACGAAGCCACATTGAACAACACATATCTGTTGTCACCAGTAGATGAAAGGCACAATGTTGTCGTGGTAACTATTTAGTAAACTCCTTAAAAACAGGTGTTACTCACGCGCCAGCTCTCCAATTCATGACTTTGTTTTTGTAGCAGGCGATTTCAAACCGCTTCCCTCCTTTCTTCATCCGCACCACTGCGACATTAGTCAGACGAATTTGGTTTGTCGGAGTAAAGATAGACATTTTGTTTGAGTTTGTTAAGACGTAGGACTGCACATGGACCTATAAAGGGACTGCAGCTGACAGGACTAAAAACGCCGCAAACTACGCAGCTGCACGAGTGAGTGTGTTTCTCAGTAGTGTCCCCTTTGAAACATGGCGGTTGAACAACAACAGTTCCGCCCCCGTTTTTGTTTTGGTTCTTTATTAGATTTTGATACATTTATTTAAATAATAACAATAATGAAACATTGTTTATTGAACGATTTTATTTTATATTTATTTTACGTATGAAATTATATTTAAAATTTCACTTACAACTGTAGTGTTTGATAGAAGTAATATGTTAACATAACTAATCTAGCCTATAATATGAATGATCTATCCATCTATCTATCTATCTATCTATCTATCTATCTATCTATCTATCTATCTATCTATCTATCTATCTATCTATCTATCTATCTATCTATCTATCTATCTATCTATCTATCTATCTATCTATCTATCTATCTATCTATCTATCTATTTATTTTGGGCTCCATGTTGGACAGCAAAGTTTAAATCATAAATATCACGCTACATTTTTTGTTATGAATCTGTGAATTTGAACCATAGATAGTATAATATAATTTTTTGAACTCAATATATTTAGTGCGACACAGCCCTCATGAGGTATTCTGCCTCCAAGTTAAGGACAACACAAAAAACTCCACTTCCCAGCATGCTCTTCGGCCAAACACTATGGTCGCACACAGCACCATCTGTGTATATAAACATACTTTTTTACAGCCATGCTGAGTTTATTTGTAACTGTTTTGCTTTTTATAAGTCGCGTGTCCACCTCCGATAATAAAGGTGAGTTAATTCAACATTTAAACGGGTCCAGAAACTAACTTTAAGGTTAGGGCTCTCTAACGTCAGGTACATTGTTAGTTAGCATATACTGCTAACCTGTCAGTGTCACCCGCCTTTTATTTGCCAAAGGTTGAAAGTTTAATCCTGCTATCTTGTTTGCTTGTTACTGCCTTGGTACCTTTTACATAGCCTACTACACGTTCATTTGGTGCTCCCGTAGCGCAGTGAGCCTATAGCTTTGTCATTCACATCACCTGTTTTGGACTAAGTTTGACGTGTGTGTGATGATGTGTGTCCATACAGCCTCACACAATGGCCTCAGTCCCACCGAGAGCTACTTCATGTCCATATGGCACAACAGGCTGTATCTATATTCGGCTGCTGCACTTATCTTTGGGATCTGGTTCTCCCTCAAGTTGGTGCTGAAGAAGGTGAATTGTCTTATATTAGTATGTGTGTTTGTTGTAAATATGTTGTCCGTGATCTTTGTCCTTGTATTATTATCAGATGTCATTTAGCAGATGTTAAATGCAAATATCCAAATCGACCGAACACACATTCTTACATCGATAGCAGCAGCTACCACACAGGGTGCTGGCTATCTATCAGGAGACATTTAGGGTTTAGTGTCTTGCTCAGGGACATTTTGCGGGTCCACCACTCTATCTACTTTACCACTGCCACCCATGTATGAAAAGGATGGAAGCATAATTTATTCCTCTCTACTCTGTATGTTGTTTTAGAAAAGCTTCCCCAAAGACGTGGGCTCGTTGGTCTACGAAGCCGTGAAGAAGAATGACAGCTGTGACGGAGACACCGCGGCTCATGTGTCAGGAGTTAAAATCTTCTATGGATCACAGACAGGAACAGCAAAGGTACACGTCTGCCTTTACAGAAATGTTTAACATCAACACTGAAGGTTAGGGGTCAATGTAAAGTTCAACTTATCTTAAAGGCATTGGAGTTCAGTTTCCTGATTTTAGGACTTTATTTCCATATTTGGGTTGAATCTGTCAATATCAAGATCATTATTTGCCTGCACTCAAATCACATAAAGCAGCTGTTGGAAATAGCATTCTTGAGTCTCAGTCTCCTTTCATCAATAACAAGTAGTGCAAAGACATGGTGCAAATACAATAAAAAAAAAAAAAAAAGTTTGAATTTAACTTAAGTTTAGGTTAAATAAAATACTCTACAATGGACATGGAGTGGAACACTGTAAAATGTATACACAGTCAAACCTCTCTGAAATATAAGTTTGTTTCCTAGACTGTGCTAGAGCATCACTACCTTCACTTGACTTTCGGGTGGACTGAATAATCCATAACAGTGTGCAAACCTGTGTAAACCAAAGTGAAATTCCATTCAGCTCAGTGTCAGTCTCAGCTCACAGAGCCTCACACACACAATACATCTATCTGCCTACATTCTGGGACGTCAGTTATGCATCAGCTGAGATTCATTTCATTTTGTTCAGGGTTTTGCACAAGACCTGTCGGAGGAGGTGACGGCTTTGGGAATAGCAGCCGAGGTGATTGACATGAAAGACTACGATGCAGACGATCAACTTGCAGATGAGGTAAGACCCCGCTCCTACAAATATTCTTTGTTCCTGTCTCGCAAAGGACAGGAAGATAATTTTTAGTTTAATTAATAACTTTTTATTTTTTTGGCATTTACTAGCTTTATTTGGTAGCACAGAGTTTGAAATGGGGAGACAGAGAGAGAGGGGGGGTGACCTGCAGTAAAGGTCCCCGGGTCGGATTTGAACCCGAGACCACTGCAACGAAGGCCAGAGCCAATATGGTACGTGCTCTATCCACTACGCCACCGGAGCACCCCAGACAGAAAAAGCACATCCGCCTGTAGAGAAATATGGCCCTGCACTCGGGGATGTCAGCTTAAGAGATTGTGTCCTTGAACAAGAACGCCAACCACTGCCAACTTTAGAGCTGGACCTCAGAACGTAACCTTACATTTTGACTTTGTGTAGTTCATGTGAGTGATCCGCTGCAGTGCTGATAAGAGGGTAAAATATATGTATGCTGTTCACATATTGTATTAAAAGTTGCTCTAAGGTGTTAATAACAGTTTTTCCTCTATTGCTTGAATACGTCTGTCCATTCAGAATTGACGTTTTGCAAATGGTTAACACTAATCATTCTGTTTGGAGAATTCTCTCACTTTCACAAAAGATGTAACACATGTAAAAGCCACATATTTTGTTCAAACAACACAACATATTATCAAATCAATATATACATTCATTCAATCATTGCACACTGGATATTTTAAAGAAATCCTTTATAGAAAAACAACTCAAGTGGATCCGAGTTTCATTTCATTTGTACAGCAGGTCTGGAATCGCTCAATTGACAAACGTTCACTCACTTGAAGGCAGGTGTCTGTTGAAGTTTAAAACTATTGGATCTGCCCAGTGCCACTCTGGATCTGCCAACCAATCGCATAACGTTTGCTCGTGACGTATGTCATGCGCCGGCTTCTGACTACAACTGAAACTGCACGGTGCACAACCTCAACGTCATTGTTCTCAGCCACTCCCTCCGTGTGCTGATTGGACCACCAAAAAACTGGCGGATAAAAACCCACTAATATACCGCGGACCCAGACTGACTACTGCAGGGAAATGAAAATTGAGCGGCAGGACGTAGGCGGGCGGTGCCAGGCTATAAGCAATCCAGGAAAACTATAAATCTCTGAAATGTGACTTCAAGCCCATAAAACCTGGCAACGTGTATTAACGGGCCCCAGTTAATTAAAACAGAATGAATCAACCTTAAATAAATCACAACCGCTGAAAGCTGGACAACAAACAACCTCAGTAATGTTCCAGCTGTAGTGGCCTGTCTTTTGTTTTCCACTTATTTGAATCCTTCAGACGGCTGTCACAGAGGACAAATGTGTTGCACAAATCGAGCTCGTTGGAATGAAGATGGATTCATTTAATCAGCGTTCCCTTTATATTCAGTGGGCACAAACACAGTGTAGTGCATGTAGAGATGAATAGGAAAAAAGGCAATTTATTCAAGAAGACATTTTATACAGTTTTGACGGATGGAAACTCTCCAGAATAGAAATGGCCCGAAGCTCAAATCATTCCTTAGATTTATTTATCCTTTATTTAACCAGGTTAGTCTCATTGAGATTAATATCACTTTTACAAGAGAAACCTGGCCAAGATGGACAGCAGAACAGACACACACACACATACACACACACACACACACACACACACACACACACACACACACACACACACACACACACACACACACACACACACACACACACACACACACACACAAGCTCAAATCATTTCATAGATGCAGAAGATACTCAGTGTCCAGTGTCTCACTCACGGTCCAACCATCAGTCAATCAGACAGTGTTTGGCAGCTTAAACCCTGTTAGACTAATATAAGAGACAAGGCACGCTTTCAGGGGCCAAGGGGACAACATGTACTACTCACTCACGTTAGATTTAATCTCCATTGATTTCCTGTCGTCCTTTTGTGTGAAAGTTAAGTCTGGGAGACGGAGTAGGAAGAATCGATAGTGCGTCATCATTTATCACATATAGGTTGCTTTCCTCGGATAACTTACATAAAACATTTTGTATGTGTGCATTTTTTTTTTTCATTGCGTCCTCCCAGTCCTGCTATGTAGCTTTCAAAAATAAATGTTCTCAAGTCAATTTTCACGATATGTTTGTTGAAAAATGTCTTCTCATTGTGTTAAGTGAAATTCTCTTACTTTATTGTTTCACTCTTTTGTCTGTCTGTGTTTATGTCACTCATAATTGATCACATAGCCTTTTTATAAAATAATAAATGCTAATTATATGCACTTTGTTAGGTTGCTTTCATGGGACAACTTCAATAAAACAATTAGTATATGTGTTTATTTATTTTTAATCTTTTTGTTTTGTAGCTTTTAAAAAATAAACAAATCATCAAGTTGAATTTTCTATTTTTTTTTTTGCTCGTATCCAAGAAAATGTCGTCTTGTTTGTTTACTGAAATGCAATAATTACTTCATTCTTTCACTATGTCCATGTCTCCATTCAGTGCACCAACCAGTCAGTGTGTGTGTTCCTCGTGGCGACCTACACAGACGGACAGCCCACAGAGAACGCCCAGTGGTTCTGTAAGTGGCTGGAGGAGGCGTCCACTGACTTCAGATACGGAAAGACCTTTCTCAAAGGCCTCAGATACGCAGTGTTTGGTCTCGGTGACTCTGTCTACGTCGGCCACTATAATACAGTAAGAAACGGTTTAAATCAAATTAATAATACTCTAATTATAATATAAATTAGAGGGCGTTTGTTGTCCAAAATCACATTTTGACGAAATAAGTGAACATTTTCCTTCATACCTGTCCGTACTGTGTGCGCTGAAAAAAAAATCTAGTGTTAATACAGATGCTTAGCTACAGTGGGCCCTCTTTGTTGACATATTCTTTGTTTACATACTAGTTGACAAAGCCTAAGCATTGTATTACCAGATTTCTTTCAGCACACATACACAGTACGGACAGGTAGCGGATCGTGAGGAGATATTCACTGATTTTTGACTAAAAGTGATTTTGAAAACAAGCGCTATCCAGAATCACTGACTCCACCTTTTTAAATAAGCAGCTCACTGTAAGGCGCCCCTCTTTCCCCATCACCAGGTGGGTAAAAACGTGGACAAGTGGCTGTGGATGCTGAGCGGCCATCGCGTCATGACCAGAGTGGAGGGCGACTGTAACGTGGTGAAGAGCCGTAATGGCAGCGTGCAGAATGACTTCCTGGTCTGGAAGGGAAAGTTCCTGGTCCGCCTGCAGGCTCTGGCCAAGGGGGAGAAGAAGAGCTGCTCTGGGGACTGTCAGACTGAAGGCTCCTGTAAGAACCAGAGCAAAGACACACATGACAAGGGAGAGGAGAAGGCAGCCGAGCAGAATGACAGCTCTGAGGTAATGGCAGAAAAAAACACACCCTGCGTTCCAAATCACATACTCTTTCTTTTTCCTACACGACATACTAAAGTACAGAAGAGTTTGTGGGCCACAGGAGAGAAAAAAAAATCAGATAAGGAAGTTTTTCTTTTTCATTATGTCAAGAAATTTCAAGACGAATACTATATATAATAGTTATGTGTTTTATAAGTGACCGATTCAACAGCTGTGTGCATCATTTACAACATGATGTATTTGTTGTTTACATGGCAGTTTATTGTCCTTTTAAAAATCACCAGATTGTAAACATCAGGTGGACAACAACTATTTCAATTGAGGATGTCGAGACATTGTCTGTCCAGGTTATTCTTGCACGAAAAGAACCATCTAAAATGCTCATCCAGGCTTCTGGCTAGGGTTTTAATAATTAAAAAAATATCCATTAAATAAGAACGTGCCTGAGAAAAGATTCTAAAAGATAATATTTAAAACTGGTTTTACAGAGTGGATTAATTTACATGAGTCATAAGCAATACAATTCAATTTAAGGCACACAATCATGTTCAAAATGTTAAATTAATTCACCATGCACCATAGAATGAAGCAATAGCCTTGTTTTAAAGGATATAACACATAGGTTTACTCTTAATTTTAAATATTTCCTATGACCCAGAATACAATACTCTTCCCAAATAAGAAGCAGAAAGGCTGTTACAGTGTGTAGCTGATGTCTAATTAGGAAATTGTCCTTTATTTTACGATGAAATCTTTCAGAACTATAACAACACTTACTGTAGCTATAAAAACACCTTTTGTCACTGGAGGCAGGAGTGGACTGTCTGGAATAACGGCCTCATGTTGCGCCTCAACTACGTGATTAAAATCTGATAAGGACTCAGCCGAGAGCGGTGTGACAGTGTGACATTCACTCAATCACGTCCTTATTTAGTAGCGCGGGTGTTATGGATTTTCAAGGGTGAGCTGCATGGTGTTATAAAACGTCCTGTCAACCGTGTCAATCATGTCACATTATAGAAATAGCACTTCTTTGGCAAGTACAAACACTTGCATATTATACGCACGCACACACACACACACACACACAGACACACACACACACACACACACACACACACACACACACACACACACACACACACACACACACACACACACACACACAGCTATACTTGTAAGGACATTCATTGACATGCATTCCCTAGCCTTCAACCCCAACCCTTACACTAAGGGGCCACTCACACTAGGGCCGCGGCCCCGTGCTAAAGCTCATTTGCATACTAAAGTCTAGAACGTTTGGCTAGTGTGACCACGCCAACTTGTATTCCAGCACGGAACAGCCCCTTGGCCACGGCACACTTGGGAGAGGTGTGCTGTGGCCAAAGTACAGATGCTAATGAGATGACACGCGCACAAGCAAGCGCACAGGTGGCGTTCCTGACGTGAATTTATTAAGGATGCATAGTCCGTTAACGTCCACTGCCTTACTAGTCGGCACCAGAATTGCCCACCACTTGGACTTGTAGCTACATAAAATGTGTGAGAATTAACGTGTGTGTAGGCCTAGGTGTGGGCTAATAAAAGAGGGAGAGAGCTAAATAGGTGAGCGCAGAAAGCAAAGCAAAAAGGTTTTCGTGTTTACTCACGTTCGTCAGATGATTTTTTTCTTTTTCCTCCCGTCAGCTGTCATAACTGCCTTTACGCATGGCGGTGGAGACGCACCCAAAACAACACACCGCGGCCCGGTGATAAGGAAACAGTAGCCTACACTAAGGTTTAACAATAAACTTTATAAAGACACTTTAAAAAACGATCTCTGCCCATACAAAAAGTTCTGACTTGGATTTCATGGAGCGATGTGTGTGTGTATAAAACCATCCGGTACGTATGGTCTGATGACGGGCCGTTATATTAATAATAAACAGCGTGCTGCACAAATATGAGACTGTCCACCGCGACCTATTACGTCAAGGCTACATTAAAAAAAACAATAGCTTAAGGATTCTCGTTGCTCTAATGTGGAAGTGGAATATATGATGCAAATTTGGCCGGATGAAAATATTCACAAACAGTCGTATAGCCTACAAGACTACGCTCCAAATCCTAAACGCGCACGGTGACGTAGGCAAGGTGCAAACGTGCCCAGGCCACGAGCAGTGTGAACACGGGCCAGTGGGGGAAGTGGGGAGGGGGGGGATCGTGCTGAATCTTCCTGCAGCACGGAACAGGCAAACGGCCCTAGTGTGAGTGGGCCCTAACCCTACCGTAAACATAATTCATACCTGAACCTTAAAACCAAGTCTGGACCCTCAAACAGGCCTTTCCTTACTTCTATGGTTAAGATCTTAAATTGGTCTCTGCCAAGATACCTGTACACACACACACACACACACACACACACACACACACACACACACACACACACACACACACACACACAGATGACCAGTTGTCATGGCAGCAGGCATCTAAGTGCCAACTCTAGCTGAGACTTGTTCCCCCCTGTTTGCGACACTCAGCAGATGTGACATTAAACCGGAACCAAAGAGTAGCTTATAAACGGTGGTGAGGGGACCATCAATGTGATTTATCTACCCGCTGCTCTGCTCCTGTATTTAAATGCTGCAGCTGTGGGCATAAGCTTTTCACATAAGGGCACGTATTGTGATTTATACGCTTAATCGCCATTAACATGCATATGTTTGACTTAAATAATGATAAGGCATTCCCGTGAGGAGATAACTATGTACAATAAATGTGTCCCATATGGGCTCCCTTCCCTTCCCTGCTTAATCATGGACATGTTGTGAATTAGTTATGGTTTAGAACATCTGGGAATCTCTATATGTTGGAGGATCGTTATTATCTGTCCCACCACATGACCTTTTTTTAGTTTAAAACTAGTATTTTTTTTTTATTTTTTATTTTATTCATTAATTTGTTTTTTGTTTGACAGCCTGCATTCATTTAATGTTTTATTTTGAAGTCATAAGCACATGAATCCCACCCCCCTCCTTTTATTTGATATATTTTATGATTGTATTACATTTATTTCTTCTTATTTTTTTTATCTATTTTTCTATTACTAATTTCTTTTGTGATTTTAATTTTCAGACCACATCAATGAACCCTTTCATATCTCCCCACCCATTTCTATTGTTTTCTTTAATTATCTTACCGTATGTATCTATTTCTAATTACATATTAAAATGTTATCAACTCTATTTTCATTCTTTTTTTCCCCTTTTTGTATGAACGAGAAAGGTTATTTGCATTGTACTTCTCATCTGTAAAAAAATGTCCGAAAAACCAATAAACACTAGCTTATTTTCAACAGGCAAAGCAAGTTTATTTCTATAGCACAATTCAGACACAAGGCCATTCAAAGTGCTTCACAGGGGCATGAAATCCACATCAGAACTCCTCAGCTTTTAGTGTTATTTCTTTTCTGAAACTAAAACTGACGGTCTGTGAAAAGTACACGACATGTTGATAGGAGTCACTGAATGCTTTAAAGACTTGATAACTAAGAGTTGTATAGAATAGACATTAGAAAAGCGAATGAATTACCAAACCATTCTCTTCTCTCTTCTTCTCAGGAGGATCTGGTGGAGTCCAGCAGTGATGAGGAGGAGTCAGGCTTACAGGATGAACACAAGTCGGGGTCGGTGGTGGACATGGAGGATTTGGGAAACATCATGAGCAGTGCCAAGAAAGCAAAAGTCAGTCTCTCCTCACCGGCACTTTGTATGCCTGTCTTTTGCAGTGTATTGTTTTTCAACGTTATGCGATTGGCTGTCAGATCCAGAGTGGCACTGGGCAGATCCAATAGTTTTAAACTTCAACAGACACCCGCCTTCAAGTGAGTTTACCTTTTGTCATTTGAGCGATTCTAGACCCTCTGTACAAATGAAATGAAGTACGATGGTCTGGTAGGACCAGGCTAGAATTTCATAGTTCTAGGAATGTATTTTGATGACCCTCAACATGGCTAAACAATATATATAGAAAAGCCCGTAATTAAGGGTAAGGGACAAAAATAAGAGTAAAGCACTGTTTAATACTGTGAATTTTAATGACATTAAGTCTTCGTTGATTTGTCAAACTCAGGAGCAAGCTCTAGTCACAGTCATTTAAAAAAAAAACCTATATACTGTATATTAACACTGCGACCCAATTAGCCAAAAGACACAAACAGTGGTGTCATTGAAGGAGAAGTGGCAGATGGATTGATAGACACCAGACCCCAGGCAGGCGAGAAGCGGAGGCTTGTGTTGGAGCGAGGACGCCCACTGCCCAGAGCTGTCAGGAACCAGTGACTCAAAGAAAGCAGGAATAAAAAATTAAATGGAATTCAATAGACATTATCATTCATTATCAGTCTCCTTTTAAAGGCTGTAGGGTAAGGTGTGTGTGTGAGTGAGAGAATTATATACGTTTATCTGAACCTTTTCAGGGGAAGATTCATTGTAGGGAAGTCTTATTGTACTTAAAAGCAGTGGAGGAAACTTACCGCCGTCTGGTTTTACAAGGAGCTCTGTAGCCGACGGAGCAATGGGGAAAAAAGGCTTGATCTTGATGTGTAATAAATAATAAATGCTGCACCATTACTTTACACCACTGGCCACTTGATGAATATCTGTGCACAAAGGGTTATACTCTTTCTCAAATACTCAGAAAAAAATAGTAGCAGGATAATGTCTGGTATTGTATATCCTTTTAAACTACAGGTGCCTATTGAAGGGAATACACCCTGCGTTCCAATCCCCATACCTCTCTACTATTAAGTATGTCAGAAAAATAATTAGGATGTCCCAATACATGCATGACAATTGCAGTATGCCATAAATACCTAGATGCCCCACTAACTCCACTATCATTTTGGAGTATTCCTCTTTATTCTTGACATTTCTCGACATAATGCAAATAAATCTTACTTATCTGATTTTTTTTTTCTCTACTATGGCTCTAATAGTCTTCTGTACTTTAGTATGTAGTGTAGTAAAAAGAAAGAGTATGTGATTTGGAACGCAGGGAAAGTTAACAGAGAGGGCGAAGAGTAATGAGAAAAAACAAATACAGGCACTCAAGGACCAGGTTTGGTTTCTAACGTATAAAAGACCTTTCATTCATTTGGCAAGAAACTTAAAGTACCCCAACACTTGTCAGCTTGAGCCTTGCAAAATGATCTTTTAATATTGCAACAAAAGCCTGACATTTCTCTGGGTAGACTTAACATCACAGCTATAGACCTCGGATAGAGCTGCAGCCTCTCTCGCTTCTACACTTTGTTCTCATGCAAGTTTAATGGGCTTTACAGCAAAGTTAATGTTGTGTAACCGGGGCTGGATTGCAGTGGAAGTGTATATGACTTTAAAATCTCATTCTCAAAGGCTTGTGCTTTCTCGTGGGACATAAATATAATTCACAGTATTTGTCAGTTCTGAGGGGGTTGGACAGGGATCTTTGTATGACCTACATGGTTTGTGTTCAACCTTTTTATTTATACAGGTAAATCCCATTGAGACACCTGTTCCCATTCCCACGTTACCATTCACACACACGTTCATACACCGATAGCAGGCTAACTATCGACATTCACACACACATTCATACACCGATAGCAGGCTAACTATCGACATTCACACACACATTCATACACCGATAGCAGCAGGCTAACTATCGACATTCACACACACGTTCATACACCGATAGCAGCAGGCTAACTATCGACATTCACACACACGTTCATACACCGATAGCAGGCTAACTATCGACATTCACACACACATTCATACACCGATAGCAGCAGGCTAACTATCGACATTCACACACACGTTCATACACCGATAGCAGCAGGCTAACTATCGACATTCACACGAGGCAAGGTGGGTGAAGTGTGTTGCCCAAGGACACAGAACAACCATGAAACACATGTGCCAGGGCGGGGATCGAACCGCCAACCCTTCGAGCCACAGATGTACATCACATCTGGGAAAGTTGAATTGACAGAGAGAGAGGGGGGGGGGGGGGGGGGGGGGGGTGCCATGCAGTAAAGGTCCACGGGTTGGAATTTAACCCGCACCCACTGTAACGAAGGCCGGAGCCGATATGGTACGCGCTCTATCCACTACGCCACCGGAGCGCCCCAAGCTCAATACATTTTAATAAGTATGTATGCCATATAGGAAAGACGGAGGCAGGCATATTTATAAATAGTGTGAAGATGCCATGAGTTCCTATTGCTATTCTCTTCACTAGGGAAACTCCCATTTATATTTGTGATGGTTGAACACAAACATTCACGATGGACTTCAATTGAATCTGCTGCAAATGTTTTCTAATAGCATTTGAACTTGTCCTCATCTTGTCTTTTCAGTATAATTTAAGCGTAATCATAATAATTCGATGTGATGACTCGTATTATCACACTTCGATGTCAGGATGACAATTTTGATGTGTGACTGTGCCAACAAATTTGTGTTGTTTCTGCATAATGTGGTCACACAGAGAAGACAGCGCAAGATGTAATTAGTTTACACTCTAAACATTTGCTATTACCAAGAGACACATATTTAGCTAAGCTGCTGTGATGTGTGAACAAGGAAAATTCCCCTGACTGGAATGTTAGTTAGCTCATTTACAGTGTCGAGCTGAGATCAAGAAGTTTTGTCTATTTCGGGGTGCTCCGGTGGTGTAGTGGATAGAGCGCGTACCGTAACATATCGACTCCGGCCTTCGTTGAAGTGGTCGCGGCGGGTTCAAATCCGACCCATGGACCTTTACTGCATGTCATTCCCCCTCTCTCTCTCTGTCTCCCCATTTCAACTCTGTGCTATCAAATAAAAAAAGCTTGCCAAAAGATTATCTTCAAAAAAATGTTGCTCACCTTAAATGCAGCTGTCAAAGTCTTTTATTGTCAGTTCTGATATATGCAAGAAATACATCAGAATCGAAATGGCCTTTATCTCTGGCCCACAGTGCAGTTAGAACGATAAAAAAATAAAAAATAAATAAAAAAATACAAGTAAAAGCTGTGTTTCTACCACTAGGTGACAGCAGAGAGACCCTCAGTCGCACACAGACTCAAATCTCTCTCTGAACTGTTCACCGTTCTGACATTCAACACCACACTGTCACCTCACTCTTCAAAGTCATTCGCATGAATACATTGTGCACATCAGCGTGAAAGACATCTAGCAGATTTTTATCAAATTTTCAGCCTTTTTGGAACTATATGGAAGTTATACCTTATAGTGTCTGAGTCCACTTTGAATCTGGGTTAGTGAACGTTTTTTAAGTCAATTGCTCAGGGTTTTGGCCATCTTTTTTTTTTTTTTTTTTCCTGACATTCAAATGTATAGATTACCAGATTAAATATACTTTGGTTGCCTGCTAGTTATTTATATATTTAGGTTGTCTCCAATATTGCTGCTCTTTCAAGACATTTTGATCAAATGAAGACAGTTTTTTTTTAAATTAGTTTGCAGATTTTATGATCATGTTTATTTATTCATGTTTTGAAACTCCCAAAACTAAGATATTAAAACATGACTTTGCAGTGAACATCAGCACACTTCCATTCACTGGGACTAATGTGTGCCATATCTTGAGGCTCTTTTCCTTCAGTCTTAAGTTAAGTTAGTTTATTAGTAAATGGTTACATTGAAATTTGTCTTTCCGCACATTCCCTCTCAAGTTACCACACTTCGGAGGGGGTCAGAGCGCTGGGTCAGCCATAGTACAGCACCCCTGGAGCAGTTTGGGGTTAAGTATCTTGCTCAAGGACACAATGGTAGAGATGGTGGGCACCGTAGACGTAATACCAGCCACTACTAGTTTTGCAAATAACACCCTCCTGTCCGATGCCGGGGATCGAAACAGCGACCTCATGGTTACTGGTCGGCCACCTTTCCTCTAGGCCATCCTACCACCCCAACTTAAACCTCTTTTGTATTGACCTTGACCAACCAGAAAAACATTCTCTTGGCCTGAATGTCACTGAATTCCAACACGGTGCATGCAGCATCAATTGTTCAGTTATTTCATACAGTAGGATAATGATTATTTTTTTTGGGGGGGGGGGGATTATTATCCCAGACGGAAAGCACACATCTCTGATTCTGCTTAATAGAATACCATACACAGTATCGATCAGTCTGTGTTTGATCTGGAGCCGTCTAGAGATTCCAGGAGTTTTCCCTCTCTAATAGTGAGTTCTACTGGACGTGGCATTTAATGCTGTCGCTACATTGATCCCATCTGTGATATCTTACCATTACTGGATTTGAGTGTCAGTAGCTGTCGACTTTCCTCACAAATCACCCCACACTCAGACAAGGAAGGAATTCACCTCATCCAACCTCAAAGCATTTCTCTCCCCCTCACATAATGTCTGTAACAGCAGAAGCTTGTAGAGCTAGAAATGGAACAGATCGGGGTGCTCCGTGGCGTAGTGGATAGACCGCGTACCATATTGGCTCCGGCCTTCGTTGCAGTGGTCATGGGTTCAAATCCGGCCCAGTGAATAGAATATCTTTATTGTCATTGTAACAAGTACAACACAGTGCAAACACATCACATTGAGCTAGTACGTATGCATGAATAAATACATAAATTAAACTAAATTAAAACTCTAAACATAGTCAACTATAGGCATAAATTAAATAAAATAAAAAACACATAAGACACACCCACACTTTGCTATGTTCATAGCATTGTCATCTGCACTTTATTTTATGTTATGTATTTATTTGTTATTTATATTAATGAATAGCTGTAACAATTACACCTGTAAAAATGCCAGATTTTAGCAAAAGTCCTAATTTACATCTGTTGTCCCTAGGCAGGTAGAGAAATACAAGTTACAAATAGAATACATACACAAGACAATAAAAGAGCTTAGAGGTGGTCACAGACTTGGTTTTCTTTTAACCACTGTTTGAGGTGTTTTTTGAACTTTGCCTTATGATGTGTCTGGTTCTACTACAGGGTTCCATCTCATACTGTGGGACTGTGGCCACAAACTGTAGGAGTTATTGTGTAAGAGATCGTTAACCTTAGTGTCCTCACAGCTTTCCGGGCTGGGTTTGAATGTTTTCAGCTCTTTGATATTAGAGATGGAGATTCCACAATGACTTAAAGGGCTGTTCTACTTCCTCAGTATAATGTGGACTTAGTTTTAAATGCTCATTGTGCCCATTCTATTATACGCCAACAAGGTTGACACAAAGCAGGTAACATACCGTTAATGTATCATTTAAACTAGGTGTATTTAAAGGAACACTTCACCCATACGGAACCGGAATTCTATCATTATAAAATCGCTATTATAATGAATGAGGTTTTTCTTCAGTCTTCCCTTGGCCCAGCTGTCCTGTTAATCCTAACCCTACATTTTCCCATGTGTGATGTCACACATGGTGAAATGTAGGTTTAGACAGAGACCATAAAACACTCTTTCTGCCTTTTCTCAGGCTAGGATGAACCGATTTCTAAAATGTTTTCACATTTATACTACATAGGATCTCAGAGTCCAATACACTTCTTATTTCCACCGGTGAATTAAGTCTTTAAGTGATATATATTTTTCAATTACAAGTATATTTTCTTCTTGCTCCCTTCTAGTGTGTGTGTTTGTGTGTGTGTGTGTGTGTGTGTGTGTGTGTGTGTGAAAATGTGTGTCCCCTTGATTACTAGCTTGCTCGGTGTGCTATTGCTGCACTGTCATGGTTCCAGAGCACCCCAGGGAGCATGTGAGGTGTCCCAGTTCTGAGAGCCCAGACAGGCCGGCCATGACTGGGTGTCTGTGAGCTCTGGAGCGAGGGTAAAAGGCTTAGCACTGGAAACCAGCAACCAGGGCCAGGCCAATCGCTAGGGGCTGCACGGAAACGCCACAGGCACAGATTGTGTCACCGTTGGCTAACATGTTGCATATGTTGACAGAATTTTATACATGTCACTATGAGGTAGTAAGGGAAAGGTGGACATTTGTGCTGACTGGGAGTATCAAAATAACTAGTCTCATATTATTTGGGGGTATAGTCAGCGATTCTGGACAATGCTTGTTGTCAAAATCACTTTTTGTCAAAATCAGTGAATATCTCCTCCTCATCCGCTACCTGTACTAACTGTATGTGCACTGCAAAAAAATATCCAGTGTTAATACACCGCCTAGGCTTTTTTAGTTTAAGTATGTTGCTAGGCTGGGCCCCTTTTGTTTAAATACCTATTTACAGAGCTTAGGTTGTGTATTAACACCAATTTGTCTTTGCACACATTAAATACAGAAAGGTAGCAAGTAATAAGGAGATATTGACTGATTTTGACAAAGTAATTTTGATAACAAATGTTCTCCAGAATCGCTGACTCCACCTTTTTAAATAGCGGGCTATGACATTTTAATTATTGGTTCAGAATTATGTTGAAATCCCAGTTTGACTGTTTGTGTGAGGTTGTGTGTGTGTGCACCTGAACTGATAACTGGAACAGCCACATGGCTTCAAACACCCTTTCTAGCCACCCATAGCAAAGCAGCAGTCCACATCATTCACAGAGAGATACATTTAGTTTCCAAATGTCAGCCGGCACCAAAAACCTTTTTCGTGTCAGAAGATGGTGTGGGAGGATTTTTTTTTAACACAGCAGGAAGGCTTACGTATTCACAGCATTCTGTTATCGACAAAGGCACTGCCGGCACGTGAGGGGAATCTGTACCGTTTACACTTAACTGGTTAAAGGTGGACACACGCACACGCACACACACACATGACCTCAGCTGCACAGAGAAGATAGAGCTGCTTGATATAGATGGATTAGGAAGTCACTATTATGTCCGAATTGTCAGCAGAAAACAGTTGGGAAAAGAAAAAAGGTCCTCTTGATGCTCAATACATGGGCTGGGTATTTACATACTCATGTAAGAGCCTCTCCTCTTTCTAGGTGATGTTCAATCTCCTTTGTTAACAATGTTTGTTGTTTGCCAAAAGTTAGATAGTTAGTTTTATGTATTTGTCACATACACAATTGCACAAGGCTGTAATTCAACTATATAAAGTGCAAGATTATAATAACGATTGGGTGGTGGACGGCTAAGTGAGATTGTCAGTGTGGTTTAAAAGCAGGTTATGAATGTGTTTTAAATAGTCCCTTTCAGTTTTTACCAGACAGTTTTATCAAGTGGACTTATGTCATAGCTACACAAAGCATCATGGAGATTAGGGATGCAACAAATGACTCTTTTTATTATCAAATTCGAAGTGGCATAGTGTTTATGTAGATGTTCCCATTACTATGTGGACTGGTAGAATTTCTCTGAAAGGATAATGATCCCACATCTTGTTATCGAGTGGTGATCTGACTTGCTTGGCACATATAGATTTTTTTTCACCACAGTGTGCTTGGAGCCGTCATTTACACTTAAAGGTCACATATTATGCTAAATGCACTTTTTAAATGTGTTCTAACATATCCATGGGTCCACGGTGTGCCTAGAGACTGCTAAAATATTTAAAAAAATAACAATCTCTCCTTTTCTCACTCTCCCCTTTTCTGAAACCCCCACCCCTCCCCCCCAATATACTCCAGTCAGAATTCTCCTCGTTTCTGACCTCAAAAACTGGAAAGCCAGAAGCTTCCACTGTGCAGCCCACACCCCTATTTCTTATTGGTCCACGGCCCTGACAGACAGAGGGCGAGGCGTATCTGGCTTCGCTTCCGGACAGGGGGCGGGGGAAGCTCTAAAAAATAGGCCATTGTGAGATTAGCTGAACATCAGCATAGTACAATAAATTATCTGAAAGTTTTTTTCAGCAAACAATTAAAGAAAAACGTATTAGGGACCACTAAGACCATATAATATGGTGTATAATAGAACCGAAAAGTGTATAATATGGGAGCTTTAATTGTACACGTGCTGTAGCATTTAGCGCTGTGCAGCTAATGAGCAAAGGGTTAGCAGCGCCTTAGAGCAAGCTGCACAGGAACCAGTGAAATGTCTCAGTTAACACATATGGACATTCGTCAAGTGTCTGTGCATTATGAGCGCTGCTGTGTTGAGAAGATAGTGTATCGATCCACATTATACAAGCTGAAGTAGTTGCAGTAGTTGTGCGGAGCTGTAGCTTTATCAAGGTAATCTAAAAGGCACTGTATCTTTAAAGGAATACTTCACCCATACGGAACCGTCATTCTATCATTATAAAATCACTATTATAATATAATGAATGAGGTTTTTCTTCACTCAGTCTTTCCTCAGTCTTCCCTTGGCCCAGCTGTCCTGTTTATCCTAACCCTACATTTTTACAAGTGTGATGTCACACTAGTTAAATGTAGGGTTAGACAGTGAGACCATAAAACACTCAATTTCAAAAATGTTTGCACATTTATTCTACATCTCTCACCGGTGAAGTAGGTCTTTAAGATCTCTCTGAGAAACCTGTTCCGATGCACAGGGTGACTTTTATAACCAGACTTGGATCAATCTTCTGCTGTATCTGTAAGGAGCTGAGATACTGAGATTTACATACGAATGCTGTACTCTGCAATAATGTACTCCTGGCTTGAGGTTCACTGTTAATCTTCCAAACCTAAAGACTCCAGCAGATTGAGCATGTAAAAGGGTTAGCAGCTGTTTCAGTGTGTAGTATTCAACTTAGCCCCTTTTTAAAGCGCCATAAATCAAGTGGCAAGCAGCGACTACATTTTCAAACTGGCTTGTAAAGACTAAAGAGTATAACCATTATTAAGTGCATTTGTGTTGACAAGTGATGGGCAGGTTGTACAGCACAGTCCGTATAGAATTTCTGGTCCAAGTGACCTGTAATCTGTCATTTTCAAATATGGCTTTGAAAATAACTAAGTATCAAGCCTGCAAGCATTAGATTGTCTAGCTGTTGTCCCCTTAAACTTAGGGTGTATTCACACATGGAAAGTCTGTTAGTTCACTTGCTTTGGTCCAGACCAAATAGAATTTAGATTTGTTTTGTTTGGTGTGGTCCACTTTCATATTGCCCCTTTTGCAAGTGAACCAGCATTACGAAGCAAAACCACACGTGATCTGAGGTCATTCATTCATTGGACAGACATTCTGGGGTGGAGAGAAGCAGGAAGAACGAAGTGCGAATTTATCATTGATATAATATGGGGTTAAAAATAATAAAAAGGCCTACATCTACCCTATAAATAAAGAAGAAAAACATCAAATTATTGTTGTTTCATATGGTTATAATATGTAGCCCCATGTCAATGTCACGTTATGTGGCTTATAGCCAACGATGTGATAATTTTTACTGTATTTTTGCTGCTGGACGCGCGGCTCGCGAGGAATAGGCTCAAACTGACACACAGCTGATTAAGCTGTATCGGCTGGGTGTCGGCGCAGTTCAGCTCCAAACTGACACGGGGACAGTATTGACAGTCCCGTAGGGAAGACAAATAAAAACACACTTCATGCAAAGCGCAGCGTGAACCTGTTGGCACTGTAGGCTACGGGAGACGCTCCTCTCCATCTGATCGCTGAACACATCAGCATGTGTACGCGTCATTATCAACTGTAATATTTTCGCTCGGGGCTCCCGGTCAAACCACAACTAATCTTCCTAACAATGGCGACAACAACACTTTCCCAAAATGTGAAGCTGATGGCGATTTATTAAAAAAGAAAATAAAGAAAAGGCGCAGTGCTTCCCGCAATTGGGTCGGATCGAGTCCGGCCAAATTCACACCACATACGAACTGCAGCAGAGTGCGTTTTGAAGCGCATCGAGACCACCTCTTCAGCTGGGTCTCGGACCGCTTGTTTGGTCCGCCCCCGAGTGCGATTGCTGTATTCACACATGTCTGAAAGATGCGCACCGAAGGCGGAAGTGCATCTGAGTTCGTTTCAACCGAACTAAACACGGCATGTGTGAATACACCCTTAATTACTTGCACCTGGTTGGTCTATAATTTGGATAAATTAAATAAATTTTTTCTTGACACACTTGGTTTACAGTGTTAATTTTTTTCAACAAAAGTAGCTAAACAATTGTATTCTCCTTGAATATACAATTAACAAACTATTCTCTGTGATTTTTTTTATTTTTTATTACTAGTAACAGACGCCAATAACACCAAAGCAGCCTTGCCTGAATAGATATCATAATGGTTATAAACCATAACTGAGTGAATTTTGTATCTGCCCACAGACTAAACAGGAGGGTCAAGGTGACGGCAACATGGTGAAGCTTTCCAAGATGAACGGAGTAAAGAAGGTGGAAGACGAAGGAGAGAGAAGAGAGATGATCACTCCGGCCCTTAGAGGAGCGCTGACCAAGCAAGGTGAGGAAAATAACAAAAAGTTAGGAATCAGATTCAAAGACCTTAAGCAAGTCAAGTTTATTTCTATAGCACAATTCAGACACGAGGCCATTCAAAGTGCTTTACAGGGGCATGAAATACATCAAGATTAAAATACATCAAGTATA
The DNA here is from genome assembly GCA_949357725.1 of Hyperoplus immaculatus. NCBI lineage: Eukaryota > Metazoa > Chordata > Actinopteri > Uranoscopiformes > Ammodytidae > Hyperoplus > Hyperoplus immaculatus. The sequence goes on from OX442352.1 coordinate 33,817,492, forward strand.
GAATAGTATAGATATTAGAAAACCAAATGAAAAATATGAATAGAAATAAAACATTTAAATAAAATAAAAATAACAGGTTAAAAGTGAAACACACATAATACCTCAAATTGGAAACAAATAGGAAGAGGACGTTAACATGGTCTATAACTGACACAGTTTGAGTGATGCGGGTTTAATGAGTTTTTGATCCGTGTAAAACCATTTTTAAAAGAACATCTGCTCGGTGTCACTGTTTTTTTTTTTTTTTTTTTAACCTTTATTTATACAGGTAAATCCCATTGAGACCGAAGACTCTTTTGCAAGGGAGACCTGTTTTCCTTTCCCACGTTACCATTCACACACCGATAGCAGGCTAACTATCGACATTCACACGAGGCAAGGTGGGTGAAGTGTCTTGCCCAAGGACACAACAACCATGACACAGGTGGCAGGGCGGGGATCGAACCTCCAACCCTTTGATCATCAGCCGACCCGCTCTACCAACTGAGCCACAGTCGCCCCACTGGTGACGGTTGTTGATAAAATATTCATATCTGGTTCAACGGCTTTGCAATAAAAAAAACACATTACAGACTGTACACACCAGCTGTCTGTCAGTATATCCTTAACCTTGCACAAGGGCAGCAAAGTTATACCTCACTTCAAAAAAATGAAATATGAGTCATGCATTTATTTAAAAAAATCTGCAATACGTCTAAAGAAACACACAATTCTCAGATCTCAAATTGGACATTTTTCTCTAAAAAGGTTTGGTCCAAGGTCAAATTCACCGAAAAGTGTTGTAACCTGCTTCAGGTATTTCAAGATTTTCTTTTTAAATTCATCAAGTATCCTGTCTACTGGCCTGGAATGCTAATTAGATTTCCACGCAGAAAGTAGCAGCACGTTGTCTGGATTACGTTCGTTAATCAGCTGGCGAAAATGCATCCTGTGTTCGTAGCGTTAATACTAATGCTGCTGCCGACAGATAAATGAGTCTGGCAAAGCCGTTCAGACATGTTACATGAGAAGTGGAGCTTAGGGAACGTGTGTTGTCTAATCACTCATCACCTAATGATGCATTGCAGTCCAATTACCCTCTCTGCCTTTTTCCTGTCCCTGTGGGTGCAGCCTGTAGAGTTATACCTTACGCCTCTCTCTCTCTCTCTCTCTCTCTCTCGCAAACTGAAAACTGCCAGCTGCTGTGGGAGTCTTTATAAAGCTCTTAATTCATGGTCCAGACCATGTAGTTTAACTTGTGTATTTTAGTCACATTAAAGGTGTAGTCAGTGATTATTGACAATGCTTAAAAAAAAAAAAAAATCCCATTTCTTGAAATAAGTGAATATCTCCTCCGCTACCTGTCCGTACTGTGTGCGTGCTGCAAAAAAGAAGCTGGTGATAATTCACAGCCTAGGTTACCAGGTCCCTTTGTTTACATACTCTTTGTATTAATACCCATTTACAGAGCCTAGGCTGTGTATTAACAGCAGATTTGTTTCAGCGCACACACACAGTACGGACAGGTAACAGATCATGAGGAGATAGTCACTGATTTTGACAAAGTGATTTTGACAACTAGCATTCTCCAGAATGGCTGACTCCACATTTAAAAGATAATAAAAAGTCCTATTGTATTAGTCCAAGATGTTTTTATGCTTTTATTTATGTATTTTATAATTTTTTCATTGAGTACAGCTCAATAATATCTCATATTGCACCGTGTGTTTGGGTAATTGATCCATATATTTAATGTGTGTGTGTGTGTGTGTGTGTGTGTGTTTTAATCTCATAAAGCCTCAGAGTCCTGGTTAATGACTCATCATCTCCGTCTGAAACATTTGACTATCTCTTCTCTGTTTGGTCCAGTCATGTCCAGCCAGAAACCCCCCACTGTGAGCTTATACAACACTCTGTACATAGGACTTTGTGAGTAGCAAGACTTCACTGCATATGACCAAATGCTGACCCATTTCATCATGTTTGTGTTGGCAAACAGTCAGTCCCAGTGGACATTTTGTTTTATGTGCTATAAAGGAATGAAAAATGAAAGTTTTTGGCATTGTTTTAGTTGTACTGGGCCTAGGAAGGCTGTATTTCCTGTATAGCCCCTTTTTCTGGCATGACATGGATGCAAAAGTCAGCTATTGCAACTTTTGTGTAATGTCCAAGAAAGTTTTAACAACGTAGTGTTAGAGATAAGAACTTTCAGATGTTTTTGACAAGGTCTCAAATGTGTTTACCTATGCCTGCAATCTGTTTCTTTCAAATATGCATAAGACTAAGAATAGTTGTGGGCATGTGGGTTGGTATTGGCAAGCTATTCAAATGTACAATAGTATTGGAACGGTGAAGCCAATTCCTTTATTTTTGCTGTAGACTGGAAACATTTGGGTTTGACACCAAAAGATGAATATGAGACAATAGATCAACATTTTAGCTTTCATTTCCAGGTGTTAACATCTGGATCCGATACACAACTTAGAAGATAGCATTTTTTGAAAAGGAACGCCAAATTTTTAGGCAAGCAAAAGTATTGGAACAGATAGACTTTAAATAAATTAAAGTGAACAAACCGTAATATTGTCGCAAATACTTTGCTTACAATAACAGCATCAAGCCTGTGACCCATTGACATCACCAAACTTTTGCATTCTTCTTTTGTGATGCTTTTCCAGGCTTTCACCGCAGCCTCATTCAGTTGCTGTTTGTTTTGGGGGGTTACTCCCTTCGGTCTCCTTTTTAGCAGGTAACATGCATGCTCTATAGGGTTTAAGTCTGGAGATTGACTTGGCCAGTCTAAAACCTTCCACTTCTTGCCCCTGATGAACTCCTTTGTTGTTTTTGCACTTTTTTTGGATCATTATCTTGCTGCATGATGGAGGATCTTCCAATCAGTTTGGTTGCATCTTTCTTTAAATTGGCAGACAAAATGTTTCTGTAGACTTCTGAGTTCATTTTGCTGTTGCCATCATGTGTTACTGTGTTGTTGTCAAGATGAACCTTTACCAAAGTGATGGAAAGGCTAAAGTTTGGAGAAAGAAAGAATCTGCTCATGACCCCAAACATACAAGCTCATCTGTGAAACACGGTGGAGGCAATGTCATGGCTTGGGCTTGCATGGCTTCTTCTCGGATGGGCTCATTAATCTTCATTGATGATATAACACATGATGGCAACAGCAAAATTAACTCAGAAGTTTACAGAAACATTGTGTCTGCCAATTTAAGGAAAGATGCAACCAAACTGATGGAAGATCCTTCATCATGCAGCAAGATAATGACCCAAAACACAACAAAGGAGTTAATCAGGGGCAAGAAGTGGAAGGTTATAGACTGGCCAAGTCAATCTCCAGACTTAAACCCTATAGAGCATGCATTTTACCTGCCAAAGAGGAGACTTAAGAGAGTAACCCCCTAACACAAACAGCAACTGAATGAGGCTGCGTTGAAAGCCTGGAAAAGCATCACAAAAGAAGAATGCAAAAGTTTGGTGATGTCAATGGGTCTCAGGCTTGATGCGGTTTTTGCAAGCAAAGGATGTGCGACAAAATATTACGTTTTATTCACTTTAATTTACTTTAAGTCTATCTGTCCCAATACTTCTGCTCGCCTAAAAATGTGGTGTTCCTTTACAAATAATGCTATCTTCTAAGTTGTGTATCGGATCCAGATGTTAATACCTGGAAATGAAAGCTGAAATGTTGAGCTATTGTTTCATATTCATCTTTTGGTGTCAAACCCAAATGTTTCCAGTCTACAGCAAAAATAAAGGAATTGTCCTTACCGTTCCAATACTATTGGAGGGGACTGTATGCGCACTGCACAAGCACTGGATAAGTGAGTCCCCTTGAGTTTTGATACCTCAGACACCAGAGTACATACACACATAGCACACTGTACTTTTTCAGCTGATGCCATTTGCCAGTGATATCATTTAGATATTTTAGAAATGTTTGGGGGCGACTGTGTGGCTCAGGTGGTAGAGCGGGTCGGCCAATGATCGAAGGGTTGAGGCAGTTCGATCCCCGCCCTGCCACTTGTGTCATGGTTGTTCTGTCCTTGGGCAAGACACTTCAACCACCTTGCCTCGTGTGAATGTCGATAGTTAGCCTGCTATCGGTCTATGAATGTGTGTGTGAATGGTAACGTGTAAATTGGAACCGGTCTCTCTTTGGTAATGGGATTTACCTGTATAAATAAAGGTTATTTATTAATTAATTAATTAATAGATAATAGAAAGTGGACAGACCTTTCTTGTCTTCTCCCCCATCCACCTCCCCCTCTCCTCAGCTCGATCTCTCCGCTGACACATTCAAGGACACACAGGCATCGGAAATCAATTTCCCTAACAAACACGAGAGGGAACATGACTCTCATATAAAATCAATTAGAGTTAAATAAACTCTCAGCATTCCTCAATTCCTTACAGTGTTTTCCACTATCTAGTTAGCCTTATATGAGTATATATATACTGTCCCTGCGTTCCAATACCCATAACTCACATACTTTTTAGTATGCCAGAAAAAGATTTAGGATGTCAATATTAGTATGCTGAAAATACCTAAATGCCCCATGAACTCCAGTAGCATTTTGGAGTATTCGTCTTAATTATTGACATTTCTTGACATAATGAAAAAAAAAACTTCCTTATCTGCTTTTTTTTCTTTCCTGTGGCCCTAAAACTTCTTTCCTTTAGTATGTAGTGTAGTAAAAACAAGTATGTGAATTGGGAAGCAGGGTGTATATATATCATTGTCCTGTCAGCTTCTAGGAGTTAGGTTAGAGGAGGGCATGTGCACTCAAGGTATTTTTTGGTGGAAAACACAATTAAATGCTGTCAGCAAATGTGGTCAGCATGTTTTTGCCCCAAAGAGAAAAAGAAATGGCAAATATTAGGTGTGTGAGCAGAGAGGAAATTTAATTGTGTGTGTGTGTGTGTGTGTGTGTGTGTGTGTGTGTGTGTGTGTGTGTGTGTGTGTGTGTGTGTGTGTGTGTGTGTGTGTGTGTGTGTGTGTGTGTGTGTGTGTGTGTGTGTGTGTGTTTTCGTGTTGGTGCATTTGTAGTCAGAGCAATTTCTCTAGCTCAAAGAACATCCTTGATCAATGGCAAGCTGTTGCATTCAGGTGGTAAATCAAAAAATAAGTATTCTCACTAGTCAGCCCTTTTCTACCAATATACTCTACACAGCCTTGATGAAAATACATTAGTATTTCATTCATCTAGCATCAAGCGCTTAGATCTGTTCGAATCAATGACTACTCATTCATACCCTGACTGAAATTCCATGCTCTGTTTTTAATTAGATATTCCAGCTTCAAGGATTTTAATAGCGAAACAGCTATAAGGTTGTAAAAAGAAATACAAGTTGATATCTGAACCATCAAAAAAAGGCTAGTTTTGCTGCTGCCACCTGGCTTAACTAAAAAAGTATCTTCAAACTTCAAACCCTTCTTGATTCCCCCCCAGAAGCAATCGCTACATCATGTTCTGGGATTTTCTTGAGCGGTTCAAGTTCTATCGATTTCAAAAATTCTCTTTGACAGACATCACAGAGGAGGATGTGTAAAAAGAAATAAATATATATATAAAATTAAATACAGACACCTGCCAGGACTGACTCAAACGTTACCAGGGGTTTCTAGGTTGTGGTAAAACAAGAATGATAGAGAGGCAGACAAAGGGAAGAGAGTGAATTTGAAACACTCTATCCTCCTTTTGTACTCAATCCCCACCGTCGACATGCCCTTTAGCCACCAGTAGTTGATTTATTGAAGACCTTTCGTAGCCTAGCTGAGAACTGTCAATGGATAGGACACACACACACACACACACACACACACACACACACACACACACACACACACACACACACACACACACACACACACACACACACACACACACACACACACACACACACACAACAGGACAGGGCCATGTTGATGTACCACAAAGAAAGAGTAATCTCGACTTTTCTACCCATTATTAATCTGCTGACTTTAGCCTCTGTGCTCCTGGGTCAAACAGTCGTTTACTGATCGAGAGCCCTTTTTTTCTTCTTCTCTCTCCCTTTTTCGTGTAGGCTACAAACTAATTGGAAGTCACTCAGGAGTGAAGCTTTGTCGATGGACCAAGGTAATGCAATTTACTCTTCTCAATTAAGCCTTAGATGTTTTTGACAAGCCCGAGCGCATGAATCGTATTAAAGGTGTGTGTGGTTTTTTTGTGTGTTAGTCGATGTTGCGAGGTCGAGGCGGCTGTTACAAGCACACGTTCTATGGGATTGAGTCCCACCGGTGCATGGAGACGACCCCTAGCCTTGCCTGCGCTAACAAGTGTGTCTTCTGCTGGAGGTATGTCCCCGAAAAGTTAAGCTATACTGCATTGTTGAGGGGGAAACAGTTTTACAAGATATACTATGGCGTCCTAGACCAAATAGACAGTCAGACTTCACACATACGTTCTAAAATGATTGATGATGAACAAACGATTTAAGGTTCTTCTAATTTTCTATATTACCTACATATATATTATTAATTTAGACTTTTCATAAACTAAAAACATGGCGACTTTGACTGTTTTATGGTGGAGTCAGCCATTCTGGAGGAAGCTTTTTTGTCAAAATCACTTTTTCAAAATGAGTGAATATCCATTCAAAATCTGCTATTTGTCTTCTTATATTCTAAACCTAACTTTTTAGACATTTCTTCAATTCTAATTCAGGACCACTGTTTTAAAAAGTAATTTAGGTGCTGGCATCTCATGGCCACCATAGCTGCAAGGCCTACAGGTGGACACTGATTCACCGTGGCATTTGCGAGAGTCTGGGCCTTTTATTCCCCTCAAGTTCCATTTGGGAGGTGTTACGAACTGAAAGGTCGCTGTCAGATTGTGTGGCGGTGAACTGCTTTGCTGTCAACATAGATATGCTAGTCTCTTCTAAGGCTTCAATGTGCCATGACAGGAACCAAGCAATTTCAAGGCATATACAGCTCTGGAAAAAATGAAGAGACCACTCCAAATGTTTAGTGTCTCTCGTTTTACTATTCATAGCTATAATGCTAGACTAAAATTAACTTTCGGTTTTATTCTATAAACTACTGACAACATTTCTACCAAATTTCCCCCAAAAATATTGTCATGAAGTGCATTTTCATTAAGTTATGTAGAGACAAAGATTGAAGAAAAATCCAGACTGGTCTCTTAATTTTTTCCAGAGCTGTATGTGTATATATATATATATATATATATATATATATATATATATATATATATATATATATATATATATATATATATATATAATGGCAGCAGCCCACTCTATCCACAGGTGCAATCAGATTTTGTATGCAAGGCCAGCAGAAGCAGCATGTGGCGTGTGAGTGTGGGCATATGCAGCATGCAACAGACTGTCTGCAATTTGAGGATGCCTAGGGATTTGTTGTTGCACCTAGACATCACACTTAGACATTCAAAAGGTGTTATTAACACCCAGAGGAGGTGCAATGTTTGACAGTAAGATGCCATTTTTTCCACTGTATATGTTTTTATAGGGTGTGAGTACACATGCCCCCTCATAATTCTCTTTTAGCTTGTTTATAATTTTTTTTTTTTCAGACACATCAAAAATACATAATAAAATTAAAAGCATGAAAATACAATAAACAAAAATTATGTTTAAATTATTTTACAAAAAAGAAAAAACAACAATTTATATATATATATATTGATATGATATGCCTGAAAAGGAGTAGGAAGAAGTGTGAACTTAAACATTGCCAGGTTCTTTATTTATCGCCTTATTAGAAGTATGCGTCTCTGAATCTAGTGACATACAGTATGTTGTCAACTCTGTCATTTGTGTCAATGACCAGAGTCTAATGGCCTCAATCAGAGTGATGGAGTGATACTGGCTGTAAATAGATACTTAGAGGTGGAGTCAGTGATTCTGCATTCTAGTTGACAAAATCAGTGAATATCTCCTCACGATCCGCTACTTGTACGTGTGTGGGCTGAAAATAAATCTGTCTTTTAATACACAGCCTAGGCTCTGTAAACTGGTATGTACACAAAGAGGGCCCACTGTAGCTAGCAACAGGCCCATTAACAGCGCCCATAACACTGTTTTTATTTTCAGCGCAAACACAGTATGTACAGGTAACGGATCGTGAGGTGGTATTCACTGATTTTGACAAAAAGTACATTTTGACAACAAGCGTTCTCCAGAATCACTGGCTCCACCTTTAATGCTCCAGCATAACAATATCAAATAGTCCAGTAGCATCCCCAAACTGTATACAGCCCAGATACAAATTAAGAGACCAGTCTGGATTTTTCTTTAATCTTCATCTCTACATTACTTAATGGAAATGCTCTTAATGACAAAAAAAACATTGGAATTTGGTAAAAATGTTGTCAGTAGTTTATAGAAAAAAACCCCACAATGTTCATTCTTCTCTAACATATGCCTCTATAGAGTAAAACAAGAGACACTGAACATTTGGAGTGGTCTCTTAATTTTTTCCAGAGCTGTATATCTGTTAATCTCTGTCTTCCCCCTAATGTAGACATCACACCAACCCCGTGGGCACAGAGTGGCGCTGGAAGATGGACCCAGCTGAGACAATACTGCAGGAAGCCTTGGAGAAGCATCAGAGCATGATTAGACAGTTCAGAGGTAAGTGCTTTATTCAACTGTATGCTTTGTTGATAGATATTTTTATTATTTTTTTGCTGTTTCATTTTCAAGCTTTATTAGATAGTACAGAGTTGAAATAGGGAGACAGATAGAGAGAGGGGGGATGACCTGCAGTAAAGGTCCACGGGTCAGATTTGAAGCCGCAACCTTTGCATTGAAGGTCTGAGCCAATATGGTATGGGCTCTATCCACACTAGCGCCCCCGTTTGATTGTTGTTTTATTGTGAAGCCCTTTGAGTTGCCTTTGTATACGAAATGTGCTATATAGGCTAAATGAATTTGCCTTTCCTTTAGCAAGGCACACATGCAAATAGCCTTCTCTCTCCATTTGCATCTCTGCGTGCAACTCTTTCCATCGACGTCTGTTTTGTTTGTTAAATATCCCATCAGCAGTTGAGTGAACTTCATAAATGTTAATGTTTCTTTTACAAAAAAACACAATAGCACACGCAATGTCATCATCAAACACACACACACACACACACACACACACACACACACACACACACACACACACACACACACACACACACTCACAGAAACACAGCGTATATTACTGTATGTATTTCTCCTTCTCCACTGTGTTTTTTTGAGAGCTTCTTGTTTCCCATGCGCATCAGCAACAGTGCAGTAATAAGCTCTTGCATTGCCTCAGTCCATATCACATCCTCTTCACTATTTCACTGCTATGCTGCAAAGGCAACGCTTGTTTTTTCCAACATGACTGTAGCTGTGGAGCCCATTGAGACTTGAAACTAATTTAGACTGCAGACACACACACACGCACAGGCATACACACACACACACACGCACAGGCACACGCACAGGCACACGCACAGGCACACAGGGATGCACACACGCACAGACATACACGCACACAAAGGCATACACAGGCAGGCATACACACGCACACGCACAGGCATACACACACACACACACACACACACACACACACACACACACACACACACACACACACACACACACACAAAACAACATTCCCGTCACGCCCATGTTTTCTTTCCAGTTCGTCTCATTGTTGATTTATTTTGTGTTTTTGGTGCAACTCATATTAACTCTGTACCACCACGCTCCTTCTGGATTCATGGTTTTGGCTGCAACTGTGGCCTGATTTTAAAGACTTCACAATTTAAAGGAATACTTCACCTATATAGAACCGGCGTTCTATCATTATACAATCGCCATTATCATATAATGAATAAGGTTTTGCTTCCCTCAGTCTTTCCTCAGTCCAGGCCCAGCTGTCCTGTTATTCCTAACCATACATTTTTACTAGTGTGATGTCACGCATGGGAAATTGAAGGGTTAGACAGTGAGACGATAAAACACTCTTTCTGCCTTTTCTCAGGCTAGGATGAACCGATTTCTAAAAATTGTAAATCGACATTCATTGATATGAAAAAGTTACGCGCTATAGCTTTAAGCTGTTTTCGTCCGACTCTTCTCCCTGCAAACACTTAACCCATTGATGACGGCTGCTGCGCGATGCCACATTGGCTCTCCTGCCTGATGCTGCGTCGCGCAGCATTATTACTTTATCTAATTTTCATGGCATTCCCAGCATAGAATGCACTGTCATTGGTTCAAATACACATGAGGTGGGTTTTGTTGATTTTTTTAAGACCACGTGACCACCCAAAGGTTGTGTGGTTTGCCGAAAATCACGTCAATCAAAAAAATTAAAAATAAAAAAATAAAACAAAATAATAAAAAAAATACGCCGGCTATGTCGGCGACGGAACAGTTAGTGGCGTTTGGTGCGCAGAATCAAGGTCTACTATAGACTACTGACGAAAATCACACAACACATTGCATCTATTTATTAACAATATTTAATAATTTTCTAATTCATCTCATTTTGACGATTTTTAGAAATATTTGTTGGTTTGTAAGCGCTAAGGGAGCATGTTTAAATAAAACCTGTGAACCTTAACTTTTAAATGTATTTTATTTCATGTTTATATGTGCTACACAGGCTTAGATATTCAGGTTTTGGTAGACTTGACAATTCGTACTATTTTTTCAGAAAACCCTCAGGCATTAAGGACATGCATCCTAGATTGCCATAGTCATCAATGGGTTAAGTGGGATCTAGATGACTGAACATGTGTGGAATAAGTCTGCAATACATGTGAAGTCCCAAAGACATCCAAGGTCTTGTTATAAAGATTTACTTCATTTCCATATGAGTGATTCACTTCAGAAAGATAGACGTCCCCCACCTCAAAGGACCCCAACAGAAGGAACTATATGAGACTTTAATGGAATTTCACATTACCGATGCCATTGGAAGTATACATTTAATGAGATTTCACACACTTGTCTTAACACACATGCTGCAACGTCCTCCACGGCTGGTTGTAATGAACAGCGTTAAGTGGGATTTCTCCTGGGGGCACAGTCTGTTTTTTTTTTTTACTGTTGCGAGATGTACTTTGTCCTTGAAAGGTAGCATCTTACCTAACGGATGCTTTCTGTGGTTCAACTGTTGGAAAAAATGGCAAAGTTTTCAATCATTTATGCGCAGTGTTATAAAGCATATGAAAGGCAACAACAGCCCACACTTTTAGAATTTAAGATTCCGTGCATGTAAACACTCGGCATCTGCTGAAGCTACAGCAGTATCCCATTTAATCCCTGTCCCATCCTAAACATTTTACTATTTGTTTGTTCTCTGTCTCCGTTGCATACTTGCCATGTCATCCGGCGCTTTAAAACTTTATATCGTGGGCAGACAGCAGGCTTGGTCAATGCTGCTGCAGTTATGTGACTAACCCCCCCCCCCCCCCACACACACCCCCCCCCCCCCCCCCCAGGCCCTACCTCTCTACAAAACCCCAAATCAGAACTGTTATATGTCTACATATTCAAATAAAGACGATATTTTTCAGTGTTATGTGTCCAGGCTGTCCTGTAATTTTATCTAATGCTTATTTTATGTATCTAATCATTTATGTTAACCTTTTTTTTGTGAATTTGCTTTCCCATGGTAGTGATACAATTTTGAGTCATCCTCAATTGGACAAACACGATCAATTTCTAGTTATTCAATAGCTATTAACTAATATGAACTAGGACTTGATGTCACACTCTAAAAGTAATTTGAGTAAATTGAGTCTGGAAATCAGTCTAATTAATTTATAGTGCCATTTGATGCTGAATTAGTTAAATGAACTGCAGCTATGAATACATTGTTTTCCTTTTTTGTTTAGTGATCTTAAAGTTCAATAGCAATAGTCAATCTAGTAGATGTGCTAGTGCATCCAACTGGAGATTCCAAAACCACCCATTGTATAAGGGAAGTGAAATGTTTACTGTGCTCTCAGCCTAGCTCAGTTTGACCTCACTTAAAGACTTCACCGGTGGAAATATGAAGGTGTATTGAACTCTGAAATCCTATGTAGTATAAATGTGCAAAAAATGTTAGAAATCGGTTCATCCTAGCCTGAGAAAAGGCAGAAAGAGTGTTTTATGGTCTCACTGTCTAACCCTACAGTTTCCCATGTGTGACATCACACATGTTAAAATGTAGGGTTAGAATGAACTGGAAAGCTGGGCCAAGGGAGGACTGAGGGAAGAAAAACCCAATTCATTATAATCAATAGCGATTTCATAATGATAGAACGCTGGTTCCATATGGTTGAAGTATTACTTTAATACCGTCATTTATCTGCGCTGCTTTCTTTCAAAGATCTTTTTATTGAATGACAGAATTGCAAAAACAATCACTATCCATTAGATTATACATCATTGTATACACTTTTTTCCAGAACAGACCCCACCCATATCCTACCCTATCCTCCACCGTACCTCATACCAAACACACCCCCTCTGCCCTGTTTTTAAGTTATTCATCCACACGTGAGGCTGGCTGGTTGTTTTGTATGGAGGACATTGATCCAAGTCAAAGGACGAATGGATTTCTAAAAAGCCTCTCCTCCCACCAGGTGTCCCGGGAGTCCAGCCCGAGCGCTACGAGGAAGGCCTGGCCGTCAAGCACTGTGCCCTCTCGCTGGTGGGCGAACCAATCATGTACCCCGAAATCAACACCTTCATACGCCTCCTCCACTCCCAACGCATATCCAGTTTCCTGGTCACCAATGCACAGTTCCCACAGGAAATCAGGTGAGAGTCAAGCTGAGACAGTTGAACAGTTTAATATATTGCTGAAGACTCACTTTTGTTGCATTGGCCTTTAACACCAGTTGAGACTTTGACACTCCTCCCTTTTTTTTCTCATGTATCTTATATGTTGTTTTGTATTGTATCTTGTACAGCACTTTGGTCAACTGATGTTGTTTTTAAATGTGCTATAGGAATAACTTTGACTTTGACAACACACACACTGCACCTTGTTTGTGAGGGTGTTAGTATTTAAAGGTGTAGTCAGCAATTCTGGAAAATGTTTGTTATCAAAATCACTTTTTGGTCAAAATCAGTGAATATATCCTCACGATCCGCTACCTGTTCCGTACTGTGTGTATTTAACACCAGGATTTCTTTTTCGGCACAGACAGCCTTGGCTCTGTAAACTGGTATATAAACAAAGGTATATAAACAAAGGGAGCCCCACTATAGCTAGCAACATACCATTTTTTTTTTCAATCCAGACACAATACGGACAAGTAGCGAATCATGAGGAGATATTCACTGATTTTGACAAAGTGATCGTGAACAAGCGTTCTCAGGAATCACTGACTCCACCTTTTTAATAATGATAATAATTGATAAGATGTTTTTCTTTATCTAGACACTCTACAAAACATATTTCTGTCTTACTTTGAAAATATCCCTGGCAGCCAATTTGTTTTTGCCCATTATCTTTCTGTAGCACATTTCGTAATGTTTCTCTACACAGGCTCTTCTCTTTGATGTCTGGGAAGATGAATTGAACAGAGGGAGCATGAGTGTGTCTTAGCAGTTTGATTGTTCCCCGAGCAGGAATGATGAAAAGCCCCGGTAACGAGGAGAGACAATAACACAATGGTGTGGAATGGAGTGGTGTGTTGTGTGTTGTGTTGTGCTCAAAAAAAAAAAAAAAAAAAAAAAAAAAAGATTGTTGAGTCAAACTTTTTTGAGCAGCACACACAACATTCCATCAACCTTAGTTTTATCAAGGTGTTTATCCAAATTTCAATAACATATTACCATTCACACACCAACAGCAGGCTAACTATCAACGTAGCTCTGCTACGTGCCCACTGTAGCCCCAGTGTTACTGAAATAAGGTTTTTGGTTAAATATCTCTGTCTTTCAAAAAAAAATAAAAAATCTTTCACAACAAGTTATGGTGCCATGACTTCTACACCCATTGTTTCTGCTGTCTTTGAACAGTGCCCAGTATGACAGAATATATATGTATACAGTATCCTCTGGAATATGTCATTGCAATTAATAACCATTGGCTTTATCAAAAAGAGTTCGTAACCCGGCTATAAGACATCAGGTCTCCATGTCTGCTTCCTTGTTTCTTTGACAGGGTAGTTCACCACAGTGTTCCCGGAGGCTCACATCTTATGAACCTACACAGTCAGCGTATGAAAGATTCATCAAACACCCCCTGATAAGGCTTTGTGTGCAATAAATACAAACTTGACAACATACACTGTTTTATTTGCTTTGTACTTTGGTTTTCTGTGTCGTAAACACACTGCGAATTGACCTCAGAGTTTCATTATTTCGCAGCACTGTGGCTACTACTCAGCACTCTGTCAACACAAGACTCTATCTCACAAGGCTGTATACTTGGTTGACAGCCTCTTTGTGAGAGATAAATGAAACAGACCCTCGTATCCATCACATTTAAACTATAAAGTGGGACTTTTATGAAGACAACATTGCCATGGACTGAAATGAATAGATTTGTACGAGTATGATCATGTTTTTAATAATTTTTATTTTTTATTTTTTTTTTTAGATTATTTTTTGGCATTTTCAAGTTTTATTAGATAGTAAAGAGTTGAAATGGGGAGACAGAGAGAGAGAGAGAGGGGAGATGACCTGCAGTGAAGGTCTACGGGTCAGATTTGAATCTGAGACCACTGCAACGAAGGCCGGAGCCAATATGATACGCGCTCTATCCACTACGCCACCGGAGCGCCCCAGGTTTTTGGATACAATCCCGTTTACCAGGAATGTAAAGCAGCATGAAAAAAAAGGTTCAAAAAATCTCAGAAAATTCATAGAGTTTCATTTTCACTGACATAGCCAATGTGTCAACTAACTTGCCTTTGCATTTGATACATCTCCATGTAGCACTTACAAGTGGCACTTTTCTAGTTTGGTTTATTTGAAGCTATAGTACTTGCGGGATTCTTGTTGTTCAGAGTATGTACCTTCATGGTTGAATGCACTTAATGGAAGTCGCTTTGGATAAAAGCGTCAGCTAAATAAAATGTTATGTAATGTAATGCAATGCCTGTCAAACGTTGACTTATCATGTTCTCATAGAGCATGTTGAAGGCAAGGTGAGAAGACATCAGACTTTTATTTTTCTGCCACAGCCACCTGGTTGTAGATGAGCCGTTGCAATTTACTGAGTCACTCTTCCAGCCCTGTTTTGAAAGGGTGGGGCTAATTGGTCATTTCTTCTAGGACCGCTAATAGTTTCATCTCCCTAAAGACAGATGAAAGGATAGTGCTACTCATGTTAAGTTTATTTTACACTTGTCTAGTTCTGTTTGTTACTCTGGTGCGTCCTCCTGCTCAAGATTGCACCAGAATGCAGCTAGCTAAACACACACATAAGTTAATATTTTTCCACATCGTTAGCCTCATAGCATAATTGCCTAAATCATCTATACTCTACTCTACTTTTACTCTACATTTATCCTACTCTATAACCCTTAAAATATGACTTAGGCAATTAGGAGACTGAGGAGATATTCACTGAATTTGACAACTAATATATTGACAACAAACGTTCTCCAGAAACCCTGACTCCACCTTCAACAGAGAATACCAAGATTTGCAGGAGAGAAATGACCAGAATTGACTTTTTTTCTATGTTATTTTGTTAACTTGATCTTTCGTTCTGCTCCATACCTTGTATATTTCCAGGAGCCTGGAGCCAGTGACCCAGCTGTATGTGAGTGTGGACGCCAGCACCAAAGACAGTCTGAAGAAGATCGACCGGCCACTTTTCAAGGACTTCTGGCCCCGCTTCATAGACAGCCTCAGGGCCCTGGGAGAGAAGGTAAGCCTCCAAACTGTGAGCTCCTTTGATCCCCATGCATCTAGGTTGGGTGAGAGCTAAACCTGTAAAAAAAACAAGATTGAATTGTATTTGACTGCAAAGGCGCTGTGCAGAAAGTAATATACCTGCTTGGTCAAATCTACCAGTTTTTAAATGCGTTAAAGCACCTGGTGAACAGTTTAAAATAATCAGAATCCTGTTTATTTAGTGAGCGCAACATCTCACATAACCTCCACTAAGTTAACGGTTGGCTTCACAAACACTATTTAGAGTTTCTGTAATGGCAGGCCCTGCAACTACTTACTTTTCATCATACTACCTATGATTCTTCCATCACGACTTTTGCACATAATTAGTCCTGCACTGCTTGCGGCTTGGTTGGAAATGGTGTCCTATGACTTTATCAAGAGTTAAGCCAGACCGTTTTCAAAAAATAAATACATATCTAGGGGGAAATATATGGGAAACTGAATTGGAGTGTTCAAAGCTAGAGTGGATGACATTCAGTTCATATTTATCATGAATAGATAACATGAATCCTGTTAAGGTAGTGTGAGAGCTGAGGATGTGATGAAGGGGTGTGATGTTAGTGACCTCTCAGTGACACACAGTGTGAAAACAAGAGGGTTTCCTAGACAACGCTTTTATGATGCAAGAGGTTCCTCTTATCAGCCAAAACAAGAACGCATCAATCTGATATTCTGAGTTTTTTTTTTAAATCTCAAATGGGCTATTTTTATTTTTTATTTTTTATTTTTTATAAGCCTACAGACACATGCTCAGGCAAGGCATTGGCTTATTTTGAGAGACATCGTTGTATATTGTCCTTGATAAGCTGTTGAGGGATGCTGCTCACAAACATATCTTATTTAACTGCCCCTGAGAATGAGATGTACCTTTTTATTTCTGATACAAAATAAATACAAAAATAATAATTGCACGCAACACTGAAGACTAAATCCAGGGATCTAAGAAATGATTTGTCCACTGCATCCCTGGATCTTGGGTGATGGTGGTGAAACGTTGTTTATAATAGAAATCTACTTTCAATCTGTTCTTTCTCACCCTGTCCTGAAAATGTACTGAAGCTCCACAACAACTGCAGCTATTGACAAAAGTAACTCACTCTCTCAAACCACAGTGCTCTATATTTACAAAAAATGTTCTTCATGGCAGCAAGATGTCAATGAATTTTCAAAAGCACTTCAAACCTTTTAACACTTTCCTCAAGTGGGGAAGGCTGTTTGTTTGTATTGATTATTGATTTAAAAAAATTGATTTTTGGGGGCATTTTCAAGCTTTATTAAATAGTACAGAGTTGAAATGGGGAGACAGAGAGAGGGGAGGGATGACCTGCAGTAAAGGTCCACGGGTCGGATTTGAACCACTGCAACGAAGGCTAGAACCGATATGGTACGCTCTCTATCCACTATGCGCGCCAGTTTAACACTTTTAACAGTTGAGTCCGTAAGACCACTGACAACATCTCTAAAAACAAAAACATCTGGAGGTGACCATTTCTATTAATTATCTCTCTATCTTATCTTTGTCCACAGTTAGATAACCCATAGCAGTTAAACTAAATACATCCAATAACCTTTTGTGACTTCTCACAATGTGTGAACAGGGGGTAAATCCATTATCACATCTGGCCACCAGACCCCATGTGTAAATCGATTCTCTCTCTTATCGAGTGTTTCCTAAAAAGCGAAAGTGTGTAAAAGAAAATGCTGCTTGTGTTGCTGGCAGAATACTGTAAGCTTGAGAGAGATGTTGGTTGTGAAGTCTTGCAAAGGAAACCTGTTTTACACCTATCATATATATCTGTAATGGGCCGGACAAAAAACACTAGATATGGACCATTTTATCTATATCACTATATTCAACACATACAAACAAATGAATATAAATGTGAGGAAACTGCAGGGATGGGCAAAATGATAGGCACATATCGGAATAAAATCAATAGCGTTGCAATGGAAACAAATTTGAATTCAAGATTTTTCAATTTCTCTCCAGTTATAACAGTAAGCATCCAGTCAGCACCACCTATTTAAAGGCTCTTTGCAAAGTACTTCCTCAATATCTAGACTATAATTTCTTTATATGATAAATAGTTAACATTTTTTAGACAAAAAAAAATAAATGTAGTGCACATCACGTTCAAGACACACTGAGAATGACACAAAATGTACAAAGTATCTGCTTATGATTTTTGCTGGTGACATCGGCATAGCTCAGATTTCACTCAGTTGCTATATGAAAGCATTATGCAGCTTTTTTCCTATCAATACATTTTTTTGTCCAAGAAAATATTAGAAGAGTGAGAATTTGATGGACACTTTTTTGGCCTATGATCTTTCAGCTTGACAGTAGCTCATTTTGACTCCCTGCATAATGTGAGCTCGACTTACTTTTTTTGTTTTATTCGCTGATGTATTCCAGTGTAGTGCACAGTTGAGATAGATTTACATGGTCTGGTACACAATTTGAAAGTAGACTATTTGGAAACAGTCTGGATGAATTATGGTCCTGTCCACGATCGGGACATGTTTTGAATTCAAGCATGGATGAATTGAAATGGAAAGCGCTAGATGTGTATGATGTATATGTTCTAGATTTAATTCATATGTATGTTATCTATATATATTTTTTTTTCTTAAAGCTACCATTTGCCTACCGTCAAAATATGTTTTTGCCATTACATTTTGTATGGACACACAGCAACACCAAACCAGATACATTTGTACATACCAGCATATGTTATATTATTAATTCATTATAGTATATGTTATTTACCATTATAGATAAGATTGATATATTTGACAAAAGCATGTATTATGTGTATGATGCATATTTGCTAAAAAGTCAAATACATTTTGCTCTAACGTTTTGTATGGACACACAGCAACACCAAACCAGAGACATGAGCCCATTCAATATGTTTTTAAGCATTATAGATACGTATGATTATATTTGAACAGAGGGTTCTAGGGGTACATTCAACCATTTGACAATATGGTCTGCCTGTGTGCAACTTCCCAGTTTCCAAAAATAAACTCCCTGCTGTCTCCCTTATCCCCGCTCCATATTCCTACAGTAAGTCTCCCTTTCATGCCTGACTCTCTCTCTCTCTCTCTCTCTCTCTCTCGCTCTGTCTCTCTCTCCCTCTCCCTCTCTCTCTATCTCACTCACTCACTCCATCCGTCCCAAATGCTTATCCCTCTGTGTTTTCCGTTTGGCAACTCCCCCCCCCCCCTCTCTCTCCACCTGGCCTCACAGACGCTCCTAGCACTGGGGGATCGATAGAGCCATGGCCCCTGTTGGTGTCGAATTTGGCAAAGAGGCAGCTCGAAAAATACCTCACCTCCATGCTTCTACTGGCCAATTATCACCTCACCTACTGGGCTGAAATGACCTATAGTGATATAGATAGATAGCCTTCCAGGGAGAGTGAGAGAGCGTGTGAGGGAGAAAGAGAGAGCGAGAGAGAGAGAGAGAGAGAGAGAGAGCTCTGTCCTCTTCCATTGTCTTTTACTTGTTTTTTTCTACAATCTGTTTTCTCCTCTGAGCTCACTTCACTGTTCCCTTCTTTCATCTCCTCCATTTGTCCTTTTCTCTCTCTCTCTCTCTCTGTCACACCCTGGATAATCCTCCTCCTTCTGTTATACAGCGACAGCAATAGCCTGAGTCTTAAACCGCTGAGCTGTGAGCATGGCTGTTTTCAAAACTCTTATTTACCCAGGGGAAAGTCACCTGGGTTTGTAAAAGGGCTTTGCTAAAAAAAAAATCTATACGGCAAGGCATTGTGATATCTATTTTTTTGTGATATCTGTATTGTATTGAAGGCTCCAAAAATCCCCCCAAAAAGCTATGGGTCCTAAAATGTTTGTGTGAGTGTGTTCATGAATTGGATAAACTTCTTCACCTCATACTGAAGGCAATACTAAAATTCAAATGCACCCTGCGTTCCATATCACATACTTTGTACTAAACTACATGTTAAAGTGCACAAGAGTTTTAGAGAAAAAAAATCAGATAAGGAAGTTTTTTTCATTATGTCGAGAAATGTCAAAAATAAAGAGGAATACTCCAAAATGCTATTGGAGTTGGTCGGGAATGTAAGTATTTTCAGCATACTACAATTGCCATGCATGTATTGGGACATCCTAAATCTTTTTCTGGCATACTAAATAGTAGGGAAGTATGGGGATTGGAACGCAGGGGCAGTTTCAAACAATTATAAAAGCACTTCAGAGGCATAGTGCACCTGTCAAATTGTTCCCCGCAAAACTACATTATGAGCTTTAATACAGTGTTATAATGTGTTTTTTTCTAATTTTTTTTTTTATTGAGTTGTTACAATGATGGTGATGGTTTGATCTCTTCATGCAAAACAGCAAACAGCCAGTTTAGAGCAGCACTCACTGTAACAACATCTAATTAAATTCTGCTGTATATCTTTGCCGGAGAATCCGTTTCAATTCAGTACTCTAGCGGTTTATATAGAGGTTTCAATTCTCAACATGCCTCAAAAATTCATACAAACATGTTGCACAAATTTGGCGCAACTGTGGCTCAGGTGGTAGAGCGGGTCGGCCAACGATCGAAGGGTTGGTGGTTCGATCCCCACCCTGCCACTTGTGTCATGGTTGTTGTGTCCTTGGGCAAGACACTTCACCCACCTTGCATCGCGTGAATGTCGATAGTTAGCCTACTATCGTTGTATAAATGTGTGTGTTAATGGTAACGTGTAAATGGGAACAGGTCTCCCTTGCAAAAGAGTCTCCGGTGTCAATGGGATTTACCTGTATGAATAAAGGTTAAAAAAAATAAAAATAAACAACTAAAAATGATGTTGCCTCAGGTCATGTCCAGCAATAACGATCGGTTAACCACTACTTGCATTACGTTTTTTACATTCACACTTAAAGGTGCAGTGTGTAATATGACATCATCAAGAAAGTTCTACAAAGTTCTAGAATGCAACGCTCCCTGGGTAACCCCACCCCTTTAGAATAATAACAGAAGCTACAGTGGCCTTCAAGGACAAGAACAATTCTACATTTTAAACAATGCACCTGATGACATTCCAACTATGACACTTTCAAGATGGCGGCACTAGGCCTTGGTCCAAAATATGCAGAAATATGGACATATATGAGACCCTTTCTGAGGGGAAAAAAATATTTCTAACAGTTTTTTTCAGCCATTATGCATTAAATTAAATGTACTTACGGATATTATAATTACTTTCTACAAAATCTGCTAGGAAATAAAACCCAAAATTCTACACACTGCAGGTTTAAGATATAGGAACAATTTGATTGATATATCAATTAAATGACTTTAATGAATGATGGGTGTAGAAAAAGACCTATAATAAATTAAATATCCCATGATGCAATATACAACAATATTATATTCATGCCTTCACTTTATAACCCTCTTTCCCCTGTCTGTCCATCCAGAGACAGCGGACGGTGTACAGACTGACGCTGGTGAAAGCCTGGAACGTGGAGGAGATGCTGGCCTACTCTGAGCTCATCGCTATGGGACAGCCGGACTTCGTAGAAGTCAAGGTACGGTTCAAAAGCATATACTTGGTTTTTCTTTTTTTTTATATATATATTTTTTGGCATTTTCAAGCTTTATTTGATAGTACAGAGTTGAAATGGGGGGAGAGAGAGAGAGAGAGAGAGAGAGAGAGAGAGAGAGAGAGAGAGGGGATGACATGCAGTAAAGGTCCACGGGTCGGATTTGAACCCGTGACCACTGCAACGAGGCCTGAGCCGAAATGGTACGCGCTGAAACTACTACGCCACCGGAGCGCCCCACATTTTCTTTATATATCTGCTCAAGTTTTCTCTATTCCCTCTCAGCTCATGTCTTATGTATCAGTTTCAATTATCACGATGTATTCACTTTTTTTCCATGTGCCAGTTTTCCACATACTTTTAATGCAATCAGCTTTGATGTCTGCCTGCTGTAACCTTCCTAATGGCAATTTTTAAAATCTTAGCGTGATATCTTCTTCCGAACATACACACACACTATATGCATTATCTAACTTAAGGCGACTTAGTTATGACGTTATGTAAGGGCAGAAATGTCTTGTCCCAGTTGAAAGGAAACAGTAGAATTTGAATGGGCAACATTTATTGTGTGTGTGTGTGTGTGTGTGTGTGTGTGTGTGTGTGTGTGTGTGTGTGTGCGTGTGCGTGCGTGTAATTTCTACAGCCCTAGACACACCTGCATATTTCAGATGAAAGCAAAATAAACAGCATTTACTTCTTAGCTCATTCCTTCTGGCACTCCACCAATTTAACACATCAAGGGAACAGACAGAACAACCAACACAATATTCAAACTCAAAGCTAGACTTACCTCGAGCTTTGTGTACTTTCCCACTTTTGTTTCATCCAAAATTTAAAAATCCCCAGCGGCTTCTCAATTAATTCATCATGTTTGTTCTCACTCAAAGCTAAAAATAAACTGTACATTTTTGAATTATTATTTCAGAACTTCAGGGTACCCTTTACACGCAAGAAAATGCATGTTTGTTTAGCAGAATGAATTATTGACTTTGTCAGTAAATTACTCACCTGGTTTATGAGAGTGACTCCTGTGTCTGTGAGGGATATGGTTTTGGAGGTTGTCGTTAAAGCTGGGGTGGAGGATTTGGGGAAAAAATGTCAGTTGGGATAGAGATTCGAATCCAAATACCTCAACCGCTCCACTTGTTCTCTTTGGTCCCTCCCCTATGGTCCCTCCCTGACACGCTCTACACCAACAACGTCGTGCCAAAGTGAATGGACAGTCCCAACAGCCAATAAGAACAGAGAATTGGAGCCTTGCTCTGATTGGTCAAAGTGTACAGCTCATGTTAACTTTTTTTTTTTTTTAGTGTAAACTTTTTTATTTACGTGATGCAGGACAAGATAGGTGAAAGACATAACATTAGGTGAGGTACATGACAATTTAAGTGTTCACATTTAAGACAGAACGGACGAGACAAAAACAAGCAGGAGGTCATTGCATATTTTTACATTGTTGTTGACAGGCTGTGTGTGTGTGTGTGGGGGCGTGTGTGGGGGCATGTGTGTGTGTGTGTGTGCGTTTGCGTGTGTGTGTGTGTGTGCGTGCGTGTGTGTGTATATATATACATACATATAAACAACAAAAAAAAAATTAAAAGTTAAAAATAAATGATAAATCAGTACTAAGAAATTAATAATCATCATAAGAATGTAATGATAAGAATGGCATTTTCAGT
Organism: Hyperoplus immaculatus; assembly: GCA_949357725.1. Classification (NCBI taxonomy): domain Eukaryota; kingdom Metazoa; phylum Chordata; class Actinopteri; order Uranoscopiformes; family Ammodytidae; genus Hyperoplus; species Hyperoplus immaculatus. The sequence continues at coordinate 33,840,663 of OX442352.1, forward strand.
TGTTTAAATAGTATTAATTTCCATTATGGTATTTTAGACTTTTGATCCACAGTTTTGAATTAAGTCATAAGTTAATTAGATAATTGGGAGAGAGAAATCAATAATAAAAAAAAAAAAGTTTTGCAAAAACATGAATAGTAAATGATGTGAGCAGTTATAAGGGAGACCGTGTTGAAAAATGGCTTTCGTTATCCATATTGACAATACTGATAAACAAAAATGATAGAAATAAGAGTCATAATCATAGATAAATAAGAGCAGAAAAACAAAAAAAAAAAAAAAAAAAGTTATCTTGTGTTGTTATTGTGTAAAGCTCATGTTAACTTAGACCAATCAGAAATCACACACCCCAGCTTTAATTTTGATAGATTATATATGAAAGAGTAAAACTTGATGACATGGCTGCTTTTACACCCACACAGAGTAAGTTCAAAACCTATACAAACACTCTTGTTGTGGTGTTACGATGGTCCCCCTTTTGTCTACATACCCATTTACAGAGCCTAGTCCGTGTATTAACAAAACATTTTTTTTTTCAAGTGCATACACAGTACTGACAGTTAGCTGACCCTGAGTAGACATTCACTGATTTGGACCACTAGCATTCTCTAGAATCCCTTACTTAACCTTTTAAAGGCATCTACAGTTATTCACCAAAACACCAACTCTGCTGTTATACCAACACCCTGTTGAATTTATGTCACCAGAGTTTGTGTCAATAATAGGCAAGTTTATTTATATAGCACAATTCAGACACAAGGCCATTCAAAGTGCTCTACAGGGAAATACACAAGACACATCACATTAGAAAAGCGAGTGAATAGAAATAAAACATTTAAAAGCGATTGAATAGAAGTAGAGCATTTAAATAAAATACAAATTACAGGTTAAAATTGAATCAGAAAAGTCTTCAGACTCGATTTAAAAGAGCTGAGAGTTGCAGCAGACTTCAAGTTTTCAGGGAGTTTGTTCCAGATATGTGGAGCATAAAAACTAAAAGCTGCTTCTCCTTGTTTAGTCCTAACTCTGGGGACTGTAAGCAGACCTGTCCCAGACGACCTAAGTGCTCTGGACAGTTCATAATAGCCATATAGGTGTGACTATAGTGTCGTAATTCACTGGAAATACAGTCTGTCTCGTGTGTACCATATCGACCCTAGCCTGGTCATTTGGCAGACGTGATATTAATAGTATGTGAGGGGGGCACCTGGCTGTCTGAGCTTTGGTTGCCATAGAGACGAACACACCTGAGTCTGTGTTGATTGTTCAGTGAACCACATCAAGGTGTGACCCCGGTTATAATAACAGAGGGGATATTATTAGCAACAGTATTATTGTCCCTGCGTTCCAATCCCCATACTTCTCTACTATTTAGTATGCCAGAAAAAGATTTAGGATGTCCCAATACATGCACATCAATTGTAGTATGCTGAAAATAACTCCAATAGCATTTGGGAGTATTTGTCTTTATTCTTGGCATTTCTCGACATAATGAAAAACAAATCTTCCTAATCTAATTTTCTTTTCTCTCCTGTGGCCCTAAAACTCTTCTTTACTTTAGTATGTAGTGTAGTAAAAAGAAAGAGTATGTGATTTGGAACGCAGGGTAGGTCAAAGCCTTTTTCCATCCTGCTTGTAGGCAAGGCAAGTTTATTTCTATAGCACAATTCAGACCACAAGGCCATTCAAAGTGCTTTACAGGGGAAAGATTAAAATACATAAAACACATTAGAAAAGCGAGTAAGTGTAAGTGACAAAACCCCTAAGTTTAAATGGCCTTCAGTTACAGATTTTACTCTGATAGTCTCTCATTAGTTTGGCCTGGAAAGTGATTTCTACCTTTCCTTAACTACATAATCACACCTGTTGTGATGCAGCTTCTCTGCCAGTGCAATGTCTTGGTTGCATCTGAAATGGAGGGTTCATAGGCTCATAATGTAAAAATAATATATGTACAGCTCCACTCCAAATGTTCAGTGTGTCTCGTTTTACTATTCAAATGTTTGAGTAGAATGAACATTTTTGTTGTATTATGTAAACTACTGACAACATTTCTACCAAATTCCAAAACATTTTTTGTCATTAAAAGCATTTTAAATAAGTTATGTAGAGATGATGATTTAAGAAGAATCCATACTGGTCTCTTAATTTTTTCCGGAGCTGTAAACTTATTTTTTGTGAGTTTATAGTGTTTTATTTTGAAAAATAATTCATATTGATATGTTCTGTGATGTGGTCTCAATCCTCCTCCAAACTTTTACTCCTCTGCTTACTGCTTTTGATCCGTCACCAAAATGTATTGGCCCTCTATTTACGTCATCTCATGGTCATAGCTGTTCTATTCTCCCACATCTGTTTTTTCTGTGTATTTAATGCATAAAAAAAGATTCTCCGAAAAAACACATATCTAATTTAAGCAGCTGTATTGTGCAGTGGCTTCATATCTGGAAATAATGGGCAACCTTCTCTGCCTGGTGTGTCTGTGATGTGGAAACCAGACTGAACTTTCTGAGGGGGCCAACGGACTGTGTGTGTGTGTGTGTGTGTGTGTGTGTGTGTGTGTGTGTGTGTGTGTGTGTGTGTGTGTGTGTGTGTGTGTGTGTGTGCGCGCGCGCGTTTTCTAATTTTCTCAATAATTAAGTGTTTTTGGCAACCTTCGCTGACTGGTGTGTCTGCTGCATTGTTTTTTAGTTTATTTGTTATCTTTCTTCATGCTGTATTAGCATTTTTAATTAGCGTGTGGCTATGAGCTTGTCTAAATTAGCTGTGGGCAATGAGGGACTCTTCAGTGCATTTCTTCCTATCCAGCTAAGCCTGTTGATATACAGTATGAACTTTTTCTTATTTCTTTAGAGCACTATATATATATATATATATATATATATATATATATATATATATATATATATATATATATATATATATATATATATATATATATATATATATATATATATATATATATATATCACCCTTTGTTTGGGCTGCTGGCCGCCGTGAGTAGCCTTGAGGCATGAACCACTACTCATAGTCAGACCAGGAACTTTTGTTTCTTTGTTTTAACTAATTTATTCTGTCTCCTCACACTGGAATCTGTACTTACATTTTGCTGCTTGGTGCAGTTTTATCATCTGTTTCTTGAACACATTGCCTGTGCTCTATATAAAGGCCAGAGCAGGTAATAGTGTCCACCTCAGGTATTATAGATAATGGGGAATAAAGTTTTTTCTGTTTTCATTTCATTGCAGGGGTGAAAGTTTGAGTAGGGGATCTGCTAATTTTTAACAACATATGAACAAATCCTTCTGTAATAACCTTAAGAATAGTGCCAAGCATGAGTATGGAACATTTAGTTGATGTTAGTCCGTTAGAAGTTGAGATAATGGCCGTTAGAGATGGTTGTAAGGAGAAAATGGCAGATGCAAACAGACAAGTGTTGGGAGGAAAAAATAGCCAATAATCTCCAAATTAACAATTGCTTGAACTTTTTTTTTTTTGACCTTCCGTATATCGCCTTAAAGGTAAAAAGAACATGGGAAACACTCCCATGGTAGGTTCTAAAGTTAGCATTCGTTAATCATATCTTCCCATGCCGAGACCGCATTTGGGAATAGCCCCCTGACCCCAAACCCTAAACCCACTTACCCTCTCATCCATAATCCCTCTCAAACCTCGCTCCTGCGCTCCCTGGAATCACTGCTCCACCTCTTGACAGTCTCCACAGGGATACTGCTGCTCCTAGTAGCTCCCACAGCTGTTGCCTTCTTTTTTTTAAAGATTATTTTCGGGCATTTTCAAGCTTTATTAGATAGTACAGAGTAGAAATGGGGAGACAGAGGGAGAGAGGGAGATGACTTGCAGTGAAGGTCCACGGGTCGGATTTGAACCCGCGACCACTGCAACGAAGGCTGGAGCCGATATGGTACACGCTCTATCCACTACGCCACCGGAGCGCCCCGAGCTGTTGCTTTCTTTAACCTTCGTTATGCCAGGCTACAGGTTTACTGAGGTGAATAGTGTTACACAGAATCACACCTGGGAAACTGCTCGGTACAAGCCCAGTCTTACTGTGAGCAGATTGGAGCATCTGGGGGGTTAAGGGCCTTTACTCAAGGACACTATGCAGGAGGGAGATGGAGGAGGTAGAGTGGAAATGATACATCAGTGTGGCCCATCCAATAAGGAGTAAGACCTTGCAGTACAGCTTTTTCACGTGTTAAACATAACATATACAGCCCCAGTCTGGATTTTTCCTAAATCTTTATCCCTACATTACCTATTGAAAATGCTCTAAATGACAATATTTTTATTGTGAATTTAGTAGAAATGTTGTCAGTAGTTTATATTATAAAATCAAAATGTTCATTTTACTCAAACATATGCCTCTAAAGAGTAAAATAAGAGGCACTGAACATTTGGAGCGGTCTCTTCATTTTTCCGGGACTGTATACATTGTTGCCATTATTTATCCTTGACCATCAAAATCGGGTCAAGTGAAATACTTTCAACTCTCAGGGAAAGAGAGACAACAAAGATACAATCTCACCAAAAAAAGTTATATTTGAAGTTTTAGTAAAAATAAGCCTTTTATTAAGGATACTTTTATTTGTTCAGCAGCAGGACCAACTTGTTTAGGTCCTCTCCCTTTTCTATTTTTTTCTTATTGTGCTGATAATGCAAAAATACCGTCACAACACACACACACACACACACACACACACACACACACACACACACACACACCAGAAATAATTATGCCCCAATTTAGCAGGGGTTGACACTAAGGTTTCAAATGCACTTGCCCCTAGGGCAAGAACAGGTAATGTTTTACTTGCCCGAATGTTGTGTTCACTTGCCCAAAAATAAATAAAAAAACTGTTAAACAATGATATATACAGTATAGGCTAATTAAATTATACATTTTAGCGAACCGTAACATGCAAACACAGCTTTACTAGTCTCATCCTGACCACATACAACCAACATCAATTCATATAAGCCTAGATATCATGACATCACACTACACCAAGCGCTTGGTCCTGCTGCAGCATCGTGAAAGGGCCTCTTTTTGCCATGCACCTTGCCCAGGGGCTCAGAAAACTCAGTCTAGCTCAGAGTCAAGCTGAATGTTAGCTTCCACAGAAAAATTTAACTTATTTTACTTATTTAAAACGGTCACATTGTGCCAAAAAGTGAACGTGTGCCATAACATGATTAAAGTCCACCATGTTAAAGCTATTGCCCGGTTATACTGTAAGTAAGGAGGGGGATCATTCATTTCTATTCATATTGATACCATTATAAAGACTCCACAATCCAAATCTTTATCGATACTTTTCTTTTATTTTGTTAAAAGAGAACTGGTATTATTGCTTTAATTGCTTATAAGATGAGCAGAGCTAAGGATAGGACTTTAAGCAGGTCATAATTCCATATTTAGGCCTACTTATTATTTCATATTGCTTTTTACCCAAACTGTATTATTCAAGCTTCTCGCGAAAAACTAAAATTTCTTATTTTCTTGATGTTACATTTGAACACATCATGATGTCATTTTATCCTATATATATAGGATTCTTATCCTGCCGATTTTAATATGGATTTAAAAACTATCAGATTTTTTAACCGCGGGACTTGCTACAGTCTCTTGTTTGTTGATCACCGCTGCATTGAATGGATGATGGGACGGTGCCGAGCTCGACTGCAGCGGCTCAGCAGACAAGAGTTTTTTTTTTTTGGGAGACGGAGCAGGTTGAAGGAGTTTCTTCAAGACAGTCGAAGGTAGAACACTTTTACAGTCCATGATGCGGACCAGTGATGGAATAATACGCTGAAGTAGGCCTAATTAGATGAAGATGACCCGACTCGATATTTAAAGTTACATCATGTAGCCTATCGATAAGCTCAAACGTTATTGATTTCTGGGTTTTGAATATAGCGGAACCAGGTCCGTAGCCTATTAGAGCCGGCTTTCGGAACGTAGACAGCGAAACTGCGCGCACAGGCTGTGTGTGTGTGTGTGTGTGTGTGTGTGTGAGTGTGAGAGAGAGAGAGAGAGAGAGAGAGAGAGAGAGAGAGAGAGAGAGAGAGAGAGAGAGAGAGAGAGAGAGAGAGGAGAGAGAGAGAGAGAGAGAGAGAGAGAGAGAGAGAGAGAGAGAGAGAGAGAGAGGAGAGAGAGAGAGAGAGAGAGAGAGAGAGAGAGAGAGAGAGATGATGCTGCTGCGAAGCTGCTCAATTGCAAATATAGCCGATCTATTTTTGTGTGAGTTAGCGGGAAAAAAATGGTTTTGCAGACTCTAAAACACATGAATAAATAGCCTACTGACTACTGACAAACCCTCTAAAATCCACTTGCCCATTCGGGCAACCAAAAAGCAATGTCAACTTTCCCGAACATTATTTTCAGTTGCCCCAGGCAAGCGGGCAACCGTTAGTGTCAACCACTGCAGACTGCAGGTGACTGGAAGGAACAGTGTTGTAGCCTGGAGCAGCCTATTGATTAAGCTTGTCACACTAGACACATTAATGTTATAAGCAGGTTTTCATTTCAGCTAATGTTGCACCACTGTAAACAGAGAAGTAAACCAGTATAGATTATACACACTCTCACATAGAGTTATGCCAGCGGGTCTATATTTTTTAATCAGAGTGGAGATGTATACCTACATCGTACAAGGAATAAGGAGCATTTTTTTTTAAAGGATTGCATAACTTTGTTTGCTTGAATATTAAAATCTGGCACTTTTATCATTGCCAAGCAAGCGCTATGCATTTGTAATTCAGCTCTACATTCTAATGAGAAATTCCTGACCCAAAAAAATTCAAACAACATATTTGAAGGCTTGTGGATTGTGCAGCCCGGGGTTGTACATAGTATGAAAACACATATTCTTCATTTGGCCCATTTCTTTAAAAAAGTTTGGGCACCGAGCACGAAAACCAAGCACACAGAACCAGTTGATCATAGTGCCAACATTGCGACAGCCACATACACACTAACATTTGTTTAGCTGAAAGTACAGAACCGCAGAACTTTCAGCACTGTCAAAAAACAGCAGCCGTAAACAAGTTTTTCTACTAAAAAATAATGAGATAGTGGAGCAGGGGCCGTAATGAGGGGTTCATGCAGTTGAGAGGGTCAATACATGTGGTGTGGAAACCAGACTGAACTTTCTGAAGGGTGAAAGCGCCAACGGTGTGTGTGTGTGTGTGTGTGTGTGTGTGTGTGTGTGTGTGTGTGTGTGTGTGTGTGTGTGTGTGTGTGTGTGTGTGTGTGTGTGTTGTTCTCATTTTCTTTCAATAATGAAGTGTTTTTTTGGGAATCTTGCTGGCCTGGCATTATGTTCCCATATTAAAACTAACAAGCTCACACTCCACGCACCCATCAATCATCACCCTAATAATGCCTATGGGGCCTTTCTGTGCATTGAATCCATACAGTGAAATATCATTACACCTGCTCATGACTGACACACACACAATTGGAAAATCTGTATTTGACAGTTCAAGTTGGAGATATGCTTCTGGGAGATACAGAAAACTGACAATGACTATAGCACACACAGCTCACTAAACAGAGCCTTACTTTTCACTGGCTAATGCAGTCTGTCCAAGATTCAAGAGATTCAATGAGTGGCTGTTAGCAAAACACAAGCTGGCAGTCAAATATAATTGTAAAAGTATGTATTATTTCTTCAACAATGCAAAAGACAAACTGACAAACAGTGGGATTGTTTAAAAACTGGTCAGATAATTATTTATTTTTTAAAGGAAATAAATGTCAAGGCTGTTGAGAACACTAAGAGGAAACTAAAAAAGCTTTACCACATAAAAAAAACTTGGATGTTGTAAAGCACACATGACATATAATTCAGACTCTGTTGTTTGTGCTGTCTCAGCCCTGTAGGCTATGGGCAAACAAACGGTAAAACTCAGGCTCAGAAACACACAAAGAATTGTGCAGACATTACATTGATACAAACAACAGATATTGGAGTGCATTCTTGTCAGTCTTGATGTATATCACCCAGTGACTCAACATTTGTTTGTTTTGTCTTAGCAATTATCTTAGCATATTAACTGCTTTATATTTGCACCAATGCACCCTTTAATATCTGTTCATTAAGTTATACTGTACAGCCCTGGAAAAAATTAAGAGACCAGTCTGGATTTTTCTTCAATCTTCATCTTTACATTACGTATTGAAAATGCTCTAAATGACAATATTTTTATTTGGTAGAAATGTTGTCAGTAGTTTAGATTATAAACCAAAATTGAAATTTTACTCAAACAACATATGCCTCTAAAGAGCAAGCAAGACACACGTGGAGACATGGAGTGGTCTACTAATTTTTTTTTCCGGAGCTGTATATTGTATTGAAAATGTATCATTTGTTGTAAATGTCGAAGCAATTTTTTTTCTCCCATATGTGCAAAAAATAAATTTCGCAGACGATTAACAGAACCCCATCTCCCTCTCCGTATTTCTTTCCTCTACATTAAGCTAATCTTGCGTCCTTAAATGTTGTTTCATTGTCACTTAAGTGATCACAAACTGGCTTCAAGCTTTAGCCTTTGCTTTATGATGGGGTTTATGATGTGCCTGTTAATGGGTGAAAAACACACACTTCAGTAGAACTCAAGTTATCCCCAGAGACGTGCGTGCGTGCGTGCGTGCGTGCGTGCGTGCGTGCGTGCGTGCGTATCGATCCACCACTACATGACATTTCACTGAATCACACAGAGCACAATAACAAGACAGCAGGGAGCATTTGATTGGACAGGGAGTCAGACATACCCATCAACTGTAGCTGTGTGGTGAAGACGTTCTGACTTACACAGGGACTGAGCTGTTAATTGAATAAAGCTGCACACATACAGCTCCGGAAAATAATGAAGAGACCAGTCAGGATTTTTTCTTAAATCTTCGTCTCTACATTACTTAATGGAAATGCTCTTAATGACACATGAATGTATTGGAATTTGGTAGAAATGTTGTCAGTAGTTTATACTGTAAACCCAAAATGTTCATTCTACTCAAACACTACTACTACTATAAAGAGTAAAACGAGAGACACTGAACATTTGGATTGGTCTCTTAATTTTCTGTATAGTTTCTACTCTGTTCATGCACAGATTCATTCTCTTACACAAATAAGATGTTGTTTTAATTCGTAAGGTTAATTGAGGTTGTAAAAAGAGCAAAATGTACATACAATTCATAGATAGTAAATAATATGGATGTAGCATCCGGGCTGACCTCAGTTATTCACACGGCATCCAATAATCCTGGTTTGTGCGTGTCGCCATTTTGTGAGGGGGAGGGAGATAGCTGACGTATACCTCCGAGGCATGCTCCGAGGCAAAGTGAGGGACAACGGGCGGAGAGCTGTCACTCAAGAGATCGCGCCAATACGTTTTAACCTCCAAAAGAATAAAAACTAGCGTGGGCCAAAACAATTCATCCCCCTCAGTGTTGTCATGGAGATATGACCTAAACATACAGACTAAAATGGTTTCGTGGCCCAGGCTGTAAATAGGTTTAATAATGCTGTGAAAACGGCATGTTTAACATTGGAGTCAATGAGAGATGGCTGTCTTCTGCTCCCAGCCCCCAGTGGCACTTCCTGGTTACTACAGTTGTGGTCACTTCCTTAATGGGTGCAGGTAAAATTGCTGAGGTTGGGGCTTGGGACAATTGCATCAAATTTAAATGTATACCAAAGCGATGTATTTTACACGTTTGTATGCATGTGTTCAGAAGTATATTAACATAATTTTAAATAGCCGAATGGCAAATTGACAATGACAGACTTTTTAGTAACTAATTAATTAATGTATTAATTTGGCCCAAGACATTTCGGCTATGGGCTTAAAATTGTATTATTGCGATCACTGCAACGAAGGTCAGAACCAATATGGTACGCGCAATATCCACTACACCACTGGAGCGCCCAATTCCCATGATACTTTAACCTCATTGTGCAATGGACGTATCTGGGCTTCGGACTGTTACACAAAACCAATGTTATCTGTGAATTTAACCTTCTTCCTCCATTGCCTTTTGACATTTCATCAACTAAACGATCGGTTGAAAATTAATCGAGCGATTAATTACACTAACAACATCAGTTCCAGCTCTTCTCCCTCACAAATGCTCGGTATTGATTGTGGCGGTGTATTTCATTTTAATATTCCACGCACGCCTTCGACATGGCAAATTTTCAATACACCCAGGTCTATAGCTGGTAATGACTAATCTCCCCTTCTTTATACAATGTATTTAAAGTCTAATTTACTCCAAGTCTGACCTTCGGGACGGTTGAAAATCACTGTAAAATGTTCCTCTCGTCCTGACAATCTATTATTTAACTTGTCCCACTGGCACGTGGTAAAAGGTCACTGTCACTGAGCGCTAGAGGACACACACACACTCACGCACGCACACGCCACACCACACACATACTTTCTTTCTCATTGCTTTCTTGTCTTTTGCCTCTAAATTATCTCCTTGGTTTCTGCTGGAGTACACACACACACACACACACACACGCTCACACACACACACGCTCACACACACACACGCTCACACTCATACACATACACACACACACACACACACACACACACGCTAAATTATCTCCTCAGTCTCTCCCTTATCTGTCCATTCCTCCTCCCGCCTAGAGCAGTAAATCGCTTCTCAGTGAATAGATGAACACTACTTCTGCAGCAGTGTGTGTGTGTGTGTGTGTGTGTGTGTGTGTGTGTGTGTGTGTGTGTGTGTGTGTGTGTGTGTGTGTGCCATCAACTGCCACATTACAAGCCTATAGGTAATTAGTGTGTCCCAGGATACACACTGGTTGACAGTATGATAGAGTGAGGTGGTCTATCATATCAACAGCGTCTCAAATTAGCCCTCAACACTGACTGATGGCAGAGGACGGACTATCAGCAGCAGGTCTATGCAATGACGGTCATTAATATGAATCTCTATTAGGTTGCAATTAATACGCAACTTATTCAATGTGTCTGGGGTTTGCAACATCAAATTCACATTAGACAAAAATATATACAGCTTCGGACAAAAATGAAGAGACCACTCCAAATGTTCAGTGTCTCTTGTTTTACTCTTTAAAGGGATATGTTTAAGTAGAATGAACATTTTGGTTTTATAATATAAACTACTGACAACATTTCTACCAAATTCCAATAAATGTTTTGCCATTTTAATTATGTATAAAAAGAGATGAAGATTTAAGAAAAATCCAGACTGGTCTCTTAATTTTTTGCTGTATGTGCGTATATGTAAATAAAATAAAGGGTGAACAAGTTTTCTTAGAAAAATATGTACATATAGCTTTGTGAGAAATTCCAGGTGGAGATTAGGGAACATTTTAGTAAAAAATAATGAATAGTAATAATAAGGAAGTCATTAATGAGTATGATTTTAAAGACATTACAAAAATCCACCTTCGAGCTACGACTGCAGGAATTTAGATCATATTTAAATAAATTGTGTAAGGTTTCTCTTTCCTTCGTACCTCTATACGCAGATGGGCGACAAATAAAAGGACAAAACAACAAAAGTGTCTTTGTGAGGTGTTGCATAAGCTCCAAAAATAGTTTCAGTCCTTGGCATAGATGCTCAATGTCCCTCTTCTTCCCCCAAAAAATAAAAATAAATATTCCCTCTGTTTTTTGTTTTGATGACGGTGGTGGAGACTTCTTTCATAAACATCTCCCATGGGTATTTAATTGGGTTGAGATCTGATGATTGCGAAGGCCGTAGCGCATGAATTTAATTATTTTCTCGCTCAAACTATTCGTAGAGTCCTTCTGCTGTGTGGAGGAGACCTTTCCCCTATCAGAATTCGTTTTTTTATCAAACCATAATGGTGAATACTTTTAAACAACTCTATAGTTCTATTATTTGCATTGACCCTGCTATATAAAAGGGACAAAGGGGACCCAAACAATGTCAGGAAAATGCTTCTCAACTTCATGGAAGAGTCAGACTTTTGCAATTTATTCACGTTTTTCCTCTAAGTGGCCACCACCACCCATCTTTAATACAGTAGAGACAGACATATGGATGTTGCGTATGCATTTGATGAAGTGTGTGTATCTGTAAAAAAAAAATATGGTGTGGGTGTGGGTGTGTGTGTGTGTGTGCTTGCGTATGTGTGATGCGTGTTAGTCCACCGCTGCCAGCCACTCTATCTTCCATTATTGACCCATTAATTATTAGTCCATCATCTTCAATTACATAACGTATTTTCACCTGTACAATTTACCATTCACTGTTCAAGAGTGGTCCGGGGTTGGATTTATCATCTCAGCACTTCATCAATACCACTTACCTCACCTGGTCCAGTGAAGGATTACAGTTAGAGCCAGAGAGAGAGAGAGAGACAAGGGCCCCAATGTACTGCGATAAATTTGGTCAACTCGAGGAGGCCTTGAAGATCAGCATTTATGATATCCACTAAAGGCGAAATACATAGATTATTTGTGAACCGTTGCAGGGCTCCGACCTCTCTCTCTCAAATCTTCCTCCCATGATGCAGTTGGGTTCATTCCCTTCCGTATATATCTCAACAATCTTTTCCCATCTCCTGTTATCATCTGCCCGGCCCTTGCCTGGTGATTTATACTGAGTCTACTTGGATAGTTGATCTTTATTCAGCGGGCCTCCAGGCAAGGCTGATAACACCAAGGCCCCTCATCAATTAGGCCCAGCTCCCTTGCCCTACACACCATTCCAAACTCCACTCCTAAATATACAGTACAATTTCAGAAACTCTCCTTGAGATTTCTACATTTTTTTAAATCCAATAAATGGGTTTTTACTGGGAGTTTTTTCTCAGCCGAGCTAAGGGTCTGAGGGCAGAGAGTGTCATACTGTATGGAATGTAAAGCCCACTGAGGCAAATGTCTATTTGTGATATTGGTCTATAAAAATAAAACTGATTTGATTTGATTTCACTACTCCACACTTGTTAGGTGGGTTCCTGACATTCCCCAGGTAGTGCAGTGCATTGCGGAGTGAAGTTGTTCTGTAGAAAACCCCAGTTACACCAGCCGCTTAAATAACAATAACGAATAGACGTCATGCACTAACGTCCAGGCAGTGGCATGGGGGGACATACCTAACAGGCACTGCTCTGGTATATATATAAATTCTGCCTTTTTAGATTTAGGAAATTGGCCTCATCAAATTGGTTGAATTTTAATGGACGGCTCTTGGGCATTTCATTTTCTCATTTCTCAGACCTTCCTTGAGAGGTCAGAGTCAAGAGAGATAGTTTGCACATTTATAATAGAGCTCAAGGACAGATGGAAAGGCCAGAGGGGTTTTAATTTAATTGACTCCCTACAAAGAAAAAAAAATTGTACCAATGCATAGTAAACCTGCTCTGTGAGTCCCCTTACCTGGTCTGACCAAGTGCATGTCTCATTCCAGTTATGATTTTCTCTGTGCAGTAGCAATACAGTGGCAGTGGCGAAGTGGGTAGGTAGGGAGGTGATCCTCTGGAGTGCAGGGTTGGAGGTTCCATCCCCCGTCTCCCCGCCACATGTCAAAGTGTCACTGGGCAAGACACTGAACCCCAAATGGCTCCCGATGGTTCAGAGAGCGCCTTGCATGGCAGCTACTGCTATAGGTGTATAAGTGTGTGTATGAATGGGTGAACGTGGTAAGAAATGTAAAGCGCTTTGGGGCTGAGAAACTCGGCTAAAAAGCGCTATATAGGTCAAGTACCCTTACTTTAAAGCTCCCATATTATACACCATATTATATGGTCTTAGTGGTCCCTAATACGTTTTTCTTCAATTGTTTGCTGAAAAAAACGTAGAAAGAGCTGCAGCTCCCCTCGTAAATATACAATCTTTGAGCTCCCCCCGCCCCCTGTCCGGAAGCGAAGCCAGATACGCCTCGCCCTCTGTCTGTTTGTAAACAATGATGACGTATAGCCTGTTAGCACAGTTAGGTTTAGCCTACCCATGAGAAGAACCAAGTCTAGTGCTAGTAACACACTTTGAACAGTTTGACATGACCTATCCTTGTCTACATGAAAGACTATGTTCATACAGATGCACTGACAGCCACACGCTAATGGAAACGGCATGTTCACAATAAAAATGCTGCAAAAGATGGTGGCTACTGCGAAGCTAGCTGCTAACAATACCACTAAAATCAGTGAAAAAATTATCTCTCTAGTCAGACTTCTTCAGTATACCTTCCAATCCTTTGTCCTGTTAAAAATTAGGCATTTCTTTTTTTTTTTTTTTTTTAATTTATTTGCACAATTAAAAAAGAAACATACACAAAGAATGGCAAAGAATACAAATAACATACAGTGCAGGGAGAGGCAGAAACCCCAATGGGCTTATTTGAAGCCTCCACCTAAATAATGTTAAAATTTCACAAAGTCTTATGACTTTGGAAACACAAAATAAACATACAAAAAATCATATGACTACTTAAAGTGATAAACAACTAATAATAACAAATTATATATAATAACAACAATAATAATAACATCAATATAAAAGCAGAAAATGTGCGTGTGTAAGTGTATGAGTGTGTGTGTAAGTCCGTGAAGGGAATATTGGTTTATACACATAATTTATTAATTCCTAGAGCATATGTAAATCAAAATAAAACATGGGGACATGGACACAATACAATAAAAAAAAAATTAAAAAAATTAAATAAAAAAAGCAATTACAAAACAACAGTTAAATGATCTTTTAAGTTTCTTTTGTAGCATTTTATAGAGGAACAGTTTTTTGCCAGATGGGAGAAGCCATTCCATAATTTGGTACCCCTAAATCTTATTGAAAATTGACCTCTGCAAGTAAGAAATTTAGGAGGATGAAGATCTGAAGATTGACGAGTTGAATAGGAGTGGACCTGTGAATTTGTTTTAAAGTAAGTCTTGAAATGTTCAGGAATATTCCCTTCACTTGAATGTATTTTATAAATAAAAACACATATTTGAGAAATATTGATATCGTAAATATTAAGAATTTGTAGTTTTTGAAATAGAGGAGCAGAAGAGATGTGTGACTCTGATCGAGTTGCAATTCTAACAAAACGTTTCTGGAGAACCAAGATTTTGTAGAGAGTAGTAGGAAAAGTACTTGCCCAAACTATGTTACAATATGAAAGATAGGGATAAATTAGACTATAATACAGAGTAAGTAGACAGTGTGTAGTGACAAGATGACTGACCCTCCTTATTATACCAATAGATTTATTTATTTTTCTACGCACCCAGTCAGTTTGTTCTCTCCAACTCAAATCTTCATCAACAATAACTCCCAGGAATCTTGTAGATGATACTTGAGGCATCTCAACAGACTCAATTGTAATTTTAGATAAATCCTTAGAATATGTTTTTTTGCCACTGAAAATGATAAAGTTAGATTTTTTTATATTCAAAGATAATTTATTTAATCTAAACCATGTAGCGTAGGCAGTTAAACCAACATTAGCATCCTTAATCAGTGAACTGAAGTTTGAATGAGAGAGAACTAAAGTTGTATCATCTGCAAACATTATTGGAGAAAGGATATTGGAGACATTAGACAAATCATTAATATATATGAGGAATAATAACGGTGCCAGAATGGATCCCTGCGGAACCCCACAGAGTAGTCTGGCTTTGTTGGAATAGCAACCCTTAACACAAACAAACTGTCTTCTGTTGGAAACATAATTTTTTAACCATTTGTACGTAGTGTCATGAAAACCATATTTATACATCTTTTCCAGTAAAATATGATGATTTACTGTATCAAAAGCTTTTGAAAAGTCTATGAAAATACTACAAATAAATTCATTATTTTCAAGTGCAGAAGTAACTTTGTCAATCAGGTGAAGCAGAGCCATATAAGTGGAGTGTTTTTTCCGGAAACCATACTGGTGTTTGTAAAGAATTGAATTAGAATCTAAATGAGAAAGAATCCTTTTATATATAATTTTTTCCAATATTTTTGAAAAACATGGCAAAACAGATATGGGTCTATAGTTATTAAAACAACATGGATCATCAGCTTTAAACAGAGGAATAACTTTGGCAACTTTTAAATCCTCTGGTACAACGCCTGTTTTCAAGGACAGAGAAAATATGTGAGTAAGTGGCTGCAGTATTGACTGTTTTACCTGTTTGACAAGAAATGCAGTAATATTATCATGACCAGCTGAAGATGTTTTTAGTTCCTCAATTATGTCACTTATTTCTTGGATATCAGGGGGCTTAAAAGAAGAAATAATAGGAAAATGTCTTGGAATAAAATCCAGTGGATTACCATGACATGCAGATATTTTGTTAGCTAATTCATAACCTATATTAACAAAAAAATCATTAAATTTTTGAGCTATATCAAATGGATTTTTCAGAGAATTTTCACCATCCAAAAAGACTGACGGTAGCTCTGGGACAGTTTTTTCTCTTTGCAACAACTGATTTATTACTTTCCACGTAGTTTTAATATCCGTTGAACACCTCTTAAATTTTTCACTGAAATATTTCTTTTTTGCAGATCTAATGGAATGAATATATTTATTTCTATAGGATTTATAAATACCATGGATAAGAGGAGTAGGATTTGAGACATATTTTCTGTATAGTTTATTCTTTTTCCTCAACAGCTTCAACAAATCTACTGTAAACCAAGGCTTATTGAAGTCTTGACTGTATTTCCTGGAATTTCCAAATGGAAAACATTCATTAAAAATAAAGCTAATAACTTTCATAAAATGTTGATATGCAAACTCAGCAATATTTTCCTCATATAGGTCATCCCAAGAAATACTGGCAAGCTTGTCTTTAAATTTTGAAATATTTGACTTGCTCATAATTCTTTTGTGTATTATTTTCTTGGTATGTTTAGTTCTATTAACCTTGATTAGAGAGTACTGGAATATGGGAAAATGGTCTGACAAGTCTAAATACAAGACCCCAGATTTCATTCCTTCACTCAAAGAGTTAGTTAAGATGTTATCTATCAAAGTTGCTGAATTGTCTTTAACTCGTGTAGATTTACAAATAAGAGGGAAAAAATAACTAGAATAAAGAATATTAAGAAAATCCCCAGTAAGGGTATCTGATTTATATTTAAAGAGATTTATATTAAAATCTCCTAAAATGTAACAGAGTTTATCTTCCTTGTTTATCAGATCAAGAGAATTTGACAAACTTTCATTAAAATCTTTGATGATAGAGTCAGGTGGGCGATAAATAACACCAACAACAACATTCCTTCCACCAGAGACACCAGAGAGCTCTACAAAAACAGATTCCACCTCAGCCCCACCAGACTCTAGAGAGAGATCATCCCTAATTTTAAATTCATAGTCACCATTGATAAACAGAGATACTCCGCCTCCAGATCTATTCTCTCTTACGTAGTGAACCGAATTATATTTAGGTAATTTAAAAATGTCTCTAGAGTCCTCTCTAAGCCATGTTTCTGATAAAGCAATAACAGAAAAATCGTGTTTAAGTGAAGATAGATAATGAATAAATTTGTCATAGTTGCTGGAAAGACTTCTTATATTCAGATGAAAAGTAGAGAATATATTAGGAGGCATAGAAACACACAAGTCATTAAACTGAGTGTCATTATAAAAACTACAAATGTTAGAGGCATCAAATGATGAAAAGAAATGTAGGTCTGGGTCAACATCAAAATTGTAAGTGTCAATAGTAGAGGGATCAAAAGGCTTAAAAATCTGGCCTTCAAAATCAGGTTTGTTGTAGTCCATAGTGTGTGTAAGGAATAATGTACTGTACGTATATAGTTAAATAATCAAAATACTGAAAAAAAAACATCTAATGGTAAAACTAGTGAGCCAAAACTCTGAGCGTTGGCTTTCCTTTAATGTGGTGGGTTTTGGGTGGGTGGATGGACAATGAGTTTGTCATATCTCAAATATGCAATGTCACCTCTCTCTCGAGCTGCCTTCATTGCTGGGAGTAGTTCATTCCTTCTTTGCCGGACGGCTTCAGGGAAGTCCTCATTAATGAAGATGCCTGAGCCCTTCAAATTTTTAGCTTTATCCAGAACAGCAAGTTTGTCCTTCAGCCGCAGAAATCTGACCACAATGGGTCGTGGCTTTTCT
Organism: Hyperoplus immaculatus; assembly: GCA_949357725.1. Taxonomy (NCBI): domain Eukaryota; kingdom Metazoa; phylum Chordata; class Actinopteri; order Uranoscopiformes; family Ammodytidae; genus Hyperoplus; species Hyperoplus immaculatus. Next base: position 33,858,793 of record OX442352.1, read on the forward strand.
GATGATGCCCTTGGCTTCCCAGTCCTATGAGCCCAATCCAGCTCTATTTTCAAGTGATCCAGTTGTAGTTTTTCACTGAATAGTTTTCTCACTTTTTCTTCAGATTCAGACACCTTTTCGTTCCCAGATTCTTTAATGCCATTTACAACAATATTTTGGCGTCTTGACTGGCCCTCCAGATATTCTGTCTTGTCTGAGAATGAACTCATGCTTTTGCAAATTGTGTCCAAGTCTGCTCTGGTTTCCCTACAGTTCTTGGACCAAGGTTTACATGAGGTTTTAAAATCATCAAATTCCTTTTGAGTCATTTCCAGACTCACCTTGAGATCATAGACTTGCTTTGACAGATCATCAGTCCTCCTGTTTGAAGAGTCAACTATGATCTGAACACAAGTTTTGAAGCTTTTTTCCTGTTGTTCAAGCAAAGTCCTGTAAAAGTCTTTTTGTTGATCCAACAATTCACGCATTTGAGCCAAGGTGACATATTCCTCAGCGGTGTGGTTTGAAGCTTTAGGTGGCATGGTTTGGTCATCAAGGCCTGCTAGGCCCAAGGTTCAGCCAGAAAAACCTCCACAAAAATGCTAAAATGTCCATAAATTTGCTGTAGAGAGTTGGTTAGACTCTTCTTAATTCAATCAGCAACAGAAATGTTGAGTTCTAGGCAGGATTCCTCAGATTTTTGTTGGATAGAAAACCAGCCACAGTTCAGAGAAACACAGCAGCAGCCATCTTGTTATCCGGCAAATGTATATTACCAGACTGGTGTGGGGAATAGAAATATGATTTTATGAGCAAAAGCTGAATGCTTGTCCCAAAGCTAATAGCTATACACCAGTCAGGCAAAAATACCAATAAAAACATTTATTTCAGTTTCACTGTTTGAAAAAAAGCACAAGTAGCTTCCTATCCGTTGTGTTATTAAAAACAAGGCTGCTGTGGTTAAGATAAATGAGTGGATTATGCAACATTCATCATGTTTTGCCGTACTACAGGCATCTTGTCGCTTAGCAACAAGCAAACAACATGGGGGTGAAGGAATATTTTTCGAGAGGATCTCGGGGCCGTGGACCAATAAGAAATAGGGGGGTGGACTGCACAGTGGAAGCTTCTGGCTTTCCAGTTTTTGACGTCAGAAACGGGGAGAATTCTGACTGGAGTATATTGGGGGGAGAGGTGGAGGGTTTCAGAAAAGGGGAGAGTGAGAAAAGGAGAGAGCTTTCTCTTTTTTGATACTTTGGCAGTCTGTTGGCAGACCGTAGACCCATAATTATGTTCAAAAACATCGGAAAAGTGCATTTGCACAATATGGGAGCTTTAATGTTGAATCTGAATGTGTGTTATTCATCGGGGCTTATGGTGGTTTTATCCTCAGGGTAGGTTCAGTGCTTTAATTGTTTTTTTCACAGAATATATTTTTTTCTCAGAATATTTTACAGCTTAAGCAGCTGGTCGTCATCACAGGGAATATGATACAGTCATTCAAGTATGAAGCCGCACAGTAGGGGTCGTCTATGAATGGCTGGCTCTTGCAATGGCTTTATACAGCTATCCTGACGCTTACGGTATAGAGCGGTTTGTATGTCACCGCTGCTTTCAAAGATTATACCAGTAAGAAAGAAGGAAGAATGGGAGATTTTTACATTCTGACAGACTTTTCCTTCCTTCCAAACAATCAGACACACACACACACACACACACACACACACACACACACACACACCAAGGTAGCAGCTGTGCTACCATAATCTCTGATCCTCACCCAGGTGTCACATTGAAGGAAAAACAAGAATATCTCTGTGTGTGGGCGCGTGTGTGTGGCATCAAAGAGACACTTCTTTCGGTGCGCTCTGGTGGCATAGTGGATAGAGCGTGTACCATATTGGCTCCGGCCTTCGTTGCAGTGGTCGTGGGTTCAAATCCGACCAGTGGACCTTTACTGCAGGTCATCCCCCACCTCAACTCTGTACTATCAAAAAAAAATGAAAATGCCAAAAAAAAAATCTTAAGAAAAAAATATAGACACTTCTTTCATTGCTACCTCTCTCACATATATACAGTACTCTGCTCTCTCCACCATTTATCAATAGTGTGTTTCCACCTTAGGGAGAGAGATAGGCTGTTGCAATCTCAGCCTAGATTTTCTTCTATTGATCAGAAAACACTCAACATCCAGCACCACTGTTTTGATTGATTTTTTCATTGCCAAGGCCAGATGGTTTCTCACTCTCTAGTCCATTGCTCTCACCTGCTCAATGCGGAATCATACGTCGGCTCTCAAAAGTTTTACTGGTGGTTGTCAGCAGTTGTTGCTGTGTATTGCAATAGTAAAGCCTTTATGTCAGCTATGCAGTCCAGTCAGTGTACAAATCTTTTATTTTTAAAGTAACTTTTTTTTTTTTTTGCTTAAAGGTGAAGTCAGTGATTCTGGAGAACGCTTGTGGTGGGCTCCCTTTGTTTACATACCCGTTTAGAGCCTAGGCTGTGTATCAACACCCATTTTATTTTCAGCGCCATTGACCACCAGAGAGGGTTAAGCCTTTAAAATCTGTGAAATGACTGGAGTCAATGGAGTTGGAAATTACTTTTTGTCATGATGTTTTTTAAATTGGACCTGTCATGAGTGGTTGTGTGTGTGTGTGTGTGTGTGTGTGTGTGTGTGTGTGTGTGTGTGTGTGTGTGTGTGTGTGTGTGTGTGGAGCCAATTGTCTGTCATCTGAAACATACAGAGTGTAGTGCAGCAACAAACGGGACACTCAGTCAATTGTCAGATTTGTAGATTTCAGACAACATCGTTTTTAATTTTTAATTTTTTTTTTCTCTTCCCAGCCAGTGATCAGATTGTGTCAAGTGATCCTGTGGGTTGGGGGATTTTAATATTCAAATATATTCTGAATATTTTAAAGAATTTTGCATTGACCCATTTGTATTTCTACTTGCAAAGCTTTTTTTTCAATGGGTTAATACATTGTTTTTCATTTCATTTATTTACGGCTCTTGACCATATTAAGATGGCATGGAGCACAAAACATTTAAATAATAACCGAACAAAACAATGGTGTATGGCATGGACAAAACAAAAACACTACTTCAAACAATGGTAGGACCTTTTTCAGTCATTTTTTGTAAATTGTGTTGTTTAAAGAGGACCTATTATGCTACTTTTCTGGTCTAAATTTCTTGTTTTACACTGCTATAGAGCAACCTGACACGAATCACATCACAAAAAACTATGTAGATTTTCGGGAAGCTCTTTCTCTTATTTTGGCGATCCAGCACATCCTGTCAACACTTGAGTGTGTGTGCTTCGGCTCCCTCCGCCTGTGCTTCGGCCATCTCCGCTCCCCTCTCCCCCCTCCTGCAAACCCCACTCCGTTGTGATTGGTTACCTTCCTTCCGGAACACTTTCAGTGGCGGGAAGCGCGAGCATGGACCTATAAGGGCGCGAGGCAGACGCGAGGCAGACGCGAACAGGGAAGTGACAGCATTACCATACATGGAAACATCCGCGTGGAGACGTCACAAAGTTTTATGCGACGTCACAAATTATGAAAGGGTAGACCGCTTTGAATACGTGACTTCTCGACTGGCTAGAATAGTGTTTAGTGCTCTGCACAGACACCCCAGACGGTCAGCAGGGAATATGTCGAAATGCATGTAAGTCATTATTTGATAATTTAGTATGGTTAAGCATGACTATGAATCATCATAACAACGTTTATAGGTCATAAAAGTCAAAAAGCATCATAGGTCCTCTTTAACAATGTGTTTTCCATGTACACAGGGCGTGACGTACTGTGGGGAATCGTCTGCTAGCACTCTGACCATGGCTAACGTGCCCTGGCATCAGGAGGTGGTGGCCTTCGTGCAGCAGCTGGCCGACATGTTGCCTCAGTACGAAATCGCCTGTGAACACGAGCACTCCAACTGTCTGCTCATCGCACACACTAAGGTAAGGACTCAGATTTAGGTTAATAATATATGACGTTACGGGACGCTTCGGTGGCGTAGTGGGTAAAGTGCGTACCATATTGGCTCCGACCTTCGTTGCAGTGGTCGCGGGTTAAAATCCAACCCGTGGACCTTTACTGCATGTCACCCCCCCCCCCCCCTCTCTGTCTCCCCATTTCAACTCTGTACTATCGAATAAAGCTTGTAAATGCGCCAAAAAAATCGGAAAAAAAATAATATATGACGTTACACACCGTATCTGCAGCTGACATCAATTAAACCTAAAGCCTTTGACTTTAAGCCATTGTATTAACTGAAAACTGAAGTAGTTCAAACACATACATACTGTAGGTCAAAAATCGTGGAACTTTGGACGCTCCGGTGGCGTAGTTGTTTACTAGCACCTACTGTACATGTTTATTAAGTGCAGCTCTTTAGCTACTGTTAATATCAGGGGACACAAACAGGGGATACTGTATAAGCATCCTTTCAAACATAATAATTATGAATAATATGTACCCGGTGATACAGTTATTTTTGCAGCAATCCTTCCATACTCAAAGCAAACATCCTTTGTCTCAACTTCCTTTCAATTCTCAGAGGCTGACTTGGTTTTTAAATTGGTGCAATGATTAAGACTAGTTTTATTTTTTCTATACTATATTTTCCTTTCTGACTTGCTTTCAAACTGTGCAACCCCCAGAGAGGTGTACTATGGCTCACCCAACCCACAAACCACTGCTGGCTTCTGACAAGGCAGCTGTCAATCAATAATGAACGAATCAGGATAGATTCACAATATAGAATTTTTTTTTCTGACAGTGGAAAGTCAAGACAGCTAGCTAGGCTACACACACACACACACACACACACACACACACACACACACACACACGCACACGCACACACACACACACACAGAATGTATTTTGAGATCAAAACTCCCGATATTCCTCTGTTGTGCTGGAGCTTTTGTTTTCATGGGACTGCCCACTGATTTATATACCTCTGTGTATTCTGTGAGCCCCTTTATGGTCCATTAATACATGCAGGAACAACAGCACAGAGACGGAAGGCACGCCACGTTCATTGTTTATTCAGAAAGTTTGCTATTCCTCTGTGTTTTTACTTGTGAATTTCTGAAACTTATTTTGAGAAAGAAAGTCAGACAAAACAACAAAGTTCATTAGTTTCCTGCTGCTGTAAATCAAAACCTAGTTCAGAGACGATGTTGGAAGCACACATGAAATAATAGTGTGTTTCATATAATGGCTGTGTTCAAGGGAAGTGGTTTTTAAAAAACAATTGGTCTAATGGTAATTCAATAGATATAGTTCAGGAGTAAATTGCTCATTGACTATGCCTATTGTATCCTGTCCCTGCAGAATGCTTAATGGGATGGTGGGTGGGTGGGGGTGGGTGGGTGTGTGTGTGTGTGTGTGTCTGTCTGTCTGTCTGTCTGTCTGTCTGTGTGTGTGTGTGTGCATGTTGTTTTAAGTGTTGATTCTAATTTTTTTATTTACACAGATGAACTGATACGAAAAAGTAGTTCAATAAGTCAGTTGTTTACTCAATTTCTTCCTTTTCCTACACGGCAGCAAAGAGGCAATCAATATTTCCCTGAATGGTTTTCCACTTTACTCTTGTCATCCTCCCTCTCTCTTCTCTCTCTTTATTCATCTCTCCTTTTCTCACCAACACAAATATAACAGTGGCCATTTGGGCTGCCGCTTTAGACACCTGAATTAATTTGCACCTGCTCGCCTACAACTGTCAGTATTTCTTATTATACGCTCTCACTCACACACACACACACACATAGGCTACAGTATACACAGACAGACAGACACACACACACACACACACACACACACACACACACACACACACACACACACGTGTCCTGTGTGTCTTAATGCAGAAAATCTCAGCCGGAAGAGCATCAAGAATCAGGTCTTCAAAGTCAAAGTTAACTTACATAACAGCAGGATCTGACATGCACCGCTGGGAAATATCAGTCGTGTGTGTGTGTGTGTGTGTGCGCGTGTGTGCGCTCATATGTGTGTGTACGCTTACCACAAAATCCTCAGATCTTCCACTTCCCATTGGATGGTATCACTGTTTGATGTAGTCCTTTAAAATACATCAGAGCTGAGTGTGTGTGTGTGTTTCTGCTTGCGTGTTCGCGTGTGTGTTTGTGCTTGCGTGCGTGCGTGTGTGTGTCTGTGAGATCACTCTTTAGCAGCATGTGGCGATAGATCCTCGTTGCGCTGGTGAATAATCATCATTAGTTGCTTCTCATCCCCCCGTGGCGAACTTCAAATTGATATTGGCATTTCTCTCTTTTTCTTCATCTTTGCCTCTCTCTCACCTCGTTCCACTTTCTCTACTTCTGGTTTTCATCTTCCCTCTCTCGGTCCCTTCCACTATATACTGTATATTTGTTCTACTCCCCTTTCTTTCGCTTCCTGTTGAAATCAAATCAGTTTTATTTGTATACAGCCCAATATCACAAATAGACATTTTCCTCAGTGGGCTTTACATTCCATACAGTATGACACCCTGCCCTTACACCCTTAGCTCGGCTGAGAATAAAACTCCTAGTAACAAACCCTTTTACGGGATTAAAAATTATTGTAGGTCTGTCTCATGCCTTCATTGTTGTTTGTTTTGTATGTTATAAATTAATAAAAAATGTCATAAAAAATATATTATTATTACTGTAAGGAGCTAAATATGACTTTTAAACAGATTTCACTCGCATCTAATCGCTGCGTTTGGTGTTTTTTTGCAGCTTTTTCAACGCCCTCGTTGCTGACTGCACTGTATTCTGTTTGTTTTATTGAAAGGCCTGTAGTTCTTTTCTCTGAAGTGGGAGATATTTTAGCTGTCATACATATGAAGTCTCCTCTGGCTCGTAATTAACAACTAAATGGCACATGAAACGTTGTCAACACTCGGCCGCTCGTCTGTACACCATGGCAGGGGAGGCAGCTTGTGTTTTTTGGGCAGGATGTCTGTTTTTGTTAGCTTTTTGTTTATACATTTTGGGTTGCAGTTTGAAGCCTGAAATGATTTGATTGGCATATGCAAAGATGTCTATTTTGAAGCAGGCAACAACAGCTCTCTGAGGAATACAGGCACAGGCAGGGTGTGGAATCACAAAATATATGTATCAGGGCTGTACAGTGCGACAGTTTTGATCGCATTTGCTACTGAAATTGATCACGTGCGATGATGAATACAAGTACACTCGCACGAGTGCTAATGAGCAGATGCTGTCTGTTTGAGACACAGAGGAGTGCTGCTCAACACTGCTTTTTAGAGGGCTCTACATTAACACTCTCCAAATTCGGGTAAATGTAGTCTTAGGCAAGTAAGTTATTGAGTCCACCCTCCACTTTGGCTGGTGAAAGATGTGTGCTCGGGTCCTGTGCTTGTGCGGCGATTATAGCGTCAAATACACTTTAACAACGGCAATAACCAGAAGGAGACGGCATGCAGTTATGTTAGCGCGTGTGCAAAGAGAACATTTCCTGTGCGCCTTCACATTAAAAGCATGTTACTAGCCAAACGTGAGTTGACTTTTTTGAAGCCGGTAAGAACAGGAAGTTCGCACCTCACAGCCCTGCAGTGCGCTAGCTTGAAAATCAACTGCTTCAGCTGCAGAGAGCAGTCAACAACAGTAGTCTATTTAAACAAAGTTTGAAATAACTGATAAGCCACTGAAGAACTACTCCCACATTCACAACAACCTATTTAACTTATCCTAAATTGTACCAATATGTATACTTATTTATTTAATAGGCTATATGTTTTAAAGTTATAGGTTTTAATTAACAGAAGGACATTTACCAAAAATGTTTATTATTATGAATATAATAATGATATGTATATACAAAAAATATATAGATATGAATTTTATGGGGAGAAATAATTCTGAATCAGCAAAAAATTGCATTTGGCAGGCAGGTTAGATTATTTTGTCTAAATTACAATCAGTGCACCTCTATTAATTTTTCTACAATTATTACTGCACACACTAGGATATGACATTTATTGAGAATTTCAAATGAGACCAAGATGACAGGCTAAAAGGTAATTAGAGCGAAATGCAAGGGTTAAGGTTATGCAAGTTTTCGATCATACTTTGTGTGCTACTGAATTTATTTTTGTGCTACTGATTTTTTTTGCTTGCTAGCACCAGTGCTACCACCTAAAAAAATAAGCGTACAGCCCTGTGTATGTATGTAAATAGGAATTTCTCCCTTTTTTGAGCACAATAAAATCAAATTTACTCTCTTAAAGGTTGTAGAATTTAGAATTTATCTAATGTAAATATTGATTATGTTTGTTATTTTATTCTTTATTTTGTATAGTTCCTATTGCACCGTGGGTCAGAGATAAGTGCCATTTAGATTCTGATGTATGTCTCGCATATATCAGAACTGACAATAAAACAACTTTGAAAAGTCAGTGATGTAACATACAGCTCCTTGGCATGTGCCCGTACATGCTGTCTCTCGTCATGTCAGTCTGATCCTTAACAAACGGCGCTGTTAGTAAAATCAACACAACGTCTTGTTCTCATCCGACACAGAACAGAACAGCTTTGTTGCTTAGAGACTGAAATTGTTTGCAGAGATTCTGCCTGAACGAATGTCATCCCTTCTCATTAGCCACAAACATTAACTCCTACTATATCAGCTGCTTTCGTTGTTTTCACTCCTTCTCTCAGGCCTCATTAGCATTAACACTGGGAGAATTCCTCTGATGGCCGAGGCTGGCACAACGCATAATAATATAATGCTCCAAAAATGCTCATTTTATTTTTAAGATAAAAACTTTTGCCATTTTCAAGCTTTATTAGACAGTACAGAGTTGAAATGGGGAGACAGAGAGAGAGAGAGAGAGAGAGAGAGAGAGAGAGGGGATGACCTGCAGTAAAGGTCCATGGGTCGGATTTGAACCCGCGACCACTGCAACGAAGGCTGGAGCCAATATGGTACACGCTCTATCTACTACACCACCAGAGTGCCCTTCAAATATAATTTTTAATTCCCAATTTACACTCAGTGGGACCGTCATCTCAAGCAGGAAAAGTCTTAAACTTGCCATAAATAAATGTAAGTCCTTCATGAGATACAACAAATGAACCATTGTTTAAGGAGTGTTTATAGTTCTTGTTTTGTCCATGCCGTACAGTACACCATTGTTTTGTGCTGTTATTATTTGAATGTTTGTTGCTCCATACTATGACACTATGGTCAAGAGATGTAAAATAATTTAATTAAACAATATTTAAATTCAGTGCGATGTTAAGGAGAGCTCAAAGCCGCTGCATCTATGCTGCCTCCATCCCCCCTGCTGTGTGAATAACTGTAGTAAAAGCAGTTTGGTGTTAGTGTAAGACTTTTAAAGAAACAGGCCCCATGGCGCGCGCATACACACACACAGACACACACACACAGACACACACACACACACACACACACACACACACACACACACACACACACACACACACACACACACACACACACACACACACACATATAGCATGGGTCCAGTGCAAGCAGCCATGGACCTAAAATAGTTTTGAAATGCTTAAAGCCATCCCCAGTGACATCTAGGCACAAACGTTTGCATTCAGTTATTGCTCATCAAAAAAACACCGAAAATGCCCTTTAGCCCTTCGGTTATGATGTCATCTCTTGCAGGAAAAAGTATTTTACTTTGTCAAGAAATGCAGTTTCGTTTGAGTATTTTTTTTTTCTAAACTTTTATTTTAGTGGTTTTATGTTTTTTTTACATATGGACAAAAAAAAACAGAATAAGTAAACACATACAATACATACACAACACCCAACCCCCTCTCCCCTCCCCCCTCCCCTATCCCCCCTCCCTCACATAAACAGACAAGGAATACAGAAAAAAAAGTGAAATAAATAACTAAGACAAAATGATTAATTTAATGATTAATAATTAATTAAAGGTGCTATGTTAGGAGTGCATTACATTTGCTAGCTTTTCTTCCCCCCCACAACCCTCCGGGTTGTGGGGGGGAAGACTCTGACTGTTGTCTGTGCGTATGCACCGAACAGCAGTTCGGAGTATCCGGCCTTCTTGGAGACCCTGAACGGAGTCCTGCATGGGGCTCCGGTAGGGGACTCCATAGTTCTGCTGGGAGACTTTAACGCGCACGTGGGCAATGATGGAGACACCTGGAGAGGCGTGATTGGGAGGAACGGCCTCCCCGATCTGAACCCGAGCGGTCGTTTGTTGTTAGACTTCTGTGCTGGTCATGGTTTGTCTATAACGAACACCATGTTCGAACATAAGGATGCTCATAAGTGTACATGGTACCAGAGCACCCTAGGCCGAAGGTCGATGATCGATTTCGTGATCGTATCATCTGATCTGAGGCCGCATGTTTTGGACACTCGGGTGAAGAGAGGGGCAGAGCTGTCAACTGATCACCATCTGGTTGTGAGTTGGGTCAAAGGGTGGGGGAAGACTCTGGACAGACCTGGTAAGCCCAAACGGGTAGTGCGGGTGAACTGGGAACGTCTGGCGGAGGCCCCTGTTCAAGAGATCTTTAATTCGCACCTCCAGCAGAGCTTTTCTAGCATCCCTGTGGAGGTTGGGGGCATTGAACCCGAGTGGTCGATGTTCAAAACTTCCATTGCTGAAGCCGCGGCAGGCAGCTGTGGTCTCAAGGTCTTAGGTGCCTCAAGGGGCGGTAACCCTCGAACGCCGTGGTGGACCTCGGTGGTCAGGGAAGCCGTCCGACTGAAGAAGGAGTGCTTCCGGGATATGTTATCACGGGGGACTCCTGAGGCAGTTGCAAGGTACCGACAGGCCCGAAGGGCTGCAGCCTCTGCCGTGACAGAGGCAAAGCAGCGGGTGTGGGAGAAGTTCGGAGAAACCATGGAGAAGGACTTTCGGTCGGCACCAAAGTGTTTCTGGAAGACCGTCCGGCACCTCAGGAGGGGGAAGCGGGGAACCATCCAAGCTGTGTACAGTAAGGATGGGACGCTGTTGACCTCAACTGAGGAGGTGGTCGGTCGGTGGAAGGAGCACTTTGAGGAACTCCTGAATCCGATTAACCCGCCCTCTATGTTGGAGGCAGAGCTGGAGGCTGATGGGGGATCATCGTCAATTTCCCTGGTGGAAGTCACTGAGGTAGTCAAACAACTCCACAGTGGCAAAGCCCCGGGGGTTGATGAGATCCGTCCAGAAATGCTGAAAGCAATGGGTGTGGAGGGGCTGTCTTGGATGACACGCCTCTTCAACATTGCGTGGAAGTCGGGTACAGTGCCGAAGGAGTGGCAGACCGGGGTGGTGGTTCCTATTTTCAAAAAGGGGGACCAGAGAGTGTGTGCCAATTACCGAGGTATCACACTTCTCAGCCTCCCCGGCAAAGTCTACTCCAAGGTGCTGGAAAGGAGGGTTCGGCCGATAGTCGAACCTCAGATTGAAGAGGAACAATGCGGATTCCGTCCTGGCCGTGGAACAACGGACCAGCTCTTCACTCTCGCAAGGATCCTAGAGGGAGCTTGGGAGTTTGCTCATCCAGTCTACATGTGTTTTGTAGATCTGGAGAAGGCTTATGACCGGGTTCCCCGGGAGATACTGTGGGGGGTGCTGCGGGAGTATGGGGTGAGGGTGTCTCTTCTCAGGGCCATCCAATCTCTGTACGCTCAAAGCGAGAGCTGTGTACGGGTTCTCGGTAGTAAGTCGGACTCGTTTCCGGTGGGGGTTGGCCTCCGCCAGGGCTGCGCTTTATCACCAATCCTGTTTGTGATATTTATGGACAGGATATCAAGGCGTAGTCGTGGTGGGGAGGGGTTGCAGTTTGGTGGTCTGAAGATCTCATCTCTGCTGTTTGCGGATGATGTGGTTCTGATGGCATCATCGGCCTGTGACCTTCAGCTCTCATTGGATCGGTTTGCAGCCGAGTGTGAAGCGGTTGGGATGAGGATCAGCACCTCTAAATCTGAGGCCATGGTGCTCAGCAGGAAACCGATGGATTGTCTGCTACAGGTAGGGAATGAGTCCTTACCCCAAGTGAAGGAGTTCAAGTACCTCGGGGTCTTGTTTTCGAGTGAGGGAACAATGGAACGTGAGATTGGCCGGAGAATCGGAGCAGCAGGGGCGGTTTTGCATACGCTTTACCGCACTGTTGTGACGAAAAGAGAGCTGAGTCGTAAGGCAAAGCTTTCGATCTACCGGTCGATCTTTGTTCCTACCCTCACCTATGGTCATGAAGGCTGGGTAATGACCGAAAGAACGAGATCGCGGGTACAAGCGGCCGAAATGGGTTTTCTCAGGAGAGTGGCTGGCGTCTCCCTTAGAGATAGGGTGAGAAGCTCAGTCATTCGTGAGGAACTCGGGGCAGAGCCGCTACTCCTTTGCGTTGAAAGGAGCCAGTTGAGGTGGTTCGGGCATCTGGTAAGGATGCCCCCAGGGCGCCTCCCTAGGGAGGTGTTCCAGGAGCGTCCAGCTGGAAGGAGGCCTCGGGGAAGACCCAGGACTAGGTGGAGAGATTATATCTCCACACTGGCCTGGGAACGCCTCGGGATCCCCCAGTCAGAGCTGGTTGATGTGGCCCGGGAAAGAGAAGTTTGGGGTTCCCTGCTCAAGCTGCTGCCCCCGCGACCCGATTTCGGATAAGCGGTTGAAGATGTATGTATGTAAAATGATTAAGAAAATAAGCTAGAAGTAAGTTTTTTTATTTTTTATTATTGTACATCAGTGATGTAATGCTAGCTCGCCTTCCCTCCCGCTGTGTGGATTTGAGTAATAGAAGCAGTTTGGTGTAAGTATAAGAAACAAGCCCCAGGACACACACACACACACACACACACACACACAGCAGGGGTCCAGTAAAAATCAGCTTTGATCTTGAAATAGCGTATGATGCTAAAAGTCGCCCCTAGTGGCAACTTACACTACTTTGCACTACTTAGTATTTATCATTGATCTAATGTAAATATTGTTTAGGTTATGTCTATCTTATTCTACTCTATATTTTTATTCTTTTTCTATCGTTCTAACTGCACCGTGGGCCAGAGATAAACGCCATTTCATTCTGATGTATGTCTGGCATATATCAGAACTGACAATAAAAAACTTTGACTTTGACTTTGACTTGAGCCCAACAATTATATTCAAAAACCTGCTGAAAAAAACCAAGACAATTGAGTTCAAGTCAAAGCGGTACATTTTCAAGAGGATTCTTGCACCTGCTGCCATTAATAGCACTAGACTTTTAATACTTTATTGGAGGGGCAAAAATAGAAATATAAAATAATAAAATCTCAAAATATTATTGTTCACATTTACAGCTTCCTACAAAGTCTATATATGTTTGATGCAAAAATAATACAGAGAAAAAATTATTACTAAAAGAAGAAAGACAAAATATATAATCATGCACATATATAAAGTACATACATATAAAAAAATAACTACAAAAAATAGCACTAGACTTGATGAAATACCGTTGCTTACTCTGTTTCTTCTCAGTCGTCCCTACATTTACAGTAACCAATTTATCTATTCTTAAAGATTTTTTTTGGCATTTTCAAGCTTTATTAGACATTACAGAGTTGAAATGGGACAGAGAGAGAGAGAGAGGAGAGAGAGAGGGGGGATGACCTGCAGTAAAGGTCCACGGGTTGGATTTGAACCCTCGAGCACTGTAACTACGGCCCAAGCCAATATGGTACGCGCTCTATCCACTATGTCCCAACAGTAACCAATTTAAACATGTTGTATCAACTGGAGTGCAGCGTTGCATGCTGGGAAAAGCAGAGGTCACACTTTTTACTCTGTGCACTGATCTGGGAAATCAGGCAGGATTATGTTAGAGGCTCTTTCCTCACTGTCAAACACTCAAGCTGTTATCTCTGTCTTTCTGCTGGTTAGTGTCTCACTACACACACACACACACACACACACACACACACACACACACACACACACACGTACACACATGTTCTCTCTCACACACACACACACTCACTCACTCACTCACTCACTCACAGTCTCACACACACAAACACACACACACACACGCTCTCTCTCTCACACACACTCACAAACATACACACACACACTCCTCTGCACTCCTCATTCTCCTTCTGTCTATATCTTTTTCCTCTCTTTCTCTCTGGATGGATGGATGGTGAATTGGGTGAAGGAGTAGAGACGGACTGATTGATAAAAGGAGAGATGTGTTGTGAAGGGCGGAGGTGGAGAAAACCTCAACTAACTGAATGTGGTAGAACTGTAGCGAGAAACTCTTCAATCTTTGTTTGACTTTCTTTTTTTAACAGATTCATATATTTCTTTAAACTAAACTCTTTTCCATTACATTTTCATTCATTTTTAATTCTGTTCTGATCATGCTTCTTTGCTGGATAAATACAGATTGATACTCTGTATTACGTATTGATCTACAGTTCATTTCTTCCTTCAGATGGCTGTTAAACTAAATATAGAAATGAATGGCTGCGAAATGATCACATGTACAATGTACCCCTAATGTCG